>CP139504.1:298342528-298650650 GCA_021014915.2 Artemisia tridentata subsp. tridentata | reverse complement strand
CACAACAGCTAGCTGCTGCAACATATTCAACTTCTGCTGAGGACATGGCAACTGATTGTTGCTTCTTGGCACTCCAACAGACTAATTTTCCACCAAGAAATTGGCAGGAGCCTGAGGTGCTTTTCCTATCCATGTTGCAACCAGCATAGTCAGAGTCTGAGTATCCCTTGAGATCAAAGCCTGAGCACTTAGGATAGTATAATCCAAGGCTTGGGGTACCTTTCAGGTACCTGAGGATCCTTTTCACAGCAGTGAGATGAGATTCTCTTGGGTCAGATTGATATCTGGCACACAAACATAATGAGAATTAGATGTCAGGTCTTGATGCAAGGAGATACATCAGTGACCGAATCATTCCTCTGAATAGAGTCTGATTGACTGGTTTACCAGTGAGGTCATAACCAAGGTTGTTTGGTGGAACCATGGGAGTCTTGACTGAGGCACAGTCACTGAGATCATACTTCTTCAGTATGCTTTTGACATACTTCTCTTGACTGATAAAGGTTCCTTTATCTGTCTGCTTGATTTGCAAGCCAAGAAAGTAAGTCAGTTCTCCCATCATGCTCATTTCAAATTTCTTTGCCATTAGCTTTTCAAACTGTTTGCAAAGTTTGTAACTTGTTGAGCCAAAGATGATGTCATCAACATATACTTGAACAAGTATGACATCATCTTTTGTCTTGTAGATAAACAAGGTGTTGTCTATCTTGCCTCTGACAAATTTGTTTTGGATCAGGAAGGATGAGAGAGTTTCATACCATGCCCTGGGAGCTTGCTTCAGTCCATAAAGGGCTTTGTCAAGCTTACAGACATAGTCAGGAAACTCACAACTTTCAAATCCAGGAGGCAGTTGGACATAAACTTCTTCTTTCAGTGAGCCATTTAAGAATGCACTTTTAACATCCATTTGGTACACTTTGAAGTTCATGTAGGTTGCAAATGCAAGGAAGATCCTGATGGCTTCCATTCTTGCAACTGGTGCAAATGTTTCCTCATAGTCATTGCATTCTTGCTGGTTGTAGCCTTTGGCAACCAGTCTGGCCTTGTTTTTGATGACTATGCCATTTTCATCAGATTTGTTTTTGAATACCCATTTCATGCCAATGACTGTGACACCATCAGGACACTTAACTAAGGTCATCACCTTGTTTCTGTCAAACTGTTCCAATTTATCATGCATGGCCTGAACCCAACTAGGATGTGTAAGTGCTTCTTTGACACTTTTGGGTTCAATGGTGGAAATGAAATCCACAAATAGACATTCATTGGCTGAGGTTGCCCTTAGTTTAGCAGCCATGCTTCTAGTGAGCATGCCTTCAGTAGGCTCTCCAATGATGTTGACAAGTTCTATATCCTGAGACCTAGTCCAACTGTCCTGAGGTCTAGGATACTGATTGGAACTTGTGGAGGCCTGATTGGGTAGAGGTGTAGGATCAGGTTCAAACACTTGAGAATTTTCAGGATCCTGAGTGTCTGAATGGGTTGGCTGATCACTGAGATTGTTTGGTTCCTGAGCCCTTTGAACAGACTGATTTAATGTATCAGTGTTTGTTTGTGCTTCAATAAACTCAGTGATGGTTGGGTAAGGGAGGTTGTGAGGGATAATGTGATAAGAGATATCAGCATTTGCTTGATACTGAGTGGAAGGATTGTTGTCAGGATCATATTCATCAGGAGGATATCTGGATGAGTCATTGATTCCTATTTCTTCCACTGAGGCATTTGAGAACCTGATAGCTTCAGTTCTCTCATCAAAGGTAACATGAAATGTTTCCTCAGTTTGTTGTCTCCTTGTGTTGAACACCCTGAAGGCTTTTGAGACAAGGGAATATCCCAGGAAGTATCCATCATCAGCTTTGGCATCAAATTTCCCTAAGTGATCCTTGTGATTATGAATAAACACAGGACACCCAAAGACATGAAAGTAGCTGATGTCAGGGATTCTTCCCTTGAATAACTCATATGGAGTTTTGCTATGTCTCTTGACAATGATGGATCTGTTCTGAGTATAACAGGCAGTTTTGACTGCTTCAGTCAAAAAATGTTTGGTGAGGACTGATCCATTTAACATTGTTCTTGCAGCTTCAATGAGTGTTCTGTTTTTCCTTTCAGCCACACCATTTTGTTCAGGTGTGTAAGGTGAGGAAAAATTTTGATGGATACCTTTCTCATCACAGAAACTTACAAGTTCATGGTTCCTGAACTCTGTCCCATTGTCAGTCCTAATCTGTTTGACTTTGATTTCATTCTGATTTTCAATGTTCCTGACAAAGGACATGATAGTTCCTGCTGCCTGACTCTTTTTGGTCAGGAAGTAAACCCAAATGTATCTTGAGTATTCATCCACAATGACCAGAGTACACTTCTCATGGTTAATAGATCTAGGACTGATGGGCCCAAAGAGCTCCATATGAAGAAGGTGTAGGCAGTTCTTGATGGAAAAGTTGGTTTTGGTTTTAAAGAATGCTCTCTTGTGTTTGCCTTTTTCAAAAGTTGAGCAAGGTTTGTCCTTTGAAAACACAAGAGATGGTAAGCCAAGGACCTTGTTTTGTTTCACAAGATGATTTATGTTCTTGAAGTTCAGATGGGAGAGTCTCTTATGCCAAAGCCAGTTGAGGGTCTCAGTGGCCTTAGCAAAGAGACAAGTTTCATTCTGAGTTAGACTGGTCATGTCTAATACATAAACATCTTGCCTTTTGATGCGCGTGATGTGTCGTTGCGGTTTAGCAGTTTTAATGCCTACTCAAGTTTTAAATTTATATTTAGCCGACTTATCAATAACACACACACTTAACGAGCAGTGTACCCGGTCAGTATGAATATAATGGTAAGTAGAGTGTCGATCACTAAGAGTGGAACGTATTATCTCGTTATTCTAATCAGTATTTTAATATCCTAACGCAAGGGGGTTTCAGCCTGAGAGACTGGCACGATTTGTTTGCAATTAAATAATAAAATAAACCAATAGGCACGAATCAGCAAGTAGCACACACGTACACAGATAAATACTCGAGACAATAAGAGGGCTGTCCTTATGATTAAGTAGATTGTCACTTGTTTTATTGATAGCTTTATATGAAGTGTATGTAGTTAACGCTTTCTCGTTGGTCCTATTCTTATCGGCGAGTAAACCCTTAATGATTACTTATGTCTAAAAGTTATTCCTAAGTGATCAATTTAGTAATAACCGTGGGAGCCACATTATTTTCCGCAGTCAAATGCCCGCAAGCCACTAATAAACACAGAGGTTATCAATGCACTAATAAGTAGTAACCAAAGACATCAACATATAAACTTTAATTGATGGGAAAGCAAGTATTAAAGGGAGTGCAATCTTTCGTTGTCACATTACACAGGCCACCAATCCTGATGAATTAAAGTTTGCTAACACAATAAAACAAAACTACTTAATGAATTAAACACATGCAGCACCTTCTTACAGCTCTTGTATCTTCGTTTGGTGTGTCTTGTGCTGCCTCCTTGACTGAATTCGTCCTAGGGTTCTGCTGCTTCGGTCTTCGAATCTAATATATTCCCCCGAAATTCGTCTGGTCTTGGGGTATTTATAGTTTCTGTCTGAGGGAAGATGCGGCGCATCTATTAAGTAGATGCGGCGCATTGACTTAACTTCGCGTGGGGTCCAAGATTATAATATTCAGGAATATTCGTACACCGCCAGAAGATGCGGCGTAACTCCATGATTAGATGCGGCGCATGTCCTCTTGTATCTTGGATCGTATCTGGTGGAATCTTAATAGAGATGCGCCGTATGTAATGAGTGAGATGCGGCGCATCTGGAGCAGATTAGTCTTGATCTTCTTCATTTCAGTAGACTCTTAACTTCTTGCATGTTTTGCTCTATAATTAGTCCAAAATCGCTAAGTTTCACCAAATGCTTGTTTTTACCTGAGAATTACAAAAGTAAACGATTAAGTATCAATCCTCATACATAATATAGTAAAACAAGTCAAATTAATAGGATAAATGATAGTAATAAAATGTACTTATTTGAGTTCATCAAATACCCCCCCCCCCACTTGAACTTTACTTGTCCCCAAGTAAACCTTAGAATTTCTCTTATGAAAATGTATCCTAAAAGATGTTAGGATTTATTTTTATATTTAAGCATGTATTCGTTTATTTCATAATCACACAACTAAACACTTAACGAATTAGAAGTAAAGTAAAATAAGTTGATAAAAGCAAATCTAATCGTTTAACTGTCCAGTCGTGACGAGTATTCTATCATAAGCATGGCAAGTATACACATCTCCTCCACTAAAGCTAAGGAATAACAAGTCTAAAGCGGTAAAAAGGGTTTGTAGGCTTAAGGGTTAATTATTCTCTTTCACTATCGATCTCAAATTCCAGAAAAGGCGACAAAATCACAAATACATGATCGAATCCACGAACACGATACTTGCAATTGCTCAAATCCTTAACTCGAATAGGCTAAAGATAGGTCCAAACTTCACCAATAATAATATATCAAAAAGGGCGACAAAATCATAAATACATAGCCGAATCCACGACTACGATACTTAAGATTGCTCAAATCCCTAATCTCAATAAATCAAAGGTTTGGTTGGATAAAGAATAATAAAGGGCATGGATAACATTTGGGATATAAATTGGTGTAAAATGAAAAATAAACAAAACAAATAAATTAAAATCCTAAGTGTGGTTAATCACTATCCCAACCATCCCATGAATAAGACTCATATCATTGAATAACTCACGCTTTAACACTTGAAACACACGCTTTAGGTAGACACGAATTATACTCAATAAGATCTTAATCAAAGAATAAACCTTAATTGGCGTTCCCATAACTGCCAATTCCCATTCAATCCATAGATATAATATACAACAACTAGTGGTGATATCGACCACTTACATAACTTTACATCGTTGGTTAAAAACAAACATCCAACTCCTCCTCTTTCTTTTTCTTTTCTATTATTATTATTATTATTATTATTATTTTTTTTTTTTTTTTTTTTTTTTCAAACATAGACATAGATGTGTAAAATTTCACCACATCACCATAATGATAATTCTGGATAATTTTTCCATACTTTTCATACTTCAGAAATAACGGTAATAGTGAAAGTAGTAAACACACGAAAAATAAACTCAAAGATATACAATATTTACTTTCACTCCAATTGCATTGTGCAATTTCCCGACCTAACCAAAGATAATGAATTACGCACGCGAACACAGGTAATGTAAGGAAACACACTTTGCCTAAAGCAATTAACCAACCACGGATTCTAATCTATGGGGTAGGCTAAGGTGTAAGGGTGTAACGAAACATTTTAAACATAGGTGTAAGAAACGAAAGGAATGGCTCTGAGTGTTTTTCTAGGGGTATCTTACTCTAAAAATGAGAGTAACAAAAGGGTTTATACGGGGGTTAACTAACCAGTGTAGTTAGTTAATAACACATAACATATAATAGGCTATTTGGGTGTAATCCTAGAATTTTACCAATTTAGACAAGTCATTCCAATTATATAAATATAATACTTATTATGGTGGTCTCGAATAGTATACAAGCCAAGTTCTAAAGTTTACAAGTCACCGGCACACTCATAGATTTGTGAATTTTGAAAAATCACAATTTTTGAAAATAACGTCATGTGTGCAGCTATGCAACTTAGATCTTAAACAAAAACATGCTAAAAATTTTTAAGTTTGATATATTAAGCACATTTTAAGCATAATTTTTGAAAAAGTTTAGGACAAGTAATTGTTAAGTGTTCTAATTCTCCAATCCCCCCACTTAAGTTAAACAACGTCCTCGTTGTTTGTATAAAAGGTTAAAAACTGGAAAATAAAAGAATTAGAACAGGAAAACTCCCCTGAGATTTGCTCGGTATGATCCTCCATTTGATAAGAGCAAAAATCATCTTTCTTGTGGATGAGAACGTTTAAGCTTCATACTTGATGTATCCACAGGAAATCCAGGAAACTATAATACCACCAACACTTTAAAACACACCTAAGATAAGAAAGGTTCAAACTTGCATAATACATTAGTAGTTAGGAAAAATAAAACTTAAAAATTAAAACTGAAAATCATCAGGTCAGTCGATGCGCCGTATCTTATGGAAGAAGATACGCCGTATCGAGCCTGGAATTAATACGGATCAGAATAAAGATGCGCCGCATCCTTAACCAGGGATGCGCCGCATTAAAATAAACTGATAAATAGTTTTAAAGTCAAAAATAAAAATGCAGAAAAATAAAATAAGATATGACCATTGCAGGAGATGCGTCGCATCTCAGAATTGAGATGCGCCGTATCCTCATGCGGGCCTGACTGACTCGACACAAAAAACAGAATAATAAAAATTCTCCGGGTTGTCTCCCGGTAAGCACTTGTCTTTATTCCAGAGTCTTCAAGTTAGACTCACGTTCAGCTCTTTAATATCGATCATTGAAGGAGTCGGAAACATCGCGCTCCTTCATCGCCAATTCAGTAATATTGAACACTCCTTGCTCGTCCTTAATTTCCACGCCGTTCTTCTTTAATATCTGTATAAACAAAGTCCTGTCCCTTTCGGGCAGAGATGACAAAATGATAGACGGGAAATTCTTATTATCATATAGGCACAAATAAGCAAGGTGGGATGGTAGTTCAATAAACACATCATTATTCAAATTCGTTTTCTCAACTATTCTCCTACGTTTATTAATTACTACACAATCATACCACTCATCATCAGAATCATTAACAACATTGCGTCTAAGTTCGGTAGGTACATTAAGGTCAATGAATTCCTCAAAGTTCTCATGATTAGGATTAGTTGAGTTGTTTTGAATCAATGTTTCTCCCATAAGTCTAGCTTCAAGATCGAGGTCCATACGCTCTCTTAATCCTAGCACATAAACACCTCTAATTATGCTTTTAACCGGATCTTGGCACTTATAGACTAGTTTATTATTCCCTACCCTTAATGAGATTTTTCTCTTAAACACATCAATCTTAGCATGGGCAGTAGACAAGAAAGGTCTTCTGAGGATTAAAGGAATCTTAACATCCTCGGGCATGTCTAGTATAACAAAGTCTACGGGAAAAATAAACTGCTCAATCTTAACTAGCACATTATTAGCAATCCCTTCAGGTCGTTTTACCGTTTTATCAGCCAATTCAATAAGTAACTTAGTTGGTGCTAATTTTCCTAGTCCTAGGGTAGCGAATGTCTTAAGAGGCATAACACTAACACTAGCTCCTAAGTCAGCTAACACATTATTGAAAGATATATTATTAATAGAACAAGGTAGAGTAAAACTTCCTGGGTCTCTTTCTTTATGAGGCAAGGCATTTGAGTCGGTTGCAGGGCTCTCTTCTTTCATTATTGCCTTGATCTCCTCTTCAATCTTTGTCTTCTCTTTTAGTAGTCTCCTTAAGCTGATTGAAGAATTAAAGAAAAATTCGGGTCTTGCACCATCATTACCATTCATCGATCTTCTAGGTATATTAGGAGTGACTTCTTCAGTGGTGCTTATGGCCTTGACATGATCTCTTGGGTTGGTTTCAGTTGAGCTCGGTAAACTTCCATATCCCCTTTCTTGAAGAACTTTGCTCATTTGACCAATTTGTTGTTCCAATGCTTTGATCGAAGCTCCTTGATTTCTTGTAGTAGTGTCCGTTGAAGCTCGAATTTCTTTGATCATAGCAGTATTCTCTTCATGTCTTTTAGCAGCATCGGTCATAATTTGCTTTAAAGTATCATCTAAAGTCTGCCTCCTTTCTTGATAAGCGGGATTGAAGTTGTTCCTTTGATATAATCCCGGTGTAGCTTCCCTAAATCTCCCGAAGGTCGGAATGGTTGTCCAAATTGGGTGTAATATGCTTCTTCAAACGTCTCACTTTCATTCTTATTCGGGCAATCTTTAGTGTAGTGAGGTCCTTCGCACTTTTCACATCCAACTTGGGCAGCATACGCTCTTTCATCACGCTTCTTCATTTCTCTACTAATTTTATCCAATTGAGCTTGAATAGCAGCAATCCCGTCAAAATTAGTGCTGCTCTTAGATCTAGTAGAGGTCCCATCGTGCCATTTTTGAGAATGATCGGCAGCTTCTTGGATTGCTTTCCTAGCATTAGTTGCACTCATTTGAGGTACAGCTCCCTTAGCATCCAAAATCTGTCTTGTAGGCACGTCCAATCCTTGATAAAACAATATTATCTCCTGCATAGGGGTTAGATAGTGTTGAGGACTTTTTACCAATAAATCTTTAAATCGTTCCCAAGCTTGATAAAGAGTTTCATCAGGCTCTTGCTTGAAACTATTGATAGCCTCCATCTTTTTAGCAGTCTTAGCAGGTGGACAATATCTCTTCAGGAATTTGCTCTTCAAATCTCCCCATGTAGTGATTGAACTTGCAGGTTCATTCCTTAGCCACTTGTTAGCAGCTCCTTTTAGTGAGAGTGGAAAGATTCTTAGCATGATTTGATTGTCAGTCACTCCTTCTGAAGTAAACAAATCTGCAATCTCCAGGACCTTTTCAACATGCTCATTAGCATCCTCATGTTCCGTCCCACTGAAAGCATTCTCTCTTAGTTCCTTGAGAAACTGACCCTTCAATTCAAATTTTGACTTATCATCAAACTTAGGTCTAGCAACTCCTGAAGTGTAATCAGCACGGGTACTGTTCATGTATTCCTCCATAGTAGTGTTTTCGCCCATTGTTTCTGTTTCAACTTCCTCTTTTTCTTCAGAAAAGTAATCAAGCTCGAGTGAACTTGAAAGATCAAAGCTTCTTGTGTTGAAAAGCCTTTTAAGCGAATGTAGGGCTCGTTCAGGATCTTCGAAAGGTTGAATCAAGTTCTTCGTAGAACTCCTGGTCATGCACTTCCTGAAATCAACACAAAAATATCAGTAGTGTATGCTCGAGAAAGTAATATATCAGATAATTAATAACGAAAACGGAATACGAAAAATTAAAGTTACTGATATCTGCAGACGATGCGCCGTATCCAAAAAGTTGGATACGCCGTATCTTATAATCGTTAAAATTTAATCAGACTTTATCCAGAAAATAGATACGCCGCTTAGAATTTATGAATGCGCCGTATCGAATTAATTAATCAAAAATCGATATTTATTTAAAATTAAATACGTCGTATTAACGAAAGTTAATGCGCCGTATTTTCGTTACGTTTAAAAATACGAGATTTTTGATTAAGAGGATACGCCGTATCGACAGAGATCGATACGTCGTATCTGTTTAATAATTCGCAAACTGTTTTTAATTAAAATAATAGATACGCCGTATCTGCTAAAGCAGATGCGTCGTATGGCGTTAACGTTTAGAAAATTTTTTTTTATCAAAAACAGATACGCCGTATCTTGGGGAAAAGATGCGTCGTATCGAATTAATTAAACGCGTTGTATTTAAAAAAATTAAACGCAATACGCCGTATCTGAGAGATCAGATGCGCCGTATCGTTTGATTTAGCACAGTACAACGATAGCAGAACAGAAAAAATACGAAAAATAAAAACAAAAATTAAAACACACAAACAAAAATAAACACAAAAACAAAAATAAAGGCAAACAAATAACACACAAAACAACAAATATGCAAAATAATACAATGATGCAATTAATCTAATAAAAAGAAAAACCTAATTAAAATACTAATCAAATTAACAGATAATAACAATTCACTCCCCGGCAGCGGCGCCAAAAACTTGATGCGCGTGATGTGTCGTTGCGGTTTAGCAGTTTTAATGCCTACTCAAGTTTTAAATTTATATTTAGCCGACTTATCAATAACACACACACTTAACGAGCAGTGTACCCGGTCAGTATGAATATAATGGTAAGTAGAGTGTCGATCACTAAGAGTGGAACGTATTATCTCGTTATTCTAATCAGTATTTTAATATCCTAACGCAAGGGGGTTTCAGCCTGAGAGACTGGCACGATTTGTTTGCAATTAAATAATAAAATAAACCAATAGGCACGAATCAGCAAGTAGCACACACGTACACAGATAAATACTCGAGACAATAAGAGGGCTGTCCTTATGATTAAGTAGATTGTCACTTGTTTTATTGATAGCTTTATATGAAGTGTATGTAGTTAACCCTTTCTCGTTGGTCCTATTCTTATCGGCGAGTAAACCCTTAATGATTACTTATGTCTAAAAGTTATTCCTAAGTGATCAATTTAGTAATAACCGTGGGAGCCACATTATTTTCCGCAGTCAAATGCCCGCAAGCCACTAATAAACACAGAGGTTATCAATGCACTAATAAGTAGTAACCAAAGACATCAACATATAAACTTTAATTGATGGGAAAGCAAGTATTAAAGGGAGTGCAATCTTTCGTTGTCACATTACACAGGCCACCAATCCTGATGAATTAAAGTTTGCTAACACAATAAAACAAAACTACTTAATGAATTAAACACATGCAGCACCTTCTTACAGCTCTTGTATCTTCGTTTGGTGTGTCTTGTGCTGCCTCCTTGACTGAATTCGTCCTAGGGTTCTGCTGCTTCGGTCTTCGAATCTAATATATTCCCCCGAAATTCGTCTGGTCTTGGGGTATTTATAGTTTCTGTCTGAGGGAAGATGCGGCGCATCTATTAAGTAGATGCGGCGCATTGACTTAACTTCGCGTGGGGTCCAAGATTATAATATTCAGGAATATTCGTACACCGCCAGAAGATGCGGCGTAACTCCATGATTAGATGCGGCGCATGTCCTCTTGTATCTTGGATCGTATCTGGTGGAATCTTAATAGAGATGCGCCGTATGTAATGAGTGAGATGCGGCGCATCTGAAGCAGATTAGTCTTGATCTTCTTCATTTCAGTAGACTCTTAACTTCTTGCATGTTTTGCTCCATAATTAGTCCAAAATCGCTAAGTTTCACCAAATGCTTGTTTTTACCTGAGAATTACAAAAGTAAACGATTAAGTATCAATCCTCATACATAATATAGTAAAACAAGTCAAATTAATAGGATAAATGATAGTAATAAAATGTACTTATTTGAGTTCATCAAATACCCCCCCACTTGAACTTTACTTGTCCCCAAGTAAACCTTAGAATTTCTCTTATGAAAATGTATCCTAAAAGATGTTAGGATACCACATTGGATCCTGGTTCCTCTACATATTTGTGCAGATATTCTTTCACACCAGTCATGCTCCTTGAACATCCACTATCTAGATGCCAAATTGGCTCCCTGACATGTCTCTACATAAATTGTAAACTGAATTAGTTCTTTCTAGGACCCCTCTTCTTGGAGGGCTTGGCTTTAATAGCCTGCTTAAAAGTAGACAATGATTCATGGTCAGTGGTGGAGTGGACTGAGCTCCCACAAATTTTGCATTTAGTAGCAGTGGATGACTCAGCAGACTGAGAGGATGGTTTGGTCATTCCTCTTCTTGCCTGAATGACCTCCTCATGTCCTGAGGTGTCATGAGTGGGATCACCACATAAGTCACAACATGTGTCCATTAGGAAATCCTCAGGGAGGTGGTCATTGAATCCACAATGAGGGCAAGGTTCAAAAGGATTTGCCTTTTGTTTCATCTTCTGCTTTGAATCAGATGGATACTTATGAGCAACTGCTTTAAAGTTTGCCATCTTTGATGAGGCTGTGTATGATTGATGATCAGATGTTCTGTGATCTTCCTTTTTGCATATCATGCAGTAAAGGATTCTATAGCAATCATCAGTGGAATGATTGGTAAAGTGACACAGCTCACATTTCAGCAGAGGTTTGGTGGGCTTTGGTTTTGGTTTGGAACTTGTGGAAGCTGATTTTGTTTCCTTAATCTTAGATTTAGGAGTTTTCTCAGAAGATTCTATCTTCTCACTCAGCTTCCTGACAAGCTCAGCCAACTGATCAATTTTTGAGTCAGGGCTTTCAGTTTTAACTTTAGAAGGGACTGAAGTTGATGAGTCATCAGTAGTTACTGAGACCTCAGGGATTTGTCTTTTCAGGATTGTTTTTCCCAGTCCTGATTTCTCCTTTGGAGAATGTTCAGAATAGACCAATGGTGTGAGGTCTGAGCTTGGAGAAGCTCCCTGAAGGACTTTCAGTGGTGGGAGAGGGGCAACTGATTCTGATTCTAACTCAGTGATTGACTCAGTACTACTGGGTTGATCAGTGAGTGCTAGCATACTTTTCAGAGCCTGACTTTCAGGAAGCAAGATTTTCACAGTCTCAAAGTTGGGTAACTTACTGACTGGGTTGTCCTTGACAATCCAGTCATTTGACTTGGGTTTCATCTCTTGCTCAAAAGATAAGCCAGCTGGAATAAAAGCCTTTTCTTTGTCAGTCTCACTGGGGGTGTCAGTGAGTTGGTCTCCTCCGATGATTTTCTTATTTTCACTAGGAATTAGATTGACAGATTCATAGACTCTTGGGTTCTTTTTAGTCCAGCTTTCTATGACAGCCTTTTCTTTGTTAAGTTCATTTTGAAGGGCTTGATTTTTTTTCAAAATCTCAGTGTTTTGAATTTGTAGTGTGACAACTTCTAATTTGGTTTGTTTAAGTACAAGCAATTCATCTCTACATTTATTCAATTCTAACACAAGATTATTATATTTTGAAAGCAAGTTCAGCCTTTGTTCTTCTATAAACTTAAGATCTACAGAAATATAGTTCAAATAAGACTGCCAATCAGAATCATCATCCATAGAAAGTAAAATGTTTACCTTCTTCATTGTGATGTTGACCCATTCTCCATTTCTTGCATGGCTCTTTCCAACAGCCAGCTGATCACCATCAGAAAGTGCCATCAGTGCACTCACATGAACTTCTTCATCATCAGAGACCTCTTCTTCATCCCAGTCATAAGCTTCAGCCATAAGGACCTTGTTCTTGGTCTGAACAGGTTTGGGAGCCTGAGCCTGAGAGACTGAGGAAGTGGCCTCAAGAAGAGAAAGCTTAGCTTTTGCTTTACTATACTTAGTTTCAAAGTCTTTTTTACTACTTTGAGAGGTTTGAGAAGACTGAAACATCTTAGGTTGAAACTTGCTAGTTACTAAAGAAGAACTGTTTCCAGAAAATTTGTAAGAAGGTTCTGAGGTTGTTTTTGAATAACAGTCTTTAGCAAAATGACCCTTTTTACCACATTTAAAACATTCAGTGGTCTCATTTGCTTTAGCTTTTGAAAAGTTTGACTGATTTCTTTTGATAAACCGTTTTGAATTTGCAAGGAGTGCCCTTTCTTGGAATTCCAAGTATAAGTCATTTAGGTACTCCTCACAGGTTCTATCATCAACCTCATCATCAGAATCCTCTTGAAAATCCTGCACAATACCATTAGAATAAAAGGCAGTTGATATGGGTGAGGAAGTCAGGGCCTTTTTGGTCTCAAGGGCTTTCTTTGAGTCTGGGTATCTCCTTGAGATTAAGTTGTCTTCATAGACAAACTTCCCATAGATCTCAGCAAGCTCAAGGGTCTGAATGTGATTTGCATTCCTAAGGCCCTGAGAGAAGTTTAGCCACTTCTCAGGGAGACTGTCGAAAAAGCCAACATTGATCTCATGCTTAGACAAAACTACACCATCATTGGACAACTCATTCATCAGGGTCTTGTACCTGGTATAGGTCTGAGAGAGACTTTCAGAGTCTTTGGCCCTGAAAGTATTATACTCAAGTTTAAGATCCATGATCCTATTTTCCTTGGTATCTGAGGGACCTTCGAAGCTATGAACCAAGTCAAGCCATGTTTGATTGGCTGAGGTACAGTTAATGACTGATTCCATTGTATCGTCAGGGAGACAAGATATAATGATGCTTCTCAGGCGCTGGTCTTGGTTGACCACCCTTCTCTCATCAATAGTCCACTGAGCTTCAGGTTTGATTAACCCTTCAGTAGTTTTTGGGACATAGGGAACTTCATTGATACAAGTGATGTAGTATGGTTCCATACCAGTCAAGTAGCAAAGCATGCGCTTTTTCCACTTGCTAAATTTTTCAGCATCAAGTCTGGGAGCAACAGCTGAATAGCTACCTCCCTTTTTATCGACTAGCTGGGGTACATTGATATCAGCCATAGTAGGATCTTGGTTTTAAAAACCTTGAGCACTCTTAGTTTTGAAAAGATTTTATAAACCTGGCTCTGATACCACTTGTTGTTCCCGTTACACTTATAGGAATAACTACAAATTTATCCTAAACGTGTACTAAGACTGATATAATGCGATGATTAATTTTACCAAATTAGTAATAATGTAAAGATAAAAACAACAAAGGTTTTTCAACGTTTAAATTCTTATTAGATATTAATCAAAGAATCTATTACCCAAGTGTTTTGTGGAATAAACACTTGGGATTGAATAGACAAGGTATGGTGTTCTCCTCTCTAAACTCAAGCTGTTCTTGAGTGACAACAAAAAGACCCACTGAGCTATCTCAGGGATGTGTTGTTCTTTGGAGGAGAAAAGTGGTTTTGTAAAAGTCTAAGCTTTTAATGCACAAAACTTATCCCACTTTTCTCCCCATCTATCCTATTTATACATAAGTATAAAAGAACAACCCGTGACTAAAAGTACAAAAGGAAAACCTAGTCTAGTCTGACAAAAGCACTACAGTCTTTTGTCAGTTCCAAGAATCTATTTTGGGATGGCCTTAAAGAAGCTTTCCAATTGTCAGATATGACACTTCACATCCTTAAGCCATATAAGGTAAGTTTGCTTTGGCGACGATAAGACTCATCCTTATCTCCTTTAAACTTTCCCGCTCGATCCCGCCTTTCTTTCAGGCTATAGATTCAGTCTTGGTCTTCAGTCTTTAGTCATCAGTCTTCATTGTTGTGAGGAGACTGAGGGGTTCAGTGAGCTCTTGTCAGTACTCACTGAACCCATCATCTTCTTCTTTGGCTTAAGTCACACTCAGGGAGTCCCGCCTTCCTGAGGAGTGAATCCTTCTTCTTGAATTCTCCTTAAGCTTCCTGAAGATGACTCACTAAGTTACTGTTCACTCAGTGACTTGAATTGTTCTCGATTGATAAACACTTGGCTTAATTTGTGTTCAAATCCTGTTTAAGATAATTAGGTATTTACGAACCCAACACCTTGATTACTAATTGATGCTAGTCTTGACCTCGTAACAATGATCCTTGCAACACCTAGAATAGATTAAGCAAAGAAGGGATGAAAAAAACACAAACCCTAGGGGGGTTATGTTTTGTGCCGTGATTTAGGAGAGGAAGAGAGGGAAAGAATATCTCAATTAGGTGGAAAGTATTAAGTGGTCATTGATATGATCAAATCCTTTTAATCTTATCATGTAACACTTACACTTAGCACCTTAAACAAGCCCCATAAGCCCCTCTTACCCCTCCTCTTAGGCCGGCCATGTTATGGGCCCACAATGGGCTTGCCCATTGTTGGTCCACTCCAAAAACGCTAAGTCTAACTTAGTATTTAATGGCCCGTTATAGATCCCGAGTTACGTAGTCGTTTATATATTGTAAATACGTTAAATACAATCTATAAAATGATGTCTCTGTGTATAAGTGTGTGACCCCATAGGTTCACATATGTCTAGTCATATAATTATTTATTATGACACGAGCATACTCCAACAGGCCCCTCACGCAATGTTTATTATACACGTAGAGAAAGAAAATATTTAAACCCCCTTAACTAAAAATCCCTCACATCAAACAAGAACAGAAAGATGTTCATTAAGGGGTATAAAAATCTTTTGTTTTGAAAACGCCCCGTTTTTTAGCATGAAATAATAAATAAAATATAATAAGAGTTTAATTCAAAATATATAAAAGGCTTTAAGAACTGGAAACTCGCAAACTGGGTGTTTCTAGGAGATAAAGATCATCATCCTCGATTTTCGCAACCCCCAAACCGAGCTTAAAACGAAATCACGGCTGAAGATAACTTAGATGCTAACACTACCCATAGATGCTACTTGTGTACGCGCAGCTACTTCTTGCTCCCGTATTCCTAATTTCTCTAAGTATTTTATTCTGTAAGACGACTTTTTATTATTTCGATAAGTTTTTAGTCCGATAAAAGCACTCAGTTTAGACGCTAACTAGTTTAAAATTCTGCCCTCGAGAACCGCTGCCCATAAAAATGAGGTCCACATCAAGGTCCTAATTTAACACGATTTAGGGGATGTCCTTTTTATTTCAACCGAAACAACTCATCTACGAGTCCAGAGACAGAAGCTTTATTAGGATATCCCCGGAGTCGAAATTTGGCTTTATTATCATTATTATTAAGCATATTAGCCCTTGGCCCTTTATAACAACTGCAACAATGGGAGCGAACCGTCAAGAAACAGTAGCCTATTATGACCTTGGGAATTTCCTCTGCCTTTTCGAAGTCTGAGTCAACGGGAGCGAACCGTCAGAAAACATAAAACTTTATGGCTTTGGATTATTTAGTTTATTACTTCCACCTTTTGAACAACCATGTCAACAGGAATGAACCATCAGGGCACAGTAGTCTATTATGGCTTCGGTTTATTTCACATTTATTAGGTGCCAAACCCCGAGTCCTAGGATCTTTCAACATCCGAAACAATAGCAGCAAACTATCAGGAATCAGTTGTATTATTTCCCCGTAACGCTGACAGTACCTTGATGTGTACCCAACTCCCATAAGCAAGAATTCTCTAAAGAAGGAGTAAAAACTATCGCCAAAACCGTGCACCTTTATTTATTCAAAGCATTATTTTTTATATGTTTCAAGCTGGTGGGAGCAAAAAGCCACAAATAACCTCTATGAGCTCTAAAGAGATCCAACTACTCCACGCTTAGCATCTAACTTATATTCCACTCTATCATTTTTCGTTCTTTGCAGAATTTTTAAGTTTTGCAAACGCTCAGTCTCGAAAGCTAAGGGGAAAACTAGAGTGCAATACTCAGTCAAGTCAGAATCTCCCTTGTTCTAGCCTGTGGGCCTACTTATTCATACATATAATATTTTTTCATTTTTTTCATTTTTTTTCTTCATTTTTTTCATATAAAATCAAACAAAAATAGGTAAAAACGGGGTTGCGTGAGGTAAAAGCAAGTACAAGGTATAGTCATTTTCGATAGAAATCTCCCCCACACTTAAAACTGAACATTGGCCTCAATGTTTAAAAATGATGGGTGTTACCCCCACACTTAGGATCGAAAATGGCTTATGTTTTAAAAATTCCAAGTGTGAAAGGGGAAAAACATTTTTTTTAATATGACTAAAGGATATCCAAAGATATAAACAATTAAATGATCGGAGACCGAGTGATTGGAGGGTTTGAAAACAAGCACAGAGGTCTTCTGGATCATAGGGGATCCTAAAAGCAAAACGGTAACCTACAAAACCACATGGAAAGAAACACACCCCCACACTATTCTACACAACACACTTATTAGAAAATAAAAATAAAAGATAGATAGATAGATAACACGGGTTGCCTCCCGAGAAGCGCTTGTTTATTAATGAGTCGCTAGCTTGACTCGCCCCTGAATTCATTAAAAGAGAACTTAAACCTCCATGAGGATTCCGGGATCGAAAACTTTGTCTTCATTTCCGGAAGGAAATGATAGTAAAGTTTTGATCTCAGTAGAATCCTCACGGATTAGGAAATCATTATGGGGCAAAACAGAAGATTTTTTAGATCTCTTAGAGTGATCTCCATTAATAAGGAGTATCCCGAGATTGAAAACTTTGTCTTCATTTTCAGATGAAAATGGAAACAAAGTTTCAATCACAAATAACTCCACGTAGAAGAGGATTTCACGGTCAGAACATAGAGGAATGGAGTTACTTTTCTCAGGAATTGAAAGTCCCTCATATGAGGTTTGAATCTTTAATTTCTTTTCAGGTTTTGTTTTCATCAAAGAATGAATTTCACTACCATCGAGTATGCCTGGATTGAACACTTTGTATTCACAAGAAAGCTCAACAGGATACTCGATGGAAGACTCGACAGAGAAAAGGAAACCATCATCTGGTGAAAGAGGAGATAAATCATTTGGATCAATTGAAGGTTCCTCAGTTACGGTTTTCATCTTTAAGTCCTTATCCTTGGATTTTTCAGATGGCGTATCATGTAATGGATTATGATATAAGAGATATTCCCATACTTTTTGATCAGCTCCAAAATCAAATAGATCATCATCACTTTGTGAATCACTAATTTTGGTATTAGGATAAGAATCAAGTGATGGATCACGATGTAAAAGATATTCTAATTATTTAAGATTGGCTTCAAAATCAAAGAGATCATCATCATTTCCCGACGAAAATGGATCGATGTGAGCGAGTTCATCAGCGAACTCCTCGAGAAAAGAATCAGCGTTAGAAGTGGTACTGCCACTACTTTGCTCTTTTGATTTAGAATGATGAATAGACATAGGAAAATTAGGATCTTTTGGAGAATGATCGTCAGAAGAGAAATCAATAACATCAATGCTATGAATGAAATGTTTATTACTCCTAGATGCATCGGCATGAAAGACTAATTTTTCATCCTCAATCCTCAAGGTCAAAGTCTCCTTGTAATTGTCAAATAGGGCTTTTGCAGTGCGCAAAAATGGTCTCCCTAGGATAAGAGGGACTCGCGGGTCAACCTCATAGTCTACAACAACGAAGTCAGCTGGGAAAATAAACTTATCCACTCGCACAAATACATCTTCGGCTATACCGACCGGGTAAGCAACCGATCAGTTAGCTAACTCTAAGGTCATACGAGTAGGCTTGAGTTCTACCATTCCAAGTTGTTGGTAAATCGAAAGAGGCATAAGGTTTATGCTTGCTCCTGAATCGGCCAGGGCATTGCAAACCTCTAGATCTTTTAGGGAACAAGGAATGAGAAACTTTCCAGAATCTCCAAGCTTTTCAGGCAGCTTGCTGAGAAGGATGGCTGAGCATTGAGCATTTATTGGAGTATTAGCAAGCTCCTCTAATTTTTCCTTTTCCTTTAATAAATCTTTTAACATCTTAGCCAATTTTGGCATTAGAGTAAGAGCATCAACAAGATTTATATTAAAGTGAAGTTGGTTAAATATTTTGAGAAACTTTGAAACTTAAACATACGTTTTATCAAGAAGTTTTGTCTTGTTAAGTCTCGAAGGGTATAGAATCGGAGGTTGATGAGGGTTAGGCTTCGGGCCTTCCTTAGGTATAGAAACGGGAGCTGGCTGGATTATCAGATGTGGGACTCGTGTGGTACTTCCTGAGCTTGAAATGTGCACCTGGTCCATGGTCGTCTTTGGGTCTCGTTCCACCTCCTTAGAAGAAGAATAAGGAGTAGGTGGTGGAACTGAGGGTCCAACCAAAGTAAGACCACTCCGTGTGGTAATAGCTTTAAGCTCTGCTCTTGGATTTGTTTTGGTGTTGCTAGGAAGCCCACCTTGAGGTCTTTCGTTTAGAATTTTAGCCATTTGACCTATTTGTTCTTGCAACAATTTCATTGTTGTTTCGTGTTGACGGTTTTGGGTCTCTTGCCTAATGATGTATTGTCTCAAAAATTCATCTGTGTAAGATTGAATTGGAGCTTGATTCGAGTGTTGAGGCTGAAATTGATTTTGACTAAACCCTTGGTTTTGATTACAGCCTTGATTTTGATTGAAATTATTCCATTGGTTAAAGTTTTGGCCTTGGTTGTTTTGATTATACCCTTGGTTAGAACGATTTTGAAACTGATTTTGAATATTTATGTTTTGAAAATTTTGATTGTTCTAATTAGGGTTATTTGCTTGATTGAAACCGGGTGGTCCAAGATAATTGTTAGAACGATAGCTTAAGAGATTACGATTTCCTTAAGGTTGGTAGGAGTTACCTCCCGCATTGTAGGATCCCATAGTAGCATATACGTCCTCTTGAGTGAAGCCACCGGTGGCTTGACACTCATAATATAGATGTGGACCACCACAAGTCTCGCAACTTTGATTAATTGCATGAACGGGTTGAGAAGATTTCTGCATCTAGCAGTATGCTTCCCAAGAGCTTCAACCTATTTAGTAAGAGCGGTAATGGCGTCATTTTGGTCTGAACTACCACTAGTACTCAAAACTTGAGCTTTGTTTCTAGAATTTCTCACTTTAGCTTTATTTTCAATGATGGTTAAAGCTTCTTGAGTATTTCTAGTCAACAGATTTCCACCTGCTGCAGAATTGAGTGAATCTTGATTGGATTGATTCAACCCATTATAGAAAGTGTCAATTTTGTGGAGGGATGAAAATCCGTGATGAGGACACTTCTTTAACAATTCTTTGAATCTGTCCCAAGCTTCACTGAACGATTCATAGAAAGCTTGCTGAAATCGAGTGATTTGATTTCTAAGATTCGTTGTTTTAGAAGGAGGATAGAATTGATTCACGAACTTGGAGACTAAGTCTTCCCAAGTTGTGATGGAATTTGGAGGTTCCTTTTCAAGCCAAGTCCGGGCTGCTCCTTCGAGAGAAAAAGGGAACAAAATCATTTTTATCACATTATGAGGAACTTGGTTAATTTTAAGAGTTTGAGTGATTTTTGTGAATCTCCGGATATGGGAATGAGGATCATCATTCTCAAAACCGTGAAAGGCAATGCTCGTGATAAGATTAAGTAACCCGATCTTTAGTTCAAATTGATTTGCTAGCACAGCGGGTACCACGATAGCATCTCCAAAACCATCGATCGGTGCTTGGAGTAACTCCTCCATCGGCCGGAGATCGGGAATAAGTCCCGCAAGAGGCGGTACCAGATTTTGGTTCTGATTATTCATATTAAAAGTGACGGCTCACCAAGATTTCTAGAACGAATTAATCTTTCGGGATTAGAAAGAGGAGAAACGAGTTCATTGGATTTTAAAAAAAAAATTTAAAAAGAAAAAATATTTTTGGATTTTCGTGTTTTTTTTTTTTTTTTTTTTTTTTTTTTTAAGTTTTAGAAAAAGGAAAATATTTTGGATTTTTGAAAAGATTTAGAAAAAGGAAAATATTTTTAGATTTTTGTATATATATATATTTTTATATATATATATATATATTTATATATATATATATATATATATATATATATTGGTTTTTTCAAATTTTTAACAAAATATACTTTCCAAAGAAAGGATCTTCAAGGCACGAACGCCAAACACAACCCAAAAATCTTAAAAAATCTCCCCGGCAGCGGCGCCAAAAACTGATTCGTTGTTTAGTACACGACAGTTTTAAATTTGTAAGTTTTCCCGTTAGAACCAAGATTCACTTGGGGACAAGTGATAAATTGATCTTCCGAGGTCGTTTTCCAAAAGAGATTTGAATTGATATTTACGTTTGTGTTTTTAGTTTTAATGCTTGATTGTCGGTTGATTTTTGGTTTGGTTTTAAGAGATTAAAAAAAACTATTTTAACTATTTAAAATTTAAACTAATTTAAATAGCAAACTACAAGTAATGACAATAAAATTAAGCTAAGAATATAATATTAAAAGATATGCTTGTCAAGAGTAGTGAAAAGATCATAAAGTGTGAATTCTCGTTTTAAGCTCTTTTTTAATTAATATCCGTCAAAATAAATTATTTTCTCACAACGTTGGCTTATATTGAAAACAATTAATTTTTCTAGGTAAAAATAATTAGTTCTAAATAATCAATTATCCTAACGGCTTTTGCCCGTTAAAACAACCAACTAAAAAGATCTAAAAATAATCCGGAAATTATTAATCAACAACCTTTGAATACCCGTTTAAAAAAGAATATTTTCTCACAACGTTGGTTTATATTGAAAACATTTCTTTTTACCTAGGTAAAATCTACTTGGTTTAGATAATTAGTTACCTTAACGGCTTTTGCCCGTTAAAGTTACTAAAAATCAAACCAAGTAAACCAAAGGTTATCAACTAATAATTTCTAGAGTTTCACACTTACTTTCACAATTCACCAACACTTAACAAGCATATAACAAGATCTACTCACTACTCATATTAATTAAACTAATAAAAACAATAATTCTACAATAGTAAACATGATATTAAACTAGGTATTTAAACTAAAAATGATAAAAAGGTAAGAGATTAAGACCCAGTGATTTATACGAGAGAATAACCACCCGATCTTATAAACCAAATAAATAATTAAAGTTTATTTCTGTTGGGAACACATTTCATATGTAATCAAGTCTTGGTCATATTATTGTAAAAGGTTGCTTAAGGCCTTTAGGTTTGCTTAAGATGTCACGGCCCTATTAAAAGGCCTATGGTCCGTGACTTAGTAGCTTAGTTTCTTGAGGCATTAGGCAATGTGTTGCCCTAATGTACGCCTATAAATAGAGATGTAATACTACTCTTATGTTTGTTTGTTTTATTCACTAATGCAAGGAAACCTTTGATACTCTTTCGTGTGAATTGAAATTCGACCACTCTCTCTTCTATATCTCTTTCTCTCATCTCTTATGTGCTATTATTACTTGTGTTATGCTTATTATAGTGACCTAACAAGTGGTATCATTCGCTAGAAGATAATTGAGTTGTGTGATTTGTTTAGTACGTAGCTTTTGTTTAGTTTACGGTTTGGTTTTGTAGTTAATTAGTGACAAAATCTCATTTCTAGCACTTATTCTTCACACTTGTAAAGTGTTAAGATCTCTATAGTGTTTAGAAGTTTGATTTATAGTCAAAAGATTAGATCTTTTTCGATTTTCACTAGTTTTACATTCGGTTTACTTAATTTCATCTCATCGAAATTGCTCAAATTTCGTTTAAAGCATTAAAGCTTGAAACTTTCTTATCATTTAAGTGTTTTTAAACGTTTTGATCCAAAGAGATTCAGTTTAAACATCGTTTTTGATTGGAAAAAAGTGTTTTGATCAAACTGTGCTTCTATCGGAATTGGATAAAAGGGTTAATCGGAATTCGTTAATAGGGTTTATCGGAATTGGACACTAGGGTTTATCGGAATTGGAACAAAAAGGGTTTATCGGATTTGATGACCAAAGGTTTATCGGAATTGTATACTCAGTAGATTCCTTGCTTGTACAAGCTTGTGAAAATACTTCGACTTTGTGGAAATCTCCTATCTTGTATAAGTTAGTGAGAAATCATCGGAATTGCCAAGTTCTATCGCAATTCAGATAAGTTATCGAAATTGCAAAGTTCTGTCGCAATTGCAAAGTCCATCGCAATTCCCAAGATCCATCGAAATTGATAAGTCCATCGGAATTCAGCTACTTTTGTCGAAATTGGATAAATCCATCGAAATTGCAAGTTTCATCGGAATTCAGTGAACTCGTCGCAATTGGCAAACTGTGAACAGTGTTTGTCGGAATTGAATGTGAACAGTAAAACATCTTAATTCATACTTAACCAAAACCAAACTTTATAACTCACAACACACTTCTCAATTGTCTACAAGATCCATAAGAACACAAGTTACTTCTACAGAATGTCTCAACCACCGAACTACAACTACTTTTACAATCAACAACAACAGTATCATCAGCAACAACAGTATCATCAACAACAACAGTATCCTCAACAACAACTCTTTATGCAACAACATCAATTTTTCCCACAACAACAATTCCCTCAACAACAACCAATGCAGTCCTACCCACTACTAGCAAAACAACCACATTGGTTTCATCAGATGTGTGAAGCCATAAGTAGTCAACAATCAAGACATGAAGCTGGATCACTAGACACACCTCCTATGCTGACTCCTGGTAACTATGTTCAATGGGCAAGTCGATTCTTACGGTTCATCGAACACAAGAAACTGCATGGCAAATACATAAAAAAGGCTATCATTGAAGGACCATTCCAAATGCCAACTACAACGGTTCCTGGAGATCCAAATGCTATTCCTCCAAGAGAAGCAACTGTGACCCCTATTCCTGATGCTCAGCTTACAGCAGAACAAATACTTCATCGTGAAGCAAATGAACTTGCAATGTCCTACATTCTTCAGGGAATTCCTAATCCAATCTTCAGAAGTTTTGATGCTCAGAAAACTGCTAAGGACATGTGGGAACACGTTCATCTCTTAATGGAAGGCACTAAACTGAACCAAGAAGATATGGAATCAAAACTCTATCTCGAATACACAAAGTTCATAATTGAAGCAGGAGAATCACTAGAGTCTTATTACCATCGGTTCACCAACATCATAAATGACTTGGACAGACACAACATTATTCTACCCAGGATTGCAGTCAACACAAAGTTCCTCAGTTGTCTTGGTCCAGACTGGCAGAAATATGTCACCTTTGTTCTTCAAGCAAAAAATCTACACAACGCATCTTATGGGTTGCTGTATGATTATTTGAAGCACCATCAGTAAGAAGTTGACAAAGATCGAGCTGCTCGTGGTACTTATTCACCTTCTACTACTCCAAACTCACTGGCATTGATAGCTCAAACTCACTTTGCTCCAACTCCATAGTCAAACCAAGCTTTTGTCCAACAAAAACATCACTTTGCTTATCCTTAACAAACCTCATCAACTCAACTCATTCTATATGAATCGACACCGCAAACAACTGATAATCGACTTGTTCCCTATGACAACACGGATACCATGCTCTACACCAATACAAACAGTGATGAAGATGATGCATTCAACTCATTGAATGAAGGATTAGCATTAATTGCTCGTGCTTTCAGCAAGTTCTCCAACAAATCCAACAATCGTCTTCGCACTTCATCCAATACAAGGAATCAAGTTGTTGTCCAAGATGGTCGAGTTGAAATTCAGAATCGTGCTTATGGAAGGAATGGATCAGGAGGTTACATGGGAAATACAGGAACTGGTCAAAGATTTAATGCAGCAAGTGGCAGTAGGAACAATGCTGGTGCTCCACAGAGAAGAGCTGAAATAGTTGAGACTGGGAATTAAGGGATTGGAAATACAATGGTTAAATGTTACAACTGCAATGGAAGAGGTCATTTGGCTAGTGCATGTCCCAAACCTAGAACAAGAGGCAGTGAGTATTACAAGCAGGCACTACTTCTTGCTCTCAAGGATGAATCTGGGGGCACTCTTACTGAGAAAGAAAACAACTTCATGGCAAGTGCATATTCTGATGATGACATGGAAGACTTGGAAGAAAATGCAGCTGCGATGCTTATGGCCAACATGCAGGAATTGCACATGAGTGACACAAGCCCAGTATATGATACTGACGGACTGTCTCAGGTACCTGATTCAACATGTCTAATACATGAAATTGTATCACCATCTGCATCTGCATCAGACAAGGAGCAAGTTGTTCAAAATGCTTCATTATTATCTCCTCAAGAAGATGAACAAATGAATACAGTGGTTACGTTTGATGATGATCAAATTAACATAGTTGTTACATTTGATGATCCAATTGATGAAGATAACAATGATAAATTGAACAAAATGATCTTTTGCTTGGTCCAGATCCAGAACTCATGACCTTGCTATTGACCACCCAAACCCAGTTGGACTCACAAAAATCCCAGATTGATAAATGCAATGAGATAAATAAAAACTTAAAAGCAAAAGTTGCATTATTAACTAAGGATCTTGAGTGCTATAAAATATAACTCACAAACTTTGAAACAAAAGAAAAACGCTAACAATGTTTTGAAGTTGCATTCCAAAAACCTTATGTCAAAGAACAAGATTTAGAACATCAAATACGAGAATTAACTGTTTCCAAAAATAAATTGATTTCTCAAATGGAACAAGAAAAATTAGATTTCAAACAACAGGTTGAACACCTAAATTCTGAACTTTCAAAAACAAAAACAGAATTGTCAACTTGTCAAACTAGTTTTTCTGAACATAAACAAGTGTCTAGGAAACGGATTGATTCTTATCTTGAGGAAATCGTAGAGTTGGAATGCAAATTAAAAGAGTTTCAAAAAGTTGTTTACAAAACTGGTGATTCTGTAACAACAATTCAAAAGTTTACTCTTAAGCAAAATCCCCAAGGTTATGGTTTTGCTATTGGTGATGACAAACCACGTTTTCTACACAAAGCACTCAAGGAAAATCCGAAGTTGTATAGTGCAGAACATCTCTTTGATGACTCAATTATGCGTGTTGTTGTACATAACTGTGTAGAAGAACAGGAACAGGAAGAAGAGAGTCGATCTAAAATGAGCAATGTTAAGTTTAATAAACCATTTGATTATTCAAAAATACCTCATATTTCCGACACCTTCGTTCATCAAAAAGATAAAACAGAGCAATCATGGTTTGTAATGCAAATTAATGAATCTTCTTCTGAGGTTGGTCCTGTTAAACCAGTGGCACAAATAAATGGTCCTTTACCAACTTCTGGTGTAATCGCACCATTACCAAAAAGATGTCTTGTACTTAGATATTTTGATACGTTTATGGAAGACATAAATTTTTTGGAACAAGCAATGAAAGTAATTCTGAGATAACAGTTTCCACTTTTCTATCTCCTTATGAAAAAGAAAAGAGAGAAATTTTTCAAAAACAATTTTTACCATATGTTCAACATTTGCGTCTTTGTGCTACACACTTGGAACAGGAACTTCAAACAGAAGTAACATCCATGATGAACACTTTCAATGCAACAGAAAATGAGATCTCAAAACAAAAACGTTGAAAAAAAGTTTTACAAGAAGAAGCTGATCGACTCTTGAAAGATGTTCTAAGTTATGATATTATCTATGTGTTTATGAATTCCATTTATGTGTCTTGCAATGCTATGCTTGTTGATGATCACTCTGCTGACACTGAAAAGTTAAGACATGAAATTGTGAATTTAAAAAGAGAAAATGAGAGAATCAGTAAACTCAATGATGATGTGCAAAGTAAACTTTCAAAAGAAAATTTTCTACTCAATCAGAAACTGCAATGGTGTCAAACTCAAAGTTTTGATTTTGAATTAAAATTGCAAAGTAAAAAAGAAACAATGTCCTTTCAGAACAGTAACACATCCAAAGTTAAGAACCTTGAAAATGAAAATGCTGTTTTAAAACGCCAAATTTCCGAATATGAAAAGGACATTGATGAAGTTTTTCAAAATTGGAATGACACTGTTCGCTTAAATCGAGAACTTGATTCAAAAATTCGACAAAAAAAATAACATCATCATTGAACTCAAAGAGAAAATTAAATTACTTGAAAAAGAAAAATTTGTTCACACAAATGTGATTGCACCAGGAATGTACAAAATGGACACAACACCTAGGTAATCATCACATCAGACTACTAATTTGAATGCTTCCACTTCTATAGGTATAGTCACCCCTCCTAGCGTTAGTAGAACCAAGCATAAGAGCAACAAAAAGAAGACTAGTATCTGGAAACGTAGGAGCGGCACACTAAAAGACCAAGAAGTAGAAGACCACCTTAGGAGTTTGAATAAAACGCGTGTTGCATCTGATTTAGAATCGAACTTAAAAATTTGTAATTCTAATCTTGATGTAACGAATGCTAAGACTTTGAATGTTTTAAACGTTGATGCTTCTTGTGTGTTTTGTCGTAAAAGCATGTTATCTGGTGATCATAAAAAGTGTGTTGCAAAATCTCTTTTGTCTCGTAATAAGAAACGTACATATGACATTTCCTCTAGGTCCACTACTGCTTCTAAGTCTATACTAAGAAAACCGCCAAGTGTAGTTTCTAATAATGTCGTAGACACACCCATAGTTGTAAATACAACTCCTAAGACAATCCCTTCACCTAGCGAATTCACTAAGAAGAAAGCGAAAATTAGTTGGACATGGCAACGTTTGTTACAAAGGAAACCTAGTTTTACTTGGCTACCTAAAGTGATTAATAACTGTGCTATTAACACAACGGGTTCCACCGTTACTATCACTCTATCTTCGTTGTCTTCATGTGATGCAGGTGATTCAAATTTTTCTATGGATTGTTGATAGCGGTTGTTCCCGACATATGACAGGCAATCTCAAACTTTTAGTAAACTTTGTTGCAAAGTTCATAGGCACTGTCAGATTCGGGAATGATCATTTTGCTGCTATCATGGGCTATGGAGATTATGTCAATGGCAACATCAAAATTAGCCGTGTATATTATGTCGAAGGCCTTGGTCACAACCTTTTCTCAGTAGGGCAATTTTGTGATGGGGATTTTAAAGTAGCATTTAGGGAGAAAACTTGTTTCGTTCGTGATTTACAAGGAAACGATCTCATGACGGGCAAACATGGAACTAGTCTTTTCTATGTCTGATATGACCACTTCTTCTCCCATATGTCTACTCTCCAAATCACATTCAACAAAATCCTGGTTATGGCACAAACGACTGTCTCATCTGAATTTCAAAACCAAGACTTAGCTTGCACGTCACAAACTAGTCGATGGTCTTCCAAGGTTTAGATATGCAAAAGATCACTTATATCCAGCTTGTGAACAAGGAAAAAGTACTCATGCTCATTTCCATTCTAAAACAGAACACAATACTGATCACGTTCTTCAACTACTTCATATGGATTTGTGTTGCCCGATGCATGTTCAAACAATAAACGGGAAAGCTATATTTTGGTAATTGTCGATGATTTTTCCAAATGGACTTGGGTCTACTTTCTACGAAGCAAAGATCAAGCTCCTTCGATGATCATCACCTTTCTCACTAAAATTCAAGTTCAGCTTCGCAATACAGTCAGAAAAGTCAGAATAGACAATGGAACTGAATTCAAGAATCAAACTCTTCGAGATTATTTTGAGAAAGTGGGAATTGAACATCAAACATCTATTGCAAGAAGTCCAGAACAGAATGGAGTTGTTGAAAGACGCAACAGGACGTTAGTGGAAGCTGTAAGAACAATGTTGATCAATGCTCAATTACCTGATTACCTATGGGCAAAAGCTGTCTCCACTGCATGTTACACTTAAAACCGTTGTATGATCACCAAACGGCATCACAAAACTCCATATGAGATTGTTCACAACCGTAAACCGAATATAAATTACTTTCATGTATTTGGTGCCCTTTGTTACCCAAATAATGATCGTGATGATTTTAGAAAACTTAAAGCCAAAGCTGACATTGGTATCTTTATTGGATATTGTGAGAACTCTAAAGGTTTTCGAATCTGGGATCGTCGTACTAGAGAAATTAAGGAGACTATTCATTCTAATTTCGATAAGCTTACAGAAATGGCTTCTGAGCAAAACAACTTAGGACCCACAACTAACCGTCTAAATTTTCCAGATCAATCAGCTGCACTACTCTCCCTCAACCGTAAGGAATTGGAAACCTTGTTTGCTCCACTGTTCGATGATTCTTTTGCAAGTTGTGCACCAGATGTATCACCAAGTTCCGCTAAGCAACCTGATCATACTCCAGTATCTGATACACCTGCTACTACAACAACAACAGTTGCTACAGATGCACCTCCAACTGAATCTCCTTCAACAAAAGAACAAACCGCTTCCAATACTGAGAATGCAGCTGAAGATCACCTACAACAAGAAGTACCTGCACCTGCAAATTATGACGAAAATGCATTCTTTAATCCATTTGCTTCGGCTCCAACCGTTCCCGATATTGCTGAGTCGTCTACACGCAACTTGGATCCGTCTAATATGCACAATCATTTTCAACATTACCCTTCTACACATAAATGGACAAAAGATCATCCCTTAGTAAATGTGATTGGTAATCCAAATAATCCAGTTATGACACGACAAAGACTTCACACGGATGGTGAAAAATGCATTTATGCACTTACCGTCTGTCAAGCAGAACCAAAGAACATTAAAGAAGCCATGACTTATGACAATTGGATTGAATCAATGCAAGAAGAACTTGATCAATTCAAACGTCTTAAATTCTGGGAATTGGTAGAAAGTCCCGATGGAGTCTATGTTGTCGGACTTAAATGGATTTGGAAAAACAAACTTGATGTTGATGGAACAGTTATTCGTAACAAATCACGTATGGTTGCCAAAGGCTTCAGCCAAGAAGAAGGCATTGACTTTGAAGAATCCTTTGCACCAGTGGCTAGACTTGAAGCTGTCCGCATGTTTCTGGCGTATGCTGCCCACAAGAACATCACCGTTTATCAAATGGACGTAAAGACTACATTCCTGAATGGGCAACTCCGTGAAGAAGTGTATGTCACTCAACCAGAGGGCTTCATCGATCCAGATCATCCTAATCATGTGTACAGACTCAAGAAATCCCTTTACGGCCTTAAACAAGCCCCGAGGGCATGGTACGACAAACTATCAGCATTCTTACTTGCTAATCACTTTACCAAAGGATCAGTTGATCCCACACTGTTTATTCAAAAACACGGGGAGGACATCTTAATTGTTCAAATTTATGTTGATGACATCATTTTTGGCTCAACACATAAAAAGTACTCAAATGCTTTTGCAAAATTAATGAAACAAAATTTTGAGATGTCTATGATGGGTGAACTCACGTTCTTCTTAGGACTTCAAGTTCATCAATCCCCCCATGGTATTTTTCATAATCAATCCAAATATGCTCTTGAGATTTTAAAGAAACATGGCATGACAAGTTGTGATACGTATAACACACCTATGTCTGCATCATCCCCAAAGCTGGATGCTGATTTACATGGTACACCAGTTGACCCTACAAAATATCGTAGTATGATTGGGTCCCTCATGTATCTAACAGCCAGCAGACCAGATATTGTTTTTGCTGTATATCTTTGCTCCTGTTATCAGTCTCGACCAACTGAAAGACACTTTTCTGAGGTTAAAAGAATCCTTCGATACATAAAGGAAACCATCCATTTGGGGATCTGGTAGCCGAAGGATTCTGGTTTTGAACTAATCACATTTTCAGATGCTAGTCATGCAGGATGTTTAGATACACGTAAAATTACATCTAAGGGAGTGCAATTTCTAGGAGACAAGCTTGTATCTTGGCAGCAAAGAAGCAAGATTGTACCTCATTGTCATCTACAGAATCCGAATATGTAGCCATGTCAGCATGCTATGCTCAAGTCATTTGGATGCCATCCCAGGTGATAGTGTATGGTTACATTTTCAACAAGATTCCCATATACTGCGACTCCAAGAGTGCCATTGCCATCTCGTGCAACACGGTTCAATATTCAAAGTCCAAATATATCGCACTTCGATCTCATTTCATTAAAGAGCATTTGGAACAGGGTACTATTGAATTATATTTTATGGGTACTGAATACCAATTAGCGGACTGATTCACCAAAGCCTTGCCCCATGCAAGATTTGTGGAATTAGTTCACCAAATTGGTATGCGGTGTTTGACTCCAGATGATTTAAACAACTTTCGGACACATAATTAAGAAAGTCAAACACCAAAACTATCTTTGTAAATATGTAGCATATTCAACAATGTATAACACACAAATGGTTGTGATTTGGCCAAAAATCTAGAGAGAGAAAGAGAAGAGTTGGGAACTAGAGAGAGAAAGTTAATATGTATTAGGTTAAAATGAGAGGAGTTCCAACCCTTCCCACCCATGGGAAGGGGTATTTATACTACTAGCTTAAGTGCCCCGAGTGGGCTGTGGAGTGAGCTGACAGTGAGTAAAGACCCGACCCACTCCACGAATACAATAATAACTAAACAATTACTAATAATCCTACGAGCTACTTAATGCTAATGAGTACTCGGGGTGACCGAGTCTTCGTATAAATATTTGTATTCCTAACAATCTCCCCCTAAGGGAGGTCACCCCGGAAATTACACTTTGAATTCTTGCATTCTATTATATAACTTTGACTTCCTAGCTCGTAGTCTTTGATTCTTCAAAGTCATTAATCTTTGTACATTCAGCAGCGAACTTTTGATGACTGATCTTTTGTCTTGGATGATTTTTGAGGATTCTTTGAGGTCATCATCCAATGAATGTCTTCAAGTCATCCTTTTGCAGTATCGTCTCCATGTGATGTTGTCAACTTTGAACCAACATGCTCACACTTTTCTGGATCATGATTTTCAGCATCAAAGTTGTGGAAGCAGTGTTGAAGGTCTTTCAAGTATCATGATTTCTTTGATTATGATTATGAAGTGTGAGCATGGGGTGATGAATCGGCATCTTTTCGGCAATCAGCTGCAACCGCCAGGGATTCCTGCATAAGACAGTTAGCAATAAAACGTCCGGCACTTATAGGTTTGGATTTCGAGATTGTTAACAGCATAGTGTGAAAACTTTCTCTAATCCTTACCAAGGCCGTTCCTAAATCGGATACCCCCGAGAGGGTTTACAAGATCTACCGAAGTACATCAACGATTAGGTGAGTCGCTGGAGTTCACTTCACGACTGTAGATCATTTTGAAACCGCCGTGACCACTAAGCATAATCCACAAGGAATTACTGAAGTGACCTGCTTTCAGGGCTGTTTGATGTTGACCCTGGCCGGAATTTCCATTTAATCACTAAGAATTACATTTGTAAATTCCCTCATAAATGTTCTGGCAGATTGCTAAGATCTGCGTAGGACTCATAAGTTTACAACTGGTGTCCTTAATGTTGAACAACCAGTGTAGAAGTAACATGTGTTCCTATGAGATCTTATGATGTATCTCGCGACTCTAGACTCGATTAGTGCATTTTTGGTAGCCGGAGACTGGAGCGGTATCTCCTGTTTCAATATCAACATAACTCAAAATGAGCGGTTGATAGATTATGCAGGGTTCCCCATGAGAATGAAACAAGTCCTTTTAAGAGAACTTGAGTGGCTAAAAGGTTTAATGCAGTGCGTCATTGGGTCCATGACGTCTTGTCTTCAATACCGGCGTCACCTTAGTAACAACTAGTAGCGTATGAATTGAACCCGGTTTCTGCCCTAAGGTTGAATAATTGGAGGGCTATTTATTTTCACCCTTTCTCATTACATTTCTTTTTAATTCTTCAACCCCTTCTTTCCCCTTTCTCATATTACTCTTTTTTTCATAATCATACCTAAGGACTTTCTAATACTAACTATTTGGTATTGTCCTTGGGTAGATCCCTCCGGCTCTGGCGGATCATAGGACGGTTTTCCTAACCTTAGCCACCTTATAGCTTCATGACTATCCCATGTTGCCGTAAACCATTTACTTGAAAAATCTCTCAAAGTGTTTATGATTAAGAAACACAGTTTGCTAACACTTTGAACTTTTCAAATGCTCCCCCTTAACATGTGCTCAGATGTTTTTAGTATAAATTTGCACATGTTGGGTAGAGCTTGCACTTTTTGAATTGATCCACTTTCAGTGAACATGACCGATTCGAGACACGCTTATATCACTAGTTAGACTAGCTTGAAATTATTACCCGTCCTGGTCAAGTCCACAGAAAGTTTCTCGAAACGGTACACTCTACTCAGACACGTCCTCTTCGAGACACGCTTACATCACTGGTTAGACCAGCTTGAAGTTATTATCCAGCCAGGACATGTCCTTTCGATTAATGACAGTTTTTGTTTCGTCAATTCATTGGTAAAGTCTGAGTCGCGCTCACAAGAGATACCACCAAAGATGCAACATTCTTTTTGTTGCCACAAACCATTTTCTCCCCCTCAATATGTGCATTGATATATAAAAGAGTTTAGCACATATGGGAGAGCTTACATTTAAGTCCAAAAACATCACAATTTTATCAGATTGCATATTTAAATCACATTCTCTCCCCCGATCAAAAATTTCAAACCTTTTGAGATTTTGTGATCCCAATTGATTTAAATAAGTTTAGAAAATATGGGAGAAAATGTGGTCAGTTTTAACATGTGCTAATAATGGAACATTACGATGCTCCCCCTCAATCTATGAGGGAGACTGTTAGTGTCAGGTATGATGGGTTTGGAAGATTTGAATTTAACAAAAATCATACACTGACACATAACAACCACATTTTATTCAATGCTTATTATGTACAAAGAGACATGTTTTGATGATATGAAATTTTGAAATCATCACTCTCCCCCTCAATCGATGACCCGTCTTCTATTTAAATAGATGTAGTCATTGATTGAGTGATAGATTTTTTATGAAAAGTTCAATTCTGATTGATATTCAAAAATCATGGTACCACCAAGTTTAACACAAATACTTTCCTGAAGAATCATAGATGGAAAAGTATATGTGATTTAAAAAAGACTTCTCTTCTTGTACGAAAAATGATGCACTGAAACGTACATCAAATCGAAGAAACATGGATATAAAGTAATCCATGCCTGGGTGAACTTCACCCAGTGGGAGGAACAGCCGTCTTTTTGGGGACGTGCTTTCCCCATAGTTAGAAACGGGTTACAGTCTAAAGTAACTGCAAGCCGTTAAGACATGTTTTAACAATTCATTTTAACTTCTGCTCGAGCTTCATTTAAAGTTCCGTGTCATTATTGAATAACATTTCTAGGACCGTAAATGTTATCGATAAACAGAAGACATGCCTAGTGAAACTATTTTTGGTATTTTTATGGTTTTCTGATTTTTATGGTTTTTATAGGTTTTATATTTTTCTATTTTCTTTTTGGTTTAAAATATATACAAATATATACAAGGATATGTGAAGCAAATCCTTTACTCCTCTTTTTCTTCTTGAAGACACTTGAGGGTTTTAGGTGTCAAACTCTTCATGCCAAGTCGCGGGAGAATAAATTGGAACCGTTCTCTCAGAAGTGCCTTAGTGAAGATATCAGCCAACTGAAACTCAGTCCTCACGAAGTAGAGTTCAACAATCCCTTTCTCAACATGTTCCCTTATAAAGTGATGCCGGATGTCGATGTGCTTTGATCGGGAGTGTTGGACATTGTTGCAGCAAAGAGCTATAGCACTTTTGTTATCACAATACAGAGGAACCTTGTTGTATGCAAAGCCATAGTCCGATAGTTGGGATCTCATCCATAGGATTTGAGCACAGCACGCGGACATGGCAATATATTCAGCCTCTGTGGAAGATATAGACGTACTCATTTGCCTCTTAGATGACCAGCTTACTAACTTTTCCCCCAAAAACTGAGCACCTACTTCGACGAGTGTCTTGACACCCCGCATGATCTACATCTGCATAGGCCATGAGTTCCATGGCGGTGTCCTTATGATACCAGAGACCCATGTGAATAGTCCCTTGAAGGTATCTAAAGACCCGCTTTACCGCTTCCAGATGCTTTTTGGTAGGCTTGGACTGGTACCGAGCGCACATGCATACTGCGAACAATAGATTCGACCTACTAGTGGTGAGATACATTAGGGATCCAATCATACTTCGAAACTTGGTTTGATCAACAGGGATCCCAGAGAGGTCTTCGTCCAACTTCGATCTCTCAACCATAGGAGTGTCAACCGGATCACTTGAATCAAATCCAAATTTCTTCAATATTTCATTTGCATACTTGGATTGATTGATGAAGATGCCTCTGGAACTTTGAGAGATTTGTAGACCTAAGAAGAATGACATTTGTCCCATCATCGACATTTGGAACTTCGAACTCATCTCTTTAGAAAACCGATCACATTCACTGGGATCAGAGGAGGCAAAGATAATGTCATCTACGTAGATCTGAACGTGAAGTAGACGTTTGCCCGTTTTCCTAGTGAATAGCGTAGGATCAACAACATCTTTGGAGAATCTGTTTGCCAGAAGAAACTTAGACAAAGTATCATACCACGCCCTAGGTTCCTGCTTTAAGCCATAGAGGGCCTTCTTCAAGCGATAGACGTGAGTAGGACGATCAGGGTCCACAAATCCTTCAGGTTGACTGACATAGACTTCCTCTTTCAAATCACCATTTAAGAATGTTGTCTTTACATCCATTTGGTAGACTATCATATTCTGACTGGCAGCATTAGCGAGGAAGATTCTAATGGCTTCAACTCGAGCAACCGGTGCAAATGATTCTTTGAAATCTATGCCCTCTTCTTGACGATACCCCTTAGCAACAAGTCGTGCCTTGTTCTTCAAAAGATCACCATGCTCATCGAGTTTCACTTTGAAGATCCACTTTATAGAGATAATCATTGCACAATCTGGAGGAGGTACTAATTCCCATACTTCAAGTCGATCAAACTCATGAATTTCATCTTGCATTGCCTCAAACCAGCAGTCTTTAGACAAAGCATCTTTGAAATCTTTGGGTTCGACTTTGGATAGTACGGAGTTAAAGAAACACCACAATGCATCAGTGGCAAGTTGCTTTCGTGTGGATACCGGACGAGAAGGATTTCCAATGATGTTGTCAATCGGATGATCATTAGTCCATTTTCTGAGATGATCATGTGGTTGAGGGTAGTGAACTGATGTTGCCGTGTTAAGATCCCTTGAAGAAGATGTCTCTGTAGAAGATTCAGGGGCGAATATATTCTCGAATGGAACATCATCAGCAGGAGCAAAATGATTTACTTCAAAAGAATTGTCTACTGCAGAGCCTTGCTGTACCGAAGGAGATTGAATATTTGATGATGATGGTGAGTGACTGGCAGATGGTGCATCTTGACTGATTGGGACAGATACAGATGGACCCTCTGAATGTTGTGGAATTGGAGCATCAGCAACTGGAGGTACAAGTGGAGCTTCCGTTGTAGTATCAACCGTTGGTGGCTCAAAGTATTCATCAAACATCGGATCAAACAACTTCTTCAACTCTTCACTGGTAGGTGGTACAAAAGGAACTGCAGGAGTGGGATTCTGTACAAGAACTGAACTGATTGGTCCAGGTGACAAAAGGTTAGGAGCGGGTCCAGAACTAGTTTGTCCAGGAGCCGTTTGCTCAGTCAGCTCATCGAATGTCACGTGAATAGTTTCCATGATTTGTCGAGTTCGTTTGTTGTAGATTCTGTATCCCTTGCGATCTGGAGCATACCCAACGAAGAAACCTACGTCTGCTTTAGCTTTTAGCTTTCCCAGATCTTGACTGTCATTTGTCGGATAGCACAGTGCACCGAACACACGAAGAAAGGAAAGATCTGGTTTCTTGCCATGTATCAGCTCATAGGGAGTTTTGTTGTGAATAGTATGTATCAGGGATCGATTTTAGGTGTAACATGCTATAGCAATTGCTTCTGCCCAAAGAAACATCGGTGCCTTGGAAAATATTAGCATGGTTTGTGCAGCTTCCACAAGAGTACGGTTTCTTCTTTCAACAACACCGTTCTGCTGAGGAGTGCGTGGAACACTTTTCTGGTGAGTTATGCCAATACTTTCATAAAATTGACTGAGTTGTTGGTTAACAAACTCAGTTCCATTGTCTGTACGGATAATTCTGACAGTTTTGTTGAGTCTCACTTGCAGCTGTTTGATAAGTTTGATGATAACCTCTGGAGTTTCGTCCTTGGTTCTCAAAAACTTTACCCATGTAAACCGAGAGTAGTCGTCGACCACCACAAGAATATACTTCTTCCCATTAATACTCTGAACTCTCATTGGTCCGCACAGATCCATGTGAAGGGTGTGAAGAGCTTCCATAATGGTGTTGACAGTTTTGGGTTTGTGAGTATGTTTCTTGCTTTTGCCCAGTTGACAGGCAGAACAAAGATGATCTTTCTCAAACTTTAATCTGGGCATGCCTCGTACAAGATCCTTGCGAGAAAGGTCATTTATGGTGCCGAAGTTTAAGTGATTTAAACGACGATGCCAAAGCCAAGATTTGGTCTTTGAGGCCTTTGAAAGCAAGCAAATAGGGGAGGACCTCATCATTTCTTCAATAGAGATGGTGTATAGATTTGTGCCACGACTGCCTTTAAGAAGATCAATACCATCCAACTCTCTGACGAAACATGTATGTTTTCTGAAAGCAACTTCAAGATCGGAATCACAAAATTGACCAACAGAAAACAAATTGTGCCATAGTCCTTCCACGTAGTATACCCGGGAAATTACACTGTCGCCAAACACATAATCTCCATAACCCATAATTGCCCCAAAATGGTTGTTCCCGAATCTAACTGTCCCGATAAACTTTTTCACGAAATTCTTGAGCCGTGAGCGATCCCCGGTCATATGTTTTGAGCAGCCTGAGTCCAAATACCAAAGGACGATTTGTACGACCTGCATTTGAAAACAGACAACGATGGATAACTGAAAAAGGTGGATCCCCACGTGCAATTGGGGTCCGTTTGGTTAGCACACACAAATTCTGGAACTACAGGAATTATAGATGCTATGGTATTCACAGTGGAAACCTCACTAGTAGATGCAATTGACCTAGTAGCAGGGTATTGTGTCACTAAAGGGGCACTGATCTCCTAAAGTGAATTTTCTTCCAGTGGGCTTCCATTGATAACCAACCTTGGCAAACATCTTTCCTGTTGCTTTCCAAATTTGCTTACTCAGTTCAGTTTTCCTAACATTCTTAACTGGGGATATTTTGGGAGACATCAAAAATGACACAACACAATCATCATGATTACCAGAAATTAAACATTCATTACATGTTTTGCAAACAGCATTAGAATTCGAATTAATTACAGTACGCTTAAAGCTAATACTAGAATCAACACGATTCGTTTTGTTCAAAGCAAACTTATTGTTCCTAGGGTGGGCTTCTACTTTCTTCTCATGAGCACTCTTAGCCGGCGCAGTCCTATCTTTCTTTGTATTGCGACTAGGCTTTGACCCGCTAGCTTTGGTGTCACTGTTCACTCCTGTAGAAGCAATGATGGGAACATTAGTTTGTTTCACTGCCATTTGTTTTTCCGGTTTTGATGTGCTGGGTTCAGATGTTTTCAGTGGTACATCAAAGGTAACATGCTTGTTCTTAGTCATTGATGAAGATGCAATAAACCTATCTCGCTTGTTATCAATCTTAGGACATGTACCAATAACATATTCTATCCTATCCTCTTCTACAGTCTCATGAAGAATGTCAAGACTATTCTTAAGATGAGTGAGATAAACTTGATGAGCTGACCTATTGTTTCTAAGAGGAAGCGGGATAGTCACAGCATCAATTGCATATTTTCTACAAGCAGAAACCTTTGGAACAACATTATCACTAGTGATAATTGGCATTTTCCCTTTCACCTGAGTCTTTAGATTCTCAATCTCATTTAGCAAAGAAGTTATCTTTTCATTGTGATTGTTACGCGTGACTTTAATCGAATCATATAACTCTTTGTAATGTTGTTTGATTTTTGAATTTTCAGCTTGAAAACACTCATTTTCATATGTAGCTTATTGATGGTGTCTTGATAGTGAAAATTATGAGACTCTAAAGACGATGGTTTACGGGTGCCAATCATATCACTCTTGTTTGATTTTAATTAGGCAATTTGGGCCCTCAATTGTCGAATCATGTTAGTGTGAGCTTGAATTTTTTCACCTCGTTTGCTTAATTTAAAAGATGCATCAAATTCAGGAGCATCCAAAGATGTCTTGGCATTTGAGATTTTAATTCTTTCTTCTAAATGTTGATACTTTAATTGCAAATTAAGATTATCAACCTCTAGTTTTGAAAAACGCCTAACCATGTTATCATGGTCATCATTTTGAATTTTCTCATGCAATTTCAAATTCTCCCCCTCAAGCTCAACAACACGATTCTGGGTAACATTCAATGCAGTAGACAACTCATGAAATTGACAAGCAGTTAATGTAGAATCAGTAGCAGTATAAAATACGTCCTGAGCAATACATCTAGCAATCAAATTCTCATTGGTTATGAGAATGTTGATCCCAGTTGAGCTTCACGATCTTATTAATTACTTTAGATATAAACCTAAAGCAATCGGTATAGAAACTGATCTTGAGTTGTATATCAAATATTATGTGGAAATTAATACTTGATCTTAAGAAGAATTAAACACAAACAAATTCTCAAACAACACTTCAATATATTAATACGATTGCTCTGAATAGCAACGAGGTTACAAGGAACCTTGAAGTGTAAAACAATAATGATACTTATGTAAAACCTAACCCTAGATCCTCCTTTTATAGACTAAGGAGTCCTAGTCGGTTACAAAACTTTCTATACACGAAAAATATCTGTACGTATCTTTTCTATACTTATCCTTAACATACTATACATATCCAATAAGCAGTAGCATAATCTTTCTAGCAGCAGAGTCTTCGTGGCTAGCAGCAGAGTTATACTTAGCTTATTATTCCAACCATCAGATATCACCAAACAGCAGAGTAATAGACTAACAACAGAGTTTCTTAGTATCAGCAGAGTAACACTTAGCATATTTCACAAACAGCAGCATCTTTAGACCCAACAATCCTCCCCTAAACTTGATATTTTTCTCTAAAAATCATCAAGTTTCCTTTAAATCCAACTACTCACCAGGAGGATGCTTTCAAACACTTACTGTTTTGAAGTCTTCTCTTGCAAAATCTTTTTATACTTCTCAATTAGCACACCTGCTTGATAATCCGATACAAATGGCCTTTGTAACATTAACTTTCCTGGCTGCAACATATCAGTAAGAATATCAACATTGTTGTAGAAAGGATAATCTTTCTTTATCAACATGTAAGTACCAAATCCACTATCTCCAATCAGTTCATGTACTCCACATGACTGATATAAGTACCACTTGACAACCTTCTTTGACCTTCTCAATTTATCCCATTCAGTATACCTTGCATCAGGCTCAAACATGTTACTCAGCCAAAGATAATGTACTTTTTCAGGCACTTCCTCTGGTTTCTTGTCACTATATCTTTCCTTGTAAAGTTTCCAGAGTTTTACAATATCATCCCTATCCATGTAATCCAGCATCTGAGAAAATCTAACATACTTTTCACATGCAAAATTAGATCAAATAACTTCCCATTTTGCATCACAGACATCAAACACATCAGAAGAATAAGAGATAATTGGATACTTTGTTGATAAGGGGACTGCATTGATTATTTCAGGTTCTGGCTGTGGTTTATGAACTGTGAAGTCCATAATGGCTTTCATAGCATCAGATTCTTCTTGTTTGTTCTTATAACTATCTTCAGTTGCAACTCTTCTTTTCTTTCTAGCACTCATCTTACTTCTTTTACCAGTTCTCTTATAACCAATGACTTCCTTAATTTCTTCCCTCTCAACCTCCATAGTTTGCTTGTCACCTTGCTTCTCCAAATCACTTCCAGATGCTTTCAAAGTAGCATTTGACTCTGGAGTTTTATAAGTCCATGGATCCACTTTCCTTGTTAGCTTAACTATCTCATCATCATCAAATTTCCTATCAATCTCCTTCTTTGCTGTTTCATACATCTTTCTCACTTCATCATCTGAATAAATTTTCAAATCTTTTAGCTTCCAATTCTTCATATTTTTCAAGTAGTATTCATGATGAGTTCTGAGTTGTTTTACAGTAGGAGGTTTAAGCACTTTCTTCTTCTTTCTTGCAGCAATCAATTTCTTCTTTTGTTTTGCTCTAAACTCCTCCAAGAAATCAAACTCATTTTTACCAGCAAAGTCATCTTGTAACTCCTCCTTTACCATATTAGCCCATCTGATCACAGCCTCATTCTTAGCCCTTTCATTATCCCATTCATCCAACAATGCTCTAGTCTTTGCTTCATTTTCAGCCAACTTCCTTTGCTTTTGAAGCTCTTCCTGTTCATCTTGTTCTACCAATTTTCTTGCAGCATCTGCATCATGCCTATCCTAATCTTCTTTTGGCCAGAACTCAAACGGAAGGTGTGTAGGATAAGGTGTAGGTTGTTCAACAAGTTTACCTTTTCCTTTATCCTTTGATGCAATGGATGATGGTACAGGTTTTGGTGTGGGAATGGGCTCTCTTATGAAAATACCTTTGGCCTTGGGTCTAGAGACAACAGATTTTAAAGTAGGAGCAACAGCAGATTGTTCTTGTTGTGGAAGTTGTTGTTGTTTGGATGGTGTGGATGTTTTGGTTGCAAGGTTTAGCAGTACTTGTGCTAAGGGTAGTGTATCATCATCTGATCCAGCAGCAGAATCCTTTCCTCCAACAGTAAGACTCTTCTCTGTATCAGCAGCAGAGTTCTTTATCCCAACAGCAGAGTATTCTGCACCAGCAGCAGAATCAACCTTTTCTCTCTTTTCACCAACAGCAGCAACATTTTCATCTGTTTCCTTTACAACCTCTACTGAATTCTTGATTACCTCCCCTGAACCTATTACATCCTCCTGATAATTCCTCCCCTGTTTGGAAGCATCCTCCTCCAAACATGGTTTGGAAATCTTCCTTTTCTTGGATTTTATGAGATGAGAAAATCTTGCTCTTTTCCATTAAACTGTCTCTAAATACTTTATCCTTAACTTCAGTCTGTGAATGATTGCATCTTGAGACTGTTGAGTATTCTTCATCACCTGCAACTCTTCAGTAAGAGCAAGAACCTCTTTTGACAATTTTGTACATTTATCCGTCAATTCATCAAGTTGTTTCAAAATAGTCTCACCACTTCGGTCTGTGTTACCTGACCCGAGAGGTGGATCATTGACATTGACATTTTGTACAAGTGGAGTAGCCATCAATTCAATATGTGGCTGTTCAAGACTAGCCTCAACACTTCGACCTGTGTGACCTGGTCCGAGAGGTGTATCATGGGCATTGACAATGTGTACAGTATCATCCATCAATTCATGAGTAGTTCCATGACTGTCCTCATCACTTCGGGATGTGTTAACTTCCTTGAGAGGTGAATCTTGGGACAAAAACTCAGTCTCAACCCTCGGTTGAACATCTGAGCCCCCCATATTAGCCAGTTGGCTGGGGTTACCATCTTGTGCAGCAGGTTCAAGTGAACCTTCAGCATTAGATGTTGCCAAGGTTGGGGTCTTACTTATGTTGACACTGGCCTGCTCAGTTACTAAACCAGAGACAGTAGTGTCAGCCCCTTCCTTCATGCCATCTCCATCACCTATGGCAGCCTCATCTGCTACCATACCAGCACTAGTCTGAGGTAACTCAGTGCCCTTTTCTTGGGAATTCCAAGGTGAATGGGTATTTTGGGGTTCATTAGAAGAAGATTCATTCAAACTAGTAGATGAGGATGTGTGATGGGAAGCTATGGGAGTTCCAGCTTCTTCATCCTCATTAACAGCAGTCACAATGTCCAAAATGTATTGAGATAGGGGAGTGATGGTGCCAGAAAAACCTTTCCCATTTTTCTCAGAAAAGCAAACATTTTGACAATCATTTTATTGCTTGGCTCAATATGTGTATGCTTCAAGGTTTTCTTTAGCTGATGGTTGATAAAGAGTTGTAGAAACCTTGGATACAAATAAAACTGCTTTTTGACATACTTCTTCATACCTTCAAAAATCATGGATGAAAAATCAAATGGTTGTCCTGTGGCCAAACAAACCAAGGCCGTGGCTTGAGAGGCACTAAATTCATTCCATCCACCTACTTTAGGAAACAAACAATGATGAAGAGTATGCAAAAGAAACTTCCAATGTGGGCAAAGAAGACCTTTATAAAATGTTCCACTAGCCTCAGGCCTCTCATACCCAATTTTCTCTAGCTTAGTCAAGATAACATCTGTGGTAAGATTAGGGGGTGTTGTAACACCGGATAGACGAAGGCTTCTCTTTATAGATGTTTCACTAACAACAATACTCTCTCCATCCACAATACCAATCAACCTTTCCTCCCCGTCTAGAGTTTCAAGCTTAACAGTTGACCAAAACTGGTGCATATGAGATTTAAATATGGGAGGATCAACTGTTAAAGCATACCTTAGGCGTGATGCACTGAGAAAATCCATGACTTCATGAAAACCTTCAGCATCCGGGACCTTGCTAAGAAAAGCGATTTGATTGTGCTCATCAGGAAACTTTCTTCTAGCCATTTTGATTTTGGGGGTTTTGGATTTAATGAGATGAATTAGTGTTTTTGGGTGTAACTTTGGGCAGTTAAGATGTAATGAGATCGAATTGGGTTTTGAGACCGTTTTGATCTAATTAGGTTTTAAGACGCGCCAAAATTTACAAGTTGACCCCTTTACTTTCAAACTCAGCAGCAGAGTTATGAAAAGTTTGACTAAAAGTCAACTTTCCCAAAATCTCCAAATTTAATCCCTCAATCAGATTAAATACGATACCAACTCCTCATTTAAGTCTATAAATCCCTCAATATCTTAACAAATCCCCAATTTCACAAACCAACTTAAGTGTAAACTCCTAAATACCAACCCCGCCTTTAATGCCATTAAACCGTAATTAACTCAATAAAATCCCTCAACTCATCTACACACATTTATCTCCTCCCACAAAATTGTCAACACAAATCATCAACATTCCAAGCACCATGAATCCTTCAAAGATCATAGAAATCTCATCGGATTCATCATCTAACTCCGGAAGCTCTGGTTGGAATAACTATTTTCCACCTGATTATTCCGGACAAACTAGCAAAAGGCAAAGGACAACTCCTCCAATATCATCGGATGAACTAACAACTCCTCCATCTTATTTAGACGATTCATTCACCTCTTCAGAATCTTCTGATGATGATGAAGTTCAAAAACTATCAGACTTACTAACCAAAGAGTTTGAAAAAGCAGCATCATCAGTGAAGATCCCTGTTCCAAAGAAGAAGCCTGAGAAGAAGCAAGTTCCATCTCCAAGTCAAAAGCAAATTCCATCTCCAAGACCAGTAATACTGGCACTTCCCTGCAAGAAGGTGTCTGAACTCATGGGTAGCAGAGGACCCCGCAGCAAAGTCATGCCGGATTTTATTGGAAAAGGAAAAGGAAAGCTTGAGTAGTTGTGTGTGGTAGGTTTGTGTAGGTTTATGTGTAGTATAGTTGTTGGTTGGTTGTTTGTTTTGTGGCCTTATGAATCCTGAATGTTGATGTAACTCTTGCTAATGTAGTGAATGTTCCCAGTAATGACTAAACTTCTATTATCTTTGTGTTTATGAACATCCACTCTTATGCTTTTGATCCTGAATAGGTAACCTCCCCTGAACTTCAGAATCATCGTATTCTCATCAAGCAAACTTTTTTGACTTAACCTGCAAAAGATTAGTCCAACAACCACAAAACACAAACAAGAATATCTCACAATAATCACAAGATAGTCAACAAAATAACTATCTTAGCAGCACACAATATACATACATAGCAAACATTAGAAACAACTTATTTGATCAATAACAGCACAAATCCTCAAAAATTGTTTACAAAAACATACAAAGATAAGATTTTAAAGATTGATCATACCTATACTAGCAACTAAAAATTGAAATCTACTTATATCAAAACTCTTTGTAAGTAGATCAGCAACATTATTGTCAGTATGTATTTTAACCACTTGAATTAACTTTTTCTCATAACAATCTCGAATAAAATGATGTCTTATCTCTATATGCTTTGTTTTAGAGTGAAAAACAGGATTCTTGATTATACACATTGTGCTGTTATTATCAATATAAATTTTGGTGTTCATGAAATTGTACCTATAATCCAAGAGTTGATTCTGAATCCAGAGTACTTGTCCACAGCAACTAGAAGCAGCTACATACTCTGCCTCAGTTGTTGAGTTAGCCACCACAGTCTGTTTCTTGCATTGCCATGAGATTAGCCTATGACCAAGGTATTGACAGCCTCCAGTGGTTGACTTTCTATCAAACTAGCTCCAGCATAGTCACTGTCTGAGTATGCTATCAAGTCAAAGGGTGAATTATTAGGATACCAAAGGCCCAATTTAGGTTGACCCTTTAGGTACCTAAAAATTCTTTTGACCACTTCCAAGTGTGAAACTTTTGGGGACACTTGAAATCTGGCACAAGCACACACAGAAAACATGATATCTGGCCTTGAAGCAGTCAGATACATCAATGAACCAATCATTGATCTATAAAGATGTACATCAACCTCTTCCCCATCTTCATCCTTGAGCAAAGGTTTGTTGTTATCCATTGGTGTCTTAGCTGCCTTCACATCATTGAAACCAAATTTCTTTAACATATCAGCCACATACTTGTCTTGACTGATGAAAATCCCATCTGATTTCTGCTTGACTTGAAGCCCCAAAAAGAAAGTGAGTTCCCCCATAGAACTCATCTCAAACCTGTTGTGCATAAGCTTCTCAAATTCTTCACATAACACCTTATTTGTAAACCCAAAAATGATATCATCTACATAAACCTGAACAAGTAGGATATCCTTTTTGTCTTTCTTAATGAACAATGTTTTGTCAATGGTTCCTCTGCAAAAACCATTGTTCAACAAATACTTGGATAAGGTGTCATACCAAGCTCTAGGAGCTTGATGTAGTCCATATAGTGCTTTCTCCAACTTATAAACCCTATCAGGATACTTAGGATCTTCAAAACCAGGTGGTTGCATCACATATACCTCTTCATCAATCTTTCCATACAAGAAAGCACTTTTCACATCCATTTGATACACAGGAAAATTCTTGTATGAGGCATATGCCAAGAATAGTCTGATAGCCTCAATTCTTGCAACTGGGGCAAATACCTCATCATAATCTATTCCTTCTTCCTAAGTGTATCCCTGAGCCACCAATCTAGCCTTGTTTCTGATAACAATGCCTCTTTCATCTCTCTTGCATCTGAACACCCATTTTGTACCAATTTCCCTTTTCCCATTGGGCAGATCAACTAATGTCCAGACTTCTTGAAGCTTGAACTGCAGCAACTCCTCTTGCATAGCTTCTACCCAACTTTCATCTTTCATAGCCTTGTGAATGGTTTTGGGTTCTTCTTGAGATAAGAAACAGGCAAACATGCAATTTTGTAAATCCTTGTGGCTATTCCTCTTTTTAAGTGTTTGAGCAAACAATCCCTGATCAAGCAAATCACTCAAACCTTTTGATTTACTTCTGGTCTGTACAGTAGAGTGAACATCACCAATAATCTGCTCTTTTGGATGATTCTTGTGGATTCTGGTTGTTGGAGTGGGACTAACAGGTATATCAGACTCCAAATTTGATAAATCAGCTCCAACACCAAAGACATTAATGATTTCATCATCAGTGTCCACATACACTTCTTCTAATTCGGGCATCTCTTCAGAAGAATCATCATAAGAATCACCATCTATATCAGCAGTAGAGTCTTTGGGCACAGCAGCAGAGTTACCAAGCTTGGCAGCAGAGTGTTTTGGCCTAACAGCAGAGTGTTTTGGCCTAACAGCAGAGTGTTTTGGCCTGGCAGCAGAGTTGAGAGAATTGCTGCTATGTTTATTCCCTTGGAGTCCATCAATTTGTGACTCTTCATCTCTTTCCTTATCACCATTTTTGTCATCATGAGAAGGCTGAACACTTTCTTTTGCATCATTCTTTGGAACTTCTTCATGAACATCATCATCCAGTGAACTCTTGCCCTCATTAGGTGTGAAAGGCTGATCAATGTTCCATCTTTCAATCAACAAAAACTCTTTTGCAGATGCATTATCCTCAGCTTGAGTACCCGCAGTAGGGTTAGTTTGTGTACCTGCAGACATGTTAGTTGTACCTGCAATGACTGGTTGATAATTCATACTTTTGGTTAAAGAATCAATATCAAACATCCATTCAGGACCTTTTCCATCAACATTAGATGTGGTTTCTCTAATTTTAACATGTAAATTTTCCACCACATGCCCAGTCCTTTGATTGAAGACCCTAAAAGCCTTACTTTCAGTGGAGTATCCAACAAAGAAACCTATGTCTGCTTTCTCACTAAACTTGCCTAAGTGGTCAATGGTGTAATACCTCGTAAAAATCCCATGTCATTAATAATGTTAATCACCGAGTAATACCAATTTATGTTAAATAACCTTTTGTGCGGACTACATTTTTTTTTACATATATATATATATGGCAAAACTCACGTTCCATTTTTATTTCTGAAACCACACACGTTCTAACACCGTGATAGTATGGCATAGTTTTAATAATTTAATGCCGAGAGTTACTAAAATACGAGGCTCGTTAAATTCACCCGAGAGTTACGTAATCGAAAGTGTTCCCACGTCTCACCTTTTATACTCACCTTTTTATTTTCACTTAACATTTACCTTTTACTTATTATACTCAAAATACAAAAAAAAAAAAGAATAACAATAAAGATAATGAAATCCCTCCCTTATCTCCAAACCCACGCCCCACCATATCTCTCTCTCTTCCACTCCATCTTCTTCGCTTCTACTGCTACTTCTCTGCACTCCTGCTTCACCACAAAAACAAAACACGAATCACCATCTTGTCCTCACCTTCATGCTTATAACAAACAAGAAGAGTAACAACATCACCACCTGCCACGCTGCTACACTTCTGCTTCGGATCAACCCCCACCCCTAACAAACCGTTAGTTTTATAACAATAAAAATGGTCCCAACTCTCCTTCCTTACAATCGACACAAGTTCCAAAAAGAGGTGACTAGATGATGAGGAGGCTTTACTCCTTTTGGCTACAAGACCGACTGAAAAACGAGATGATGGAGGGACAAGCTTTCTTTTTATTACTCTATAAAAACCAAGCAACCCACAAGTGAGTCCACACCCTCTCAAGCATTCACCAACAAACATTATAGTTAGTTTCAAGGACAAACGTTTTGAGGCAAAGGGGCAGCGGATTCGCTTGAAGTCGGGTTAGGATTTTTTTCAATCTTCTTGTTAATCGACACCATTGTTTGTAAGATTTTGATATCTTCTTTTCTTCTCCATTCGAACATTAATTGGATTTTATTGTTAAAAAATGAATAGATGTTATTGTTATAATATTTTGATATTCTACATTTTTGGTTATGAATCGACTGGACATGTTTTTCCTAAGTATAATGTTGTTATGGTGTGGTAAGGATTATAAGAACACAAATACAAATATGTTATTAGCTCAAAATGTGAAGTGGTCTAGTTTGAGGTTAGGCTAGAAGTCGAACTAGAACAAAACCGTGGTGTTAAAATGTGCACGCAAGGCGTTTGTGATTATGTCTAAAAAGGAAAATAAATCTTCAAAATGAATATATGACCGAGTATAGGGAGATTCGTAAGTCCTAGAACCTGGTCGTTTTAGTTTGCTTGCGTCGACCTTGGATAAATCTTTTGGTTATGTAGAGAAGGCCTTGTGGTATAGAAGTGTTGAGTTTTGGGTCTTCTTGTTTCGAAACCACTTGGTAAAAGTCGTATGGATATGGCGTTACTTTGGTTAGTCATAGTGATATCCCATTTTCGAGTCACCTAAGTTATGTTACTGCCAAATTTCGTGTCGATAGTTAATTGTGTTTGCCTTGCTTGGTTAAAAGACTTCGAGTCCATCTTAAAGGGTGTGTTAGCACATCGGTTTAAACTCAACACCAAGGGATGTTGGGTTGGCGTCATGTGATGTGTAGTCACGACCTATCTTATGCCTACAAAAACTTGTTAAAGACCTCGTATGGTTGGGATTGTTACGCGAGTCAAAACCATTTTCGTCAAATCACCGAGGTAAAAACTGGTTGAGTTTTAGTTTTAAGAAAATGATTCGGGTCTTGCGTTTGTCGAATATAGGTTAGGTCGAAACAAATCTTATGTCTTCCTTCCTACTGTCGAATGAAATAGCAGCTAACACGTGTGGTCAAATCTGTTAGTGAACTAGTGAATTCGTTATTTGTTTCAACACTGGGCCAAAGCCCATGCGCAGCTAAGGAAGTGTGGCTATTAGTCTTGGGCTGAAGCCCATTTCCTAAAACAGTAGGGTACATTTGGTTACTAAGCACCTCAAACAAATACTTTCAAACATTACTTCATTTATTTAAAACTTAGAACGTGTATAAACAAATGGCGTAGTATGACGGATAACCGGATCATCATTTTTTTTAGCAAGTCACGACTACTTGTCTTCTACGACTCGTTTCGCGTCTTGATCGCGACATACTCGATTTATTCACTCCCGACACTATTTCATTAAATGTATCTTTATAAAACGAAACAAAACTTATTTTAATAGCAACAGTTTGTTATCAATTATGACACCAAGTCACCACGTATAATCAAGAGCCAATACTTACAATACTAAATAAACTATTTGTAAACTTAAAGGCTGCCACACCAGCAACGACAACATAAAACTTTTGAATTAAACTCGTGAAATCTTAAACTTAGACGGTTACTAAATTATGCCATGCTAATCTAGGTCACGCGTTGGAGTTATTACACACCATTTGATACTACTACATCCCAGATTACTACTACTACTGAGGTGAGTTCATAGTCCCACATTTTTTTATACGATTTTAAACCCGTGGGGAGATACATGCTACTACTTTTTATGATCACAATTGCTTGAAAATTTTATGTCTATCTAAATGCGTTATTGCCAAAGTATAACTGTTATTATATCGATTACTGTCGATACTATCAACTACTGTTGATACGATTATTATATCGATTACTGTCGATACTATCAATTACTGTTGATGCTACTGTTATATCGATTTATGTCAATACTACCAATTACTGTTGGTATACTGTTAACACATTGGTTTCATTAGCTTAGTGCAATAATAACTACTTTCGATTTATGGGTGTAACAACGGAACCCATAACCTCTCAAACTTAAAATCTTGTGATCAATCATTTTACTACTAAACACTATGGATTCACTCAACCTTTGTGTTGACTCTTTTAAGCATGTTTTATCTCAGGTAACTAAGGAATCTCAAGGCACGGAGTTGGCAAGGGCATTGGAAACCTACCTTTTTTTATTTCAAATAATTAAATCATTCTTTTCAAACTCATCATCACTTTTGTGAAAAGCTATCTCTTTTGGAAAACATTGTGTAACGTCGAATATTGAGCTTTCATTGAATGACATAAATTCTATTTTTAACAATTATCTATGCTTACGACTGTGATCTAATTGGTAATACCCCGTTTAAGTCTTCCGCTGCTTCATTTCGATTTTCGGGGTGTTACAGATTGGTATCAGAGACAGGTTATAGAGAACCAAGTGATTTTCAAAACACTGGACTATAACCCGTGGGGAGATACATGCTACTACTTTTTATGATCACAATTGCTTGAAAATTTTATGTCTATCTAAATGCGTTATTGCCTAAGTACAACTGTTATTATATCGATTACTGTCGATACTATCAACTACTGTTGATACGATTATTATATCGATTACTGTCGATACTATCAATTACTGTTGATGCTACTGTTATATCGATTTATGTCAATACTACCAATTACTGTTGGTATACTGTTAACACATTGGTTTCATTAGCTTAGTGCAATAATAACTACTTTCGATTTATGGGTGTAACAACGGAACCCATAACCTCTTAAACTTAAAATCTTGTGATCAATCATTTTACTACTAAACACTATGGATTCACTCAACCTTTGTGTTGACTCTTTTAAGCATGTTTTATCTCAGGTAACTAAGGAATCTCAAGGCACGAAGTTGGCAAGGGCATTGGAAACCTACCCCTTTTTATTTCAAATAATTAAATCATTCTTTTCAAACTCATCATCACTTTTGTGAAAAGCTATCTCTTTTGGAAAACATTGTGTAGCGTCGAATATTGAGCTTTCATTGAATGATATAAATTCTATTTTTAACAATTATCTATGCTTACGACTGTGATCTAATTGGTAATACCCCGTTTAAGTCTTCCGCTGCTTCATTTCGATTTTCGGGGTGTTACAGATTGGTATCAGAGCCTAGGTTATAGAGAACCAAGTGATTTTCAAAACACTGGACTATAACCACGATTTCTAAAAGGACCATTTTTAAAACTCTACCACCCTATGCCCTCCGTGCCAACACTTACAAACTTTTGCATTGAGATTTGCTTGGTAGATTATGCAAAACGAATGAATATTAACACTTTATTAACACATGCATTGAGATTTGCTTGGCAGATTATTCATAACGAATTAGTTTTATCACCTACAAATGTTATTATGGCTAATGCATACGTATATTATTAATGACTTACACTTATTGGGATGTTACAGTACCATGTCTTCTTTATCTCATCCCATCATCATCACTAGGAACCTCGACATCGAGGATGCCTACTCATCCACCAATGATCCGGCACCTCCCTCACCACACCCCGCTATACCTACATCATCCACACCATTTATTAGACCCGCCATACTTATCAGGCCCGGGAGGGATGTCCCACCTCATTACATCTTCCGATACTACCCCAATGGACCCAAGATGGTACACACTAGGAGTCGCCTAGTACGCCTACTCATACCACTACCATGGACCCCTGGCATGCCTACCTATGAAGATTTGGATACCTCACTATGGATAGTGCCACGACCACCACATCATACCACCACCGAGGATCCACCCAGAAGAGCACCACGTAGACTACACTATTATCACAAGTAGCTTCTATCCTAACCACGGGATGTGTGGCCAAATTAGTGACGCTTGTAGTACCTTTTTATTGTATAACAAATTTGAGACAAGTTATCATTTGGACATGTGGTTCGATTATGCTATGTATTGATATCGGTCTATAAGAGTCGAGATTTTCCATCATATGTGTGATGATTGTATCTACTCATGCCATGATATCATGTTATGACGATCGTGATTTATTCCGACCTTGTCATGTTTGAGCTAATCTCGTTATATTATATACATCTATTAATAGGAACCCATGCTCACGTTACCCGACTCGGTATCGTCCATACCCTTACTCCCACACTCACTCATCCACTTACCACGATTGGAGAGAATCGTCATGCCACAGAGTAGCGAGATGTTGGAGGAGATGCCCAGTACATTCGAGGTTGGTCTGAGTTCAAGGAGAACTCAAACAGAGACGGAGGATGACATGGTATGGAGAGATATACCATGTTTAGACGACCGCATTACCACTATGGAGAGATCGGACTACATACCTCACTTATCATCGTTCGAGCCTTCGAACACTCCATACCCAGAGGCAACTCCAGAGGGTACATAGGCGAATGTGGTTACCTAGATGCAGACCCAGTTGGACTCGCTGGCTAGGAGAGTAGAGCTTCACTCCGAGTATCTAGACGAAATACCAGCCGATCGTTTTGATTCATACGACCAAGACCTTAGTGCATTGTTCAGGAGGATGTCTATCAGGAGACGAGAGATCTCCGATGTGAGTTTCAGAGTTGATACCTTTGAGCAGGCATAGACTGTAGCCCATGGGGCAGTCCAGGGATTACAAGATAGGGTAAGAGATGTTGAGAGAACTTTACAGGTGGCCAGGGATACAGAAAGAACACAGAGTCAGAGGATTTCCGCCTTAGAGGCTATGTTGACTGCCCAGTTAAGTATAAACCAAGTATTCCAGAGACGCTTCGTAGATGATGAGAGGATATTGATGTAGTGCAGGGGCGATCACTTCATGTGTTTACATGATGGTGACATATTTATCATGACTTCTTTTCCTCAGCATCGACGTGTTACATTATGATAGTTTTGTTATGAAGTATATATGATTACCTTGTTAATTGACCATACTCCAACTCCAACTCAACCACGAAATAGATAAATTCAAAATATGTGTTCTTGTGTCATTGTTAGAACATGGCTACCCGCAACAGAACAACAGATGCAGTCGCCGGAACAATCTTGACCCCAGAAGAGATCCGCCGGTTGATCACTGAGAGCGTAACCGCTGCGTTAGTGGCTCAAGCTGCAGCCACGACTCCCACTGGCAGTGCCACAAGGCCCACTGACGAAAGCGAGACAGTTGTGACTCGCAAATGCACCTACAAAGAATTCATGAGTTGTAAACCACCAACTTTCAAAGGTACCGAAGGAGTAACGGAGTTAGCTCGATGGTTTGAGCGCTCAGAAACTGTTTTCACAAGAAGTGGTTGTGCAGAAGGCAGTAAGGTCACCTTTGCTACTGGCACACTAGAGGATGACGCTCTATCATGGTGGAACTCCACTGCCCAGAAAATGGGTACTGAAAGAGCTTACCAACTCCCTTGGGCCGAGTTTAAACAGAAAATGTTGAAGAAGTATTGCCCACGTACTGAAATCCGAAAGCTAGAAGATGAGTTTGATCGCTTGGTAGTAAAAGGGTATGACATCCGGACCTATGACAGAAGGTTCCAAGAACTCTCTCTACTATGCCCAACTAAGGTGCCAGATTTCGAGAAAACCTTAGAGAGGTATGTTGAGGGATTGCCCAAAAGCATAGAAGGGATCGTTACTGTATCCAAACCACAAACACTGGAAGAAGCCATGGAGACTGCTCAGAAATTACTGGAGAGGGAAATTAAGCGTAATCAGGCTCAGGGAGGCAACGATCACAAAAGAAAATTTGATGATCGTAGAGGCAATCACAACAACAGCTCGCATCACAACAACAACACTCATCACAACAACAACAACCACCACCACCAACAAAACAGAGAGCAAAAATTCGCAAGGGCTTATATGGCTGCACCAACAGAAGGCAGAGTTTATGCTGGGAACCACCCACTATGCGATCAGTGCAATTGGCATCACTCAGGGCCTTGCACTGTTAAGTGTGGAAGCTGCCACAGAGTAGGCCATCAAACCAAGAATTGCAAGGATAGAGGCCCCGTTGCTGGGAACGACTTACAGCGATTAGTGACTTGTTTTGGCTGTGGGGAGCGTGGACACTACAGGAACGAATGCCCTCAGAACCGTAGGCAAAAAGTCGAAGGTGCTCGCGGGAGAGCATATATGTTGGAGGGAAGAGAAGCTCACCAGGACCTCAACAACACGACGGACTGATGAAGTTTAGAATTTAGCAGTCCTATTCCCTTATGTATTATGTTGTACTAAGTCTACGACATCCCTAGTATCCGGATTTTTAAGACTACTTTCTGTTCTATAAACAACTTGCTGTGATAATTCCCCATCTACTGTACTTTCTATTCCTTTCTGATTTCCATATTATCAACAAATTTGTTATCACTCATAACATCTTTCCTTAAATTGCCATTTTGTAAACGGCATGGGTTGAATCTATTTAAACACTGAGAATTATAACGACTAAACCGAACATCACATCATTGTTCCTAAATTATACATAGCCTAGCTACCTATGTCTAATTCAGGAGGGATCATGTTATGCTGGGAGCAGTTATTTATAAATCCTAACACAAACAAACTGATTCATCATCTACAAAAGCTGAAGATTAGCAACTTTCTCTACATTCACCAAGTTCTCGACCGGAACCCTCATTGTTAAAATTTGTTATTAACAAACTCCTTTGTCTAACGGGTAGGTTACAACAACAGATTTTTGATATTCGTGAAACCTTGGTCGTACCTTTGAAAGGAATTCGACTCGACGATAAGCTAAATTTTGTCGAAGAACCAATGGAGATTTTGGATAGAGATGTCAAACAATTAAAACAAAGCCGTATCCCTATTGTCAAAGTTAGTCGGAACTCTAAGAGAGGACCAGAGTACACATGGGAACGCGAATATCAAATCCATTCTAAATACCCCCACTTGTTTGATAACACAACTCCGACTACTACCACATCTTAGGATTCGGGACGAATCCAGTCTAACGGGTAGGTACTGTAATACCTAGTAAAAATCCCATGTCATTAATAATGTTAATCACCGAATAATACCAATTTATGTTAAACAACCTTTTGTGCAGACTACATTTTTTTTACATATATATATATGGCAAAACTCACGTTCCATTTTTCTTTCTGAAACCACACACGTTCTGACACCGTGATAGTATGGCATAGTTTTAATAATTTAATGCCGAGAGTTATTAAAATACGAGGCTCGTTAAATTCACCCGAGAGTTACGTAATCGAAAATGTTCCCACGTCTCACCTTTTATACTCACCTTTTTATTTTCACTTAACATTTACCTTTTACTTATTATACTTAAAATACAAAAAAAAAATAATAATAATAATAACAAAGATAATGAAATCCCTCCCTTATCTCCAAATCCACGCCCCACCATATCTCTCTCTCTTCCACTCCATCTGCTTCGCTTCTACTGCTACTTCTCTGCACTCCTGCTTCACCACAAAAACAAAACACGAATCACCATCTTGTCCTCACCTTCATGCTTATAACGAACAAGAAGAGTAACAACATCACCACCTGCCACGCTGCTACACTTCTGCTTCGGATCGACCCCCACCCCTAACAAACCGTTAGTTTTATAACAATAAAAATGGTCCCAACTCTCCTTCCTTACAATCCACACAAGGTCCAAAAAGAGGTGACTAGATGATGAGGAGGCTTTACTCCTTTTGGCTACAAGACCGACTAACAAACGAAATGATGGAGGGACAAGCTTTCTTTTTATTACTCTATAAAAACCAAGCAACCCACAAGTGAGTCCACACCCTCTCAAGCATTCACCAACAAAAATTATAGTTAGTTTCAAGGACAAACGTTTTGAGGCAAAGGGGCAGTGGATTCGCTTGAAGTCGGGTTCGGATTATTTTCAATCTTCTTGTTAATCGACACCATTGTTTGTAAGATTTTGATATCTTCTTTTCTTCTCCATTCGAACATTAATTGGATTTTATTGTTAAAAAATGAATAGATGTTATTGTTACAATATTTTGATATTCTACATTTTTGGTTATGAATCGACTGGACATGTTTTTGCTAAGTATAATGTTGTTATGGTGTGGTAAGGATTATAAGAACATAAATACAAATATGTTATTAGCTCGAAATGTGAAGTGGTCTAGTTTGAGGTTAGGCTAGAAGTCGAACTAGAACAAAACGTGGTGTTAAAATGTGCACGCAAGGCGTTTGTGATTATGTCTAAAAAGGAAAATAAATCTTCAAAATGAATATATGACCGAGTATAGGAAGATTCGTAAGTCCTAGAACCTGGTCGTTTTAGTTTGCTTGCGTCGACCTTGGATAAATCTTTTGGTTATGTAGAGAAGGCCTTGTGGTATAGAAGTGTTGAGTTTTGGGTCTTCTTGTTTCGAAACCACTTGGTAAAATTCGTATGGATATGGCGTTACTTTGGTTAGTCATAGTGATATCCCATTTTCGAGTCACCTAAGTTATGTTACTGCCAAATTTCGTGTCGATAGTTAATTGTGTTTGCCTTGCTTGGTTAAAAGACTTCGAGTCCATCTTAGAGGGTGTGTTAGCACATCGGTTTAAACTCAACACCAAGGGATGTTGGGTTGGCGTCATGTGATGTGTAGTCACGACCTATCTTATGCCTACAAAAACTTGTTAAGGACCTCGCATGGTTGGGATTGTTACGCGAGTCAAAACCATTTTCGTCAAATCACCGAGGTAAAAACTGGTTGAGTTTTAGTTTTAAGAAAATGATTCGGGTCTTGCGTTTGTCGAATATAGGTTAGGTCGAAACAAATCTTATGTCTTCCTTCCTATTGTCGAATGAAATAGCAGCTAACACGTGTGGTCAAATCTGTTAGTGAACTAGTGAATTACTTATTTGTTTCAACACTGGGCCAAAGCCCATGCGCAGCTAAGGAAGTGTGGCTATTAGTCTTGGGCTGAAGCCCATTTCCTAAAACAGTAGGGTACATTTGGTTACTAAGCACCTCAAACAAATACTTTCAAACATTACTTCATTTATTTGAAACTTAGAACAGGTATAAACAAATGGCGTAGTATGACGAATAACCGGATCATCATTTTTTTTAGCAAGTCACGACTACTTGTCTTCTACGACTCGTTCCGCGTCTTGATCGCGACTTACTCGATTTATTCACTCCCGACACTATTTCATTAAAAGTATCTTTATAAAACAAAACAAAACTTATTTTAATAGCAACGGTTTGTTATCAATTATGACACCTAGTCACCACGTATAATCAAGAGCCAATACTTACAACACTAAATAAACTATTTGTAAACTTAAAGGCTGCCACACCAGCAACGACAACATAAAACTTTTGAATTAAACTCGTGAAATCTTAAACTTAGACGGTTACTAAATTATGCCATACTAATCTAGGTCACGCGTTGGAGTTATTACACACCATTTGATACTACTACATCCCAGATTACTACTACTACTGAGGTGAGTTCTTAGTCCCACATTTTTTTATACGATTTTAAACCCGTGGGGAGATACATGCTACTACTTTTTATGATCACAATTGCTTGAAAATTTTATGTCTATCTAAATGCGTTATTGCCTAAGTACAACTGTTATTATATCGATTACTGTCGATACTATCAACTACTGTTGATACGATTATTATATCGATTACTGTCGATACTATCAATTACTGTTGATGCTACTGTTATATCGATTTATGTCAATACTACCAATTACTGTTGGTATACTGTTAACACATTGGTTTCATTAGCTTAGTGCAATAATAACTACTTTCGATTTATGGGTGTAACAACGGAACCCATAACCTCTCAAACTTAAAATCTTGTGATCAATCATTTTACTACTAAACACTATGGATTCACTCAACCTTTGTGTTGACTCTTTTAAGCATGTTTTATCTCAGGTAACTAAGGAATCTCAAGGCATGGAGTTGGCAAGGGCATTGGAAACCTACCCCTTTTTATTTCAAATAATTAAATCATTCTTTTCAAACTCATCATCACTTTTGTGAAAAGCTATCTCTTTTGGAAAACATTGTGTAACGTCGAATATTGAGATTTCATTGAATGATATAAATTCTATTTTTAACAATTATCTATGCTTACGACTATGATCTAATTGGTAATACCCCGTTTAAGTCTTCCGCTGCTTCATTTCGATTTTCGGGGTGTTACAAATGGTGTTCAAGATAGTAACAGGACACCCAAATGGTCTTAAGAAATCTATCAGAGGTTTCCTACCATGTAATAACTCATAAGGGGTCTTGTTGTGAGGCTTAACTATCTTACTTCTATTTTGCACATAGCAAGCAGTGTTGACTGCTTCAGCCCAAAAGATAGTGGGTAACTTAGACTCTGATAACATGGTCCTAGCAGCCTCAATTAATGTTCTATTTCTCCTCTCAGCAACACCATTTTGCTGAGGAGTTCTAGCCACACTGAACTGTCTAGTTATACCCTTTTCCTCACAGAACTTATTCCTCACTTGGTTCTTAAATTCAGTTCCATTGTCACATATGATGATCTTAACCTTGTGATTAAATAGGTTTTCTATCCTTTTAATAAAAGCCTTAAGAATGCCAGGAGTCTCATCCTTAGTAGCTAAGAAGAATACCCAAGTAAATCTACTAAAATCATCAGTGACCACTAAGCCATACATCTTTTTGTTCAAGCTTTTCACATAAGTAGGTCCAAATAGGTCCATATGTAACATAAACAAGGGTTCAGTAATAGAATTCACCACTTTGGACTTACAAGATGCTCTATGTTGCTTTCCCATCTGACAAGCAACACATACTTCAGGGTTTTCAAAGACCTTTGAAGGTAATCCTCTGACCAAGTTCCCTTTCACCAACTTGTTGATAGCCTTGTAGTTTAAATGGCTAAGCCTTCTATGCCAAAGTTTGGATTCATCAATAGTGGCTTTGGCAAACAAACAAGTTAAATCTCTTTTGGGAATAATCTTCTTTATATCCACACTGTATATGTTGTCATTTCTAGGGACTTTAAGAAGTACTAATTTATCATCAGGTATCTTATAGTCGGGAGATAAGACAAGACATTCAGTGTCTGTAAAAAGAACAAAATTCTTTCTGTCACACATTTGTGAGACACTAAAAAGATTGAACTTTAGTCCATTCACCAAATACACTTTCTCAAAATTCAATTTTCCAGTTCTGATGATGCCTTTTCCAATGATTTTACCTCCTTTAGGATCATTCCCAAAGGCAACATATCCACCATCCAAAGCTTCAAAGTTTTCCAAATTGCTTTGGTCTCCTGTCATATGTGAAGAGCATCCACTATTAAAAATGCATTTATCCTTTAGCTCCTTTTGTAGATTGCCCTGCACAAAAAGTAAGAGAATTAGTTTCTCTTTGGGACCTAATCCATTACTGACTTGGATCTGCCTTGTGCATCAAAGTAGTCAAATTTCTTCAACTGCATTGGTGCACTGCTGTGTCTGAGAACATGATCCAAAACTTTAACTTTAGGTTTCCAGACCCAGCAAGCTGAGGCCTTAACAGCATCAAAATGGTTGCCCACAACAGTATCAGTAACCACTTTTGGCAAAACAGCAGAGTCTGCCTTAGCAGCAGTATCAACTATGTCCTTCTTTATGGGCCCTTTTGGTGCAATAGGTGAGATAATTCTAGAAGCGCCATCTCTCATCAAAACTTCCTTGGGAACCATGTTTCTTTTGGGATGAGGGTGAGTCTTTCTAGCAAAGTTTCTATGGTTCACCCTTGTATGTTGGTTCCAGACTGGTTTTTGATAGTAGTAGCATTCATCTTGCAGATGTTCAAAACTACCACAACTATAACATGCCTTTTTAAGTAATTGAAAATCAGTACCTAATCTTTGTGAAACTAGGTTGTTCCAATTTCTCTGGTTTCCTCTAGGCAAGTTATTTGATCTCTTAGGGTATACTCTAGGTGTGTTATTATACTCATCCATCTTCCTAGAGATACCTCTACCTAGCTTAGGCTTAACAAACTCAACCTTTTTAGCTTTAGGTACTTTTGATTCAACAACAGCAGGAATTTCTTCCTTTTTGTTCTTAGGGGTCGAATCAGATTCCACAACTTCATCATCACTTTCAGACTCCCAATCTTCAATAAGGGGTGCATCAGACCACTTTTTCTCAACCTTAGGTGACTCTATTTTAGTTTCACTAGTTTCACCTACAGGTTTGGCCTCAGACTCAGGTATGAAAGACAATGTTCTAGTAGGAGGGGCATTGGCACTAAGTTTCTTAGGTGGAGCAACAGCATTGTATCCTAAACCACAGCCTGAGTCTGCAAAGTGTCTTCCTATTGGTTTACTGAGGATGTCAGTGGCAAATTGTTGTTTTTCCACCCTAACAACATGTTTTTCAGTCTCACTTATAGCTGAATCTTTAGCCTGTTCAGCCTCTTCTACTTTCCCAATAAGAACCTTAATCTCACACTCTTTCTTAATAAGCTCAATTTCTAAACTAGTGATCTTATCAAGATATTCAATTTCAGCCTTTTTATAAAATTCAAGCTTCTCTTCTACATTCTTTAAACCATATTCATAACTAAGATTGTCTAACTTAAGTTTTTCATTCTCCATTTTAATATTTCCATTGCTAGACTTAAGTACTTCTATTGTATCAGAACATGATTTAAAAGAACAAGATGATTCATTGGATACCTCAGAGTCGGATCCAGAGGAAGAGTAGGCCATGAGAGTAAATTGCTGTTCTTTAGGTTCTTCATCAGCTACCAAAGCAAAATTAGGACCATCTTCAGTATGATCACTCCATTCAAACTCTCCTAACCCATCACATGACACCATAGCAGTATTAGGATTTGGCTCTTCATCAGCAGGCTTCTTGATATTCTCATTGTTTCTTTTGGGTGCTCGGCACTCTCTTGCAAAGTGTCCCTTCTTATGACAGTTATAACATTCAGCCTTTGATTTGTCAAATCCCACATTTTTGTTTCTTCTGAACTTAAGTTCTTTACCAGTTCTTTTAAGAAACCTTCTTGCCCTCATAGTTAGCATTGCAAACTGCCATTGCATATCAATCTCTTCAACATCATCAGAATCAAGTTCATCCATATCTTGAGGCATAACTGCAGTACTTGTAGTAAGTTCAGCCAAATAAGCACAAATAGCAGCATCACTGATGGTGTTGGTATTTGTAGAGTCAGCAGCAGAGACATGTGAACCAGCAGCAGAAATGAAAGTACCAGCAGCAGAGTGCTGTTCTTGATGACTACCAGAATTCTTGTTGCTTGAGGAAACAAAAGCAAGATTGTTTGTGGTAGAAGATGAACTTGACAATCCCTTGACTTCAGATTCATATACTTTCAAGTTGTTATACAGATCATCCAATGTCATCTTCTCAAAATCTTCCTTGTGCCTCCAAATCACTGTGTGAGTGTTCCATTCAGGAGATAGACTTCTCAGAAATTTTAGATTGATATCTTCTTGAGATACATCAATCTTCAATAGAGCCATCTGACTGGTCAGCTTATGAAGTCTATCATAAGTTCCCTCAATATTCTCAGAACTCAAAGCAGTAAAAGTTTCAAACTGGTGCTTCATTAGGTTCTTTCTTGACTTCTTGGTAGCTTCATTCTCACCAAATCGAAGTTCAATAGCTTCCCATAACTCCTTAGCAGACTCAATATGATTAAAACTTAGTTGATAATCATTAGGTATTCCCATCATGAGAATACTGTGAGCCTTGACCTCCAATCTTCTCTGTGCTTTCTCCTCACTTGTCTTGAGAGTCAAGACTGATCCAGTAGCAGTCTTGGTTGGCCGACTGTCGCCATATAAAACAACTTCCCAAAGTGAGTAATCAACCATTCTCATGTATTGTTGAATTCTCATCTTCCAGATCTCGTATTCTCCAGTCTTGAGCATGAGGACTCTTGATGCAGTAACCATGTGTGTTGAATCAGATTCCATTGCTTACTTTGATGATTAACAGATCTTGTATTCAGTAATTCTTCTTGGTACCAGTTTCTAGATCACAAGCTCTGATACCACTTGTTGATCCCAGTTGAGCTTCACGATCTTATTAATTACTTTAGATATAAACCTAAAGCAATCGGTATAGAAACTGATCTTGAGTTGTATATCAAATATTATGCAGAAATTAATACTTGATCTTAAGAAGAATTAAACACAAACGAATTCTCAAACAACACTTCAATATATTAATACGATTGCTCTGAATAGCAACGGGGTTACAAGGAACCTTGAAGTGTAAAACAATAATGATACTTATGTAAAACCTAACCCTAGATCCTCCTTTTATAGACTAAGGAGTCCTAGTCGGTTACAAAACTTTCTATACACGAAAAATATCTTTACGTATCTTTTCTATACTTATCCTTAACATACTATACATATCCAATAAGCAGCAGCATAATCTTTCTAGCAGTAGAGTCTTCGTGGCTAGCAGCAGAGTTATACTTAGCTTATTATTCCAACCATCAGATATCACCAAACAGCAGAGTAATAGACTAACAGCAGAGTTACTTAGTATCAGCAGAGTAACACTTAGCATATTTTACAAACAGCAGCATCTTTAGACCCAACAGAGAATGTTCTTTCTTTCAATCTCACGACTCTTAAGTTCTATCGCATGTTGGGATACCTCATTTTCCATATCTTTAAACACTCCTTTCATCTCTTTTAATTCGGTTTCAAGGGTTTTTTGCACACCCTCAAAATGTTCTTTAAGAAGTTTAAAAAATGGAATAACCTCAGTTAAGTAGCACCGTTTTGTTTGTTCGAAACCCCTTTCCCCTTCAGGAATTCCCGTTGGCGTAATTCTCTTCTTACATGTTTGATCAAAATCAGCAAATAGTTGACAAAGAACGTATATGCTAATTATAGTTTTACATTCTGTGGGAAGAGTCAAAGGAACTAAGTGTTTGGGTGTATTGGGAGGATACACCGTTGCAGCCGCAATTTTCCTAAGGGATGGAGTTTTGGCTTTAAGCTCATCGGCCTTTCTCTTTTCAATGTCCAAAGACCAAAATATTTGTTCAGGCGTCAACTTAGTTTGAGGTGCAAAGACAGTCAATTGATTTTCCTCATAGTAATCATGGGGTTTGATTATGATTCGATTAGATATACATTTGGGATCCTTCATTTTTTTCAGCCAATCTCTCTTTATTTCTTACTTCTATCTCATTACTCTCTTCAAGTGATGACACATCAGGGGGGCATGACCAGGCTTAAGCAGTTCATTTCCATCATATAATGCAGGTTGGGCTACTTTAGCACTCCTAAGGAAAGCTAATTTAGTTTCACCTACATTATGTTCACTATGTTTATCACACAACTTTTTGTGCTTTTGAATCATTTGAGCAGTTTGTCTGGTTTGGTCTTGTGTGTACAACTTGTTTTCAATCTTATTCTTTAACGTTTTAAGTCTAGAGAAATCATTTAAGAGTTTTGATTCTTTTTCTTTGAAATCATGTTTTAGTGTAATTACACTTTCCTGGTTCTCCTGTCTTTGTTTAACAGTTTGATCAAGTTGTTTTCGCAAAGAATGTAACTCCTTTTTCAATGTTTCTTCCCTTAAATTACGTTCTGTTATGTATGTACGCATTTGACTATCCATTTTCTGCTCACGTTCAGTTAGCTCAAATTTTGCATGTTGTTCATATATGGCCACTTGATCTTTATAGATGTTAAGTCTAGTGGTCAGGGTGTCATCAGGAATAAACACAGTGTTTTCATGCAACTCACAAGCATCATTTATAACAGAAGATGCACAATTTGGTATGTCAGACACATTGTTGTGATTCACATATTGTTCATATGGAATAATATTACTATTTCCCATATCAACAGTATCTGATTCAACAACATCTGTCTGTTGTAATTTGTTGGGAATCTTCTGTTCATCTACCACGTTATATGTGTCATAAAGCTTTAGTACCTCAGATATGACAGATGCATTGGAAAGACCAGCTTGTTGAGGTGATGAGACAACCGAAGACAGATTAGCCATGAAGATGGTTTGAGCAGTGGGTTCATCATCAACATCTGAGTCAAAAGCATCGCAGTCATCAGCTTGGAAGATGTTGGGAGCATTAAGTGCCAAGTCCTGAACTGGTTGATCATCTACATCAGCATCAAACGTGTTCCCCCCATCACCAGCAAGAAACAATAGCTCCTCTTCATCCAAAGCTGCTCCATTCTCTTGAGCTTGCATCAACAGCATCTTATCTTTGAAGTAGTCAGAGTTCTGTGGACGCTTTGGTTGAGTGCAGTCCCTTGCTATGTGTCCAAGTCCACCACAGTTGTAGCACTTGGGTTGCCTTCCCTGTCCCTGATTGGCATTCCCCACTCTGTTCTGCACATTACCACGACCAATGTTCCTTTGATTCACATTCTGCCTTCCTTGAACATTCTGTACCACAACCCTTCCATCCTCCACAGTTGCTTGATTGCGTGGGTTTGATGAAGTTCGAAGTTGGTTATTGGTTTGAGGGAGTGTTGCTCTGAACTGTTGGACAAGTAAGGAGACTTGGTTGGATAGATTATCAATCATCTTGTCAGTATGAGAGTATCCTGAATCCAGTTGGGAGTTCATAGCAGATGGTGGGTGCAACGATGATTGACCAAATGAAGTTTGATTCTGATTCTGTGATAAAAAGGGCTGGTGATAAACTTGATCAAGTGATGATTGATTGAACGGCTGAACATTTGAGACAAAGGCAAGAGAATCATTAGATGTTGTTGGATTGAGTTTTTCCCTCAGCTGACGATCATAGACAGCATGCTTTTCATGTTGTTGTAAGTAAGCATACAGCTGTTCATAATTGGTGTCTCTCAGTCCTTTGTTGAGCTTCACGCCTGTAACAAATCTATCCCACTCAGGTGACATGTTGATCACAAACTTAGAATTGAGTTGGATATTTGGCATTGTCATCCTGATGATCCTCATGTCATTCACAAGCTTGTGAAATCTCACATAATAGTCAGTAATGTTCTCACCAGGATTCATCTTGAAATGCTCAAACTCATCATACAACTGAGACTCACGATCTTCTTTGGTCAGTTCAGATCCAGCAAGAAGCATTTTGACATTGTCCCAAACAGCTTTGGCTTCAGTGTTGAAGTTGATAAGCTTGTAAACATCTTTGGGTAGTCCTTGAATCACAATGTTCGAAGCTCTAATGTCAGCATCATAACGCTTCTTCTCCTCCTCATTAAGATCGTTGTACTCACGTGGTTTGTCGATTCCGAAAGTGACCGTTCCATTCTCATCGGTAGTGACAGCATCTCTAGTGGTGCCCATTTGAAAGGGTCCTTCATATTGACACCATTTTCTTTTCCCAAGCAGTACAGTCGTATTCTTTGTGCCCACGATTCATAATCCGTCCTATCTAGCATAGGAGGTCGGGTATCGGACCCTGCAGCTTGAATGTCATCGGAAGGAGTGCTTGCCATGATGTTAACGTGCACGGGATTTTACAATTCTATGATTTAAACCAAGAAATAGATTCTTTCGCGGGATTTTACAAAAAATCAAGAATAAGCCGTGATTTGATAACTAAACGCAGAACACCAAAACGCAGTACACAAAACGCAGTGGTTCAAAACTCAGTAGCTCAAAACGCAGAAGTCCCAAAACGTAGTGAACTACAAACCGCAGAATACCACAAACCGCAGAAGACTCAAACCGCAGAATACCACAAATCGCAGAAGACTCAAACCGCAATACCACAAACCGCAGAAGATTCAAACCGCAATACCACAAACCACAGATAGCAGCACTCAAACCGCAACCTGTAAAATATTCCAAACTGCAATACCCAAAACGCAATAAACGGAAAACCGCAGAAATAGCAAACCGCAGCAACTCAAACCGCAAGAAGTCAAACCACAGCACCTCAAACCGCAAGAAATCAAACCGCAGCACCTCGAACCGCAAGAAGTCAAACCGCGGCACTAATTGACAAACTGCAAAGGACAAAATGTCACTTTCAACTGCGTTTTGTCTTTTTCCCATTTTAGTTAAAAGCCAAATCGCAGTCAGAGTTATCGCCAAACCGAAGTCAACACTATCCCAAATAAACTCAAACCGCAACAAATAATACTTTACCAAGACTCAAACCATAGTGAAGAATGTACGTCTGAGACTCAAACCGCAGTCAAGAAAAACCCACTAATCATCCAATAACTAACACCAACACTACTGTACGTTATCAAAAAAGATGCAAGATAGTTTTGTGAACATGAAAGCACCAAGTTTTAATGATTTAAACCACAAACAAAGCTCAAACCAATGATTTTACCACCTTTCTATTCAAACCACAAAAAGCAAAATAAAAGTGCCAAAAACAAACCACAAATCCGTGAATATGCAATCACTCGAACCTAACCATGGCTCTTGATACCAATTGTAGCATATTCAACAATGTATAACACATAAATAGTTGTGATTTGGCCGAAAATCTAGAGAGAGAAAGAGAAGAGTTGGGAACTAGAGAGAGAAAGTGAATATGTATTAGGTTAAAATGAGAGGAGTTCCAACCCTTCCCACACATGGGAAGGGGTATTTATACTACTAGCTTAAGTGCCCCGAGTGGGCTGTGGAGTGAGCTGACAGTGGGTAAATACCCGACCCACTCCACGAATACAATAATAACTAAACAATTACTAATAATCCTACGAGCTACTTAATGCTAATGAGTACTCGGGGTGACCGAGTCTTCATATGAATATTTGTATTCCTAACAAAATATTTTATCAAAAACACCAAAAAGTGTTTCATTTTTCTTTTCTTAAAAAAATGCAAATACAAAATTTCCATCAACACTTTGTTCATTTAAACACATTGCCAATCCTTTCCGAATAAGTGTTGAGGGGGAGTATGTAATTCAAATTTTAAAATTCTCATTAAAATTTGTACTTGCATATTTCCTGAAAAAATGTTGTTTCAAAATGTGTTGGTAATATGATCCTTGTGATGCCCTCCTTGATCTTAAAATGTTTTTCTAATACTCATAAGTCAAGAGGGTGTATTAAAATTGTTCTTGTCAAAATTATGTCAAGTCTAGTTGATGCTTTGTGAGTAAGGACTTTAATTGAAAATTTATGTGGTTAAGGGACTTAATGTGACAAAATTGGAAACTAAAGTTTTAACAAATAACAAAAGTTACAAAGCAATAACTGCATTTGAATTGCAGTTATTACTCTTTACCAAACTTATTTACTTTTCACCAACCAAGATCAACGACCTCAATTCACTCTTCTAATCCGTTCAAGAAATCTCAAATCTGTGAGTGTTTATGCAATCATTATACAAATATAAGAAACGGTTTTAAATAATTTTGTGATCCAACGGCTTAATATGTCTAAATTGACAAAAATTGTCGAATTGGATGAAAATTATTTTAAGTGTTTGAGACCAAATTGAATGGTGGGATATGGTCGGAATTAAGTCCTGAACATGTTATGAGTGTTTAATTATACCCAGAAACTCGAATTGATGATTGTTCAAGATTAGGGTTTATGCGTTAAATTTGGGGAATATCAAATGATTGTGTTTTGGCCTAATTAATTGGTTGGGATAGTGTTCTTATATGTCGTATAACATGATTTTATCATCGAATCAAACCCAGAAACACGTTTGAATTAATTTAGATGTGTAGGGTTTAAGATGAACTCGACCAGGTTCAATCTTACTGATTCATGGCTAAAAAGTGTTAATATATAGACCAATGAACTATGAAACATCATAGGAATCTATTGGAATCAAACAATCAAACATCTATAAATGAATTCCGATGATTCTGAGTATAGGGTTTGTCGGAATTGTAACCAGTTGCATTCAAATTTGATATACAGTATTTAGATGTGTGTAAATGAACTTAATGAGTATATTATAACTTGTGATTTGATTTAAATTGGACAGGAAAACCAAATTCGATAAAGATTCATGAAAATGTACCTCTACAGTGTTGTCGCAATTTCTTGTATAAGAAATTGTCGAAATTGCAATATCTGTCGAAATTGGATAAGCCTTGTCGGAATTGCAAAATCCATCGGAATTGGATAAATTTGTCGCAATTACACAAAACTTATCGAAATTCAAAATTTTTATCGCAATTGGGCAAACTTTATCGCAATTCAAAATTTCCATCGCAATTGGACATGGCTTATCGCAATTCAGATTTATTCATCGCAATTGATCATATGTCATCAAAATTCAAAATTCATCGGAATTGGATAAAAATCTGTCAGAATTCTAAAAAAATATATATATCCATCGGAATTGGCCAAAACTGTCGCAGTTATAGAGATATGTCGCAATTCATTAAAACTGTCAAAATTCATATGAATCACAAGCTGTCGAAATTGATCAATGGACAATTAAAGGAAATCAGTTTTAACTAGTAATCCACACAATGTCCAATGATGAAAATTGCTATACTCATAATACTAAAACATGTAAAATCAAATTAAGCAACAAAAACGATCACATGAATGATAACAAGATTAACAATTTGCTAACTTTCATGCATCCTGCAAGTTTTTTTTTATTGATGTTTCAGATATCTCAAATGGCTGCACAACAACCACTCCCAATGCTCACCAAGGAAAACATTTTTCCACAAGCCTACGATGTGGAAATTGGCAAGAACAATGCTCGTGTGGAATTTCACAAGATAAAGTGTGCGGAACCAACCTGTCAAATAGCCATAGAGATTCTCAAGTTGCATAAGTGTAGGAGCATGTTGGACAAGTCCGCATCTATTCCCGAGTTTTACATTCATCAAATGTGGCACACAATGAAGCTGGACTTGGGAAAAGAATCTTTGCAATACCTGAAATTCAGATAACCCGTAAAATGACCAAATTACCCCTGATAACATAAAACCTAATTAAATAACTTATAAAATTCTGAAATAATTCCAAAACTTCTGAAATCGAACTATATCTGAAACAAGCAAATTTCTGGGACAACGTTACATCATTTCTAATGTTCAAAAAATTATTTTACACATATACATTTATTATAAATTCCGAAATAACAAAATTTAAATAAATACAATTATTAAATCTTTAAATTAAATAATATGTGAAAAGTAAATTAAGAAACTATTAAGCAAAATCAATCCCAATTATATTATGATACTAGTACCGAAAATACTGATTCTTTGCCCCCCCCCCCCATAAGTCAGTTTTAAAAGGTATAAACAAATCTATTTTATTTTCTAGCAAAACCTAATCGCAAGAAAGAATAAAAAAAACCCTAGCGATCACAAAAATTCGACCAAATCACCTACACAATTTCTGGACGTGAACAAGGATTTTTCTGGGGTTCTTGGAGGTGCAAGAAAGCTAGGAAAAATAAGGGTTGGTGCGTGTTTTCATTGGTTCGTTCGTGGTTCTATTTTCTTGTCGAATTGCCCATACGCAAGGTACAAATTCATACGACTAAACCACACGTTCTAAAATTGATATAGCAATTTTCCTGTGATCTTTACATGTTATATGACTCATATAAATTATGTGAATCGAATCATGCATGCTAATCTATGCGTATGAAAATATAATGATCATAAAACACGTAAATCACAAAAATATGTAATCCGAATTTCTGGGCATGATAAATATTTTATTTAGACCTCATATGATGTAATAGACTTGGGAAAAATGATAGATCGATTTATGGTAGCCTAAATCATGTCGTGGTAATTTTGATGTCTAAAACGTACGTAAAAATCAAATATATGTTAAACGATTTTCTGGGCATGCTATTTATTTTTTGTGGGTTCTTTATAAGTCATATGATCTGGGAAAAATATGATTTTGATTTTTGGGACCTTAGATTAAGTGTGGTGAATTATTGTTAAAACCGGATTTTTATAAAACAAAGTAAACAAATAAAATACAAATCGTGGCTTTTAGGGTTAGGGTTCTTGGTACAAGATCTGATCATTAAAGGTGTTTTAAGGATAAATTAATGATGGTGCAATGATTGGTTAATTGTAGGGTTTGTATTTGTTTTAAAAAGTTCAATCCGATTTAAGATAAAAAGTATAAGGACCTGTTTTGCCAACTTTGAAACTTTTGGGATATTTTTGTAATGTCATATACATCTGTAGGAATGTGGTAAAAATATAACTTTGGGGTCCTAAGTGTAAATATTTCAATATAATAAATTAAATGGATATTAAAGGGTACGAATGGAAATTAAATAAAAGAGAGGGACTAAAAGTGTAAATCTGAAATCTTGAGGTTATTTTGAGTTAATACTGATATAAAAAGGTTATTGTGTAATTTGGAGGATTTATGGGCTAATTATGTAATTGTTATGGAATTATGATTTAATATATAAGTTTTGTAAACTTAAGGGACCAAATATGTAAATTCTGAATTCTGAGGGGTCTAATCTGTAATGTACTAAATTCTGATGATATATTCTGTAATTATGAAATATAATATGTTTGTTTGGTATATATGGATATTGTAGGGTTTAATTGGTAAAATATGTAATTATAAGGTTGGTTCTGTAAATTATGTAACTAAAGGGGTGTAATCTGTAAATTGTGAAACTTAAGGGAATAAAATGTAATTCTGAATAAAATGAGCATATAATTCTGTAACTTAAAGTATTTTCACAAATGACCTTGGAAATTGAGGAAATTACATTTAAAACCCTAAACTTTGTGATCATGTCATAATTAACCCTAAACTTCTGTAACTTGATAAAATATTCTGTTATTCCATAATAATCTTTGAATAAGGGTCCAACCTAATCTGAAATGATAATATCTGTTAATTCTGGAAACCTGCTAATTATGGGAACTTACTAAATCTGGAAAGTTACTAAAAATAGAAAGTACATAAAATGAAGAGATAAACTAAAAGGAATAATCTGAATAAGAAACTTTAGTAATTCTGTCTTCCTCTTCCTTAGGTGTGAAGAAGGAGAAGTCCTGATCATTTGTTCTGTGTTTGTTTGTTATCTGCTGTGCTAATAAGGTACAGATATTCTGCCCTTTTTCAGTAAGGGTTTTTCATTCCCTTTTCTTTCAGTTTTACATTTTCTTTATTAGGATCTCCGATACCACTGCTATGTTCCCTTCTGTTGTGAATCTTTGTTGTGATCTGTTTGTCTTGAACCTTTTTGTTTGAACCTCTGCTATGATTCTTTTATTCTAACCCTTTTTCCTGAACTCTGATTGATCTCTTGTTCTGAACCCTGAATTTGTGAATCTTGATTGAATCTGATCTGTGAACCTTGTTCTGAACCTTAACCTGATATATCTGTTGTAAACTTTGATTTGATTTTTGGTATAAACCTTAACCTGTTAAATCCTTATCTGAACCTAATTGATTTTGAACCTTTATTAAAAGCTATTTTAAAAAGAAGCTATACCACTTGAATTGGAAGTTACTAAAAGTTTTGGAAGACCATTTTTATGAAAACTATTTTGTAAGATCATTTCAATGAAAACCATTATTAAAGGATTGATTTAAATGAACTTTTGACAGGAACTTCTGAAATGGATTATTGCTATAAATTTGTAATCATTAACCTTTGATATACTCTTTTGGACTATTGGAAATAAACCTTTTAATCTAAACTTAAGCTTTGATATTAAACTTAATCTGATAAACTCTTATTTAAACCTTATTATCTTAATCAGAATTGTTGACATGACCCTTCTGCCATGAACCCTTAGATGTGACTCTGTTTATTATATGACATCTGACCTTGACCACAGTCTGATATCCGAGCCAATCACTAGGTATGAGGGTTTCATGTCCATGTCATTGATGCACCGATGGCATGACTCTAGGGCAGGAGAGTGATGACCTGTCCCGTCCCTGATTTATTTTATCTGGTGTGTTAAGGAGTTTCTGGCCACAGGGGGCGCATGGATGCACCCTAGTTCTGACTCTGTTATCTGTTATCTGTTATATGTTTATGTTATATGTTTATTATTATATCTGGTGACTGATGGTGTGTGCGATACACGTCTTTCACATATATCTGGGAGCTGATCACTCCGATTTGATACATGAGGTCACCCCTCATATTATCTGTTACTTGAGAGGTATCCCCTCTGGATTATTATATGATTACTCTGTTATGATATTATCTGTTATCTCTGGGCTCGTGATGGATTTCTGTATTTCCCTAAACCTAGTTTGTACATTATCCCTTTCTCATTTCTTTTCTTTTACCCTTATTCCTTTCCTATTCTGTCACTTTAATTCTGTATCTGTATAATCTGTATTTCTGATTTGTTTCTGTATTGTTATCTGTTATTGTTGCTGTCATCTATATATCTGTTCACTGAGCTCTAGTAGTTCAGCCGCATTTCTTTTCCTGCGGCAGGTTTTAGTAGGAAGCTGGGAATGAGTGAGAGTGTACCTCTGGACTTAGAAGGCTTGGTAGCTACTCTGGATTAGAATTGGATAGAAGATATTATGTTTAGAAATAGTTTTGAAAGTTTCGTTGTAATCTTGTAGATTCAGTATCTCATTTGTAATCCTTTGAGATCTTTGTATTACTGTAGATGTATGCTCTGTTTTGATCAGATATGAATCCATTATTGTGATATATTTACCCTTGTCGGGTTGGGGTGTTACAATCTTTTACTTGCACATTGGACCGAAAGGAAGTGACTGTAGATGTCAACTATCTTCGCAACGCCTTACTCTTGCCAGAAGCTCCTGCACCTGCCAAGAAATTCCATCCAACACCCTCTGAAGAAGGTGTTCTCAACTTCCTAATGGAGATTGGCTATGATGTACAACCAGACAAGCTGTTGAAAAGATTCTCCAAGGTCGAAGCCAAGCTAATCCCCCAACCTTGGAGAACAATATATTATATCTTGGCCCGATCAGTCTCCGGAAGGGAAAGTGGACGTGAGAATCCTCATCTGTCTAACCTACAAATCTTCTGGGGCATTGTGAACCAGAAGCAAATTGACTATGCTCAACTTATCTGGGAGGACATAGTCTTTCAAATTCAAAGTCGCTACCTCAAACCTCTCACCAAAATCCCATTTGTCAGATATACCAAGCTTATCATATATCATCTACTTGACGACAACAAAGACATCCCTCAACGTCTTGAAGACCAAGAAAATCATTTATTTGCTATGGACAAGACCATTAGTCAAGTCTACATCCCTAAAGGAAGCACACGCAAACAAGGGATGAGACTACCTGAAGCTCTTCTGACGGACAAGATAAAGAAAACAAAAGCATACATCAATTATGATAGAGCATTCAATGAGGGACATGTCGGTTTCTGCAAGTACGATGATGAGCCTGCTCCAGCTAAGACTCGATCAAAGGAAGGTAGCAAGTCAGGCAGCACATCTAGCACATCTAAGAAAATCAAACCAGGGCCTCCTAAGTACACGAAAAGGAGAGTTCCAGTCAAGACTGCTAAGCCCGAACCAGAAGAAGAAAAGATTGTTGAAGAAGAGGGATCCAGTTCTGATACGGAAACCGATGATGAACCAACAATCTACAAAGAAGAAATAGCTACAAAGATTGCTCTAGATGAAAGTCGTGAGTCCTTTAAAGCTGATGAAGAAAGGCGGAGGAAGATGATGCTTGAAGAACAGATGAGAATCGATGAGGAAATCGCCAAAGACTTTGATGAAGGCCAGACCCTCGTCGATCCGGTTAATCAACCCGGTGGGTCTGGAGTTGCAGCAGAAGTTATTCCACCTCGTTCAAATCTGGTTAATCAACCCGGTAATGACGAGGAACAGGATAAAGATGAACAGACTAGAGATTTTGACATGGATGAGGATGATGATACAGAGAAGGTACTTATTGATGAGGAAGTGATCAGAAAAGCTGCTGCAGAGTTGGAATTGGAAAAGAAAAAGGAGGAGGAAGAAAGGTTGGCAAGGATAAGGGCTGAGGAGAAGGAAGCCGACGAATATATTCAAACACCTCCAACCACTCCTCCACACTCTCCTCTAAATACCCATGACACACCTCCGGTATCTAAGCAAGCTTCTCCACCCAAAGTACAAAAACTTCCAATCATCCACACACTCTTCACCACTACCAATAAAAACAACAACAAGCAAGTCAAGAAAGAAATCAATAAAGAAACAACAACAAAAACTTTCTGAATCAATCTCCCAAGCTTCAAAAAGGGTGAAGCAGGCCGTAAAGCTGGAACGAGCCAAGAAAGATGACCAGATTCGTGACCAAATCGAAACTTTGACAAGTATTGTCACCGGCCTTGCAGGACAAGTGAACGAGCTTCAAAACACCAAAGCTCGTGTCAATGAGTTTCTTTCAGATGACGTTCAAGAAAGGATGCTCACTGCGATCAAGGGCAACACTAAAGTATACTTGAAGTACTTGCCTAAGATCACATCGAAGAAGGTGGAAGAATATCTTGAGCCGAACATCGAAGATCTTCTCAAGAATATTGTGGCTATAGTGTAACACCCCCAAATTTCAGCATACGCAGCGGAAATAGAGTTGGGGTGTTACTTCAGGTATCACAGTCATAATAATAGAAAACGACACAAAATGAGACGTTTTAGATAAAATAGTTATCATTCATTTATTTAATCAGAGTTTTACATAGAGAGGTCCCAGCGGGAGTTATTGAAATACATATATATATATATATATATATATATATATATATATATATATATATATATATATATATTATATATATATATATATAAAATATAAAATATATTATATATATATAGTCTGAATGATAACAAAATGGACACCCTTTTTATAAGAAAGTCCATAGCCACTCCGTGCCAAGTTGTGCTTTAGTTACCTGAGATAAAACATGCTAAAAAGTCAACACAAAGGTTGAGTGAATCCATAGTGTTTGCATAATAATCAGTTGGTTGAACACAAGTTAAGTAGTGGTAAAACAATAATATTGCAGTACAGTATATTGCCCTAAGCCTCATGACACGCAAACCTTAACAGTGGGACATCATAATAATGATGTTAATTACAGACATCATAAAGATGATGTAAGTAACAATGCCCTCGGGCAGGAGCTTGCCATTCTCCTGTTTATTCTCAAATAAAGTGCATTTGGCTACTTATCCAGCAACACAAATGGGGTGTCATCTGCCAATAGATCTATTCACTATATTCGCGTTCACTCGCAAGTGATTAATGGCTCATGATGTGATGGTCTTTTTAGTGGCAACAGTGTAAACTTAGGCAATATCAATCAGGATAGCATACAGAAAAATACTTGTGTTCGGGTTTGTAGCATGTATCTCCCAACGAGTTTGAAAAATGTATAAAAGTGGGACTATGAACTCACCTTGGTGTTACAGTAGTCTGATTTGAAAGTAAATCAAGTACGATGAATAAACTGCTCCGACACGCAACCTATGTGAATATGTCAAGTTTTAGCATTCGAATAGCAAGTTTCATGTTGATGGTTAACTCTTGAGTGAGACAACATGAAGTCTCTTCAAAAGTTAGTGGATGTTAATATTCATCACATCTCATTTTTAGTGTTCGTTTGTTCTTTAATATAAGCATCCCGTTTATTAGTTTTTATCAAAAATGAGCCAAACTTATATTTCCCGCAATAATATATATTGTTACATTTCATACCCTTATAGTTTCAAGTATTGACAGTTTATACCCTTGGACTTTCATATAATGACAACTTATACCCTTCATCTTTTATGAATTGACAACTAATATTCTTCATCTTTTATAAATTAACAACTTATACCCTTCATCTTTTACGAAATGACAAGTTATACCCCTCAACTTTCATAAAATGACAACTTTTACCCCTATAGTTTCAATAGTGACACTTTATACCCTTAACTATTTATTGTTTACTATTTCAGCCCTTGTTGTATATAACTTATCAATATTTACAGTTTTGGCCCAAGAAAACTCCATGTTTCAATATGTTAGAGTTTTCCCCTCATAATATTCTAGTCGTTACGTCTATAGTCCTTTATTCATTTTAACCACGTTTTAAGTTTAGGAAAGGGTGTGATCTATTATAGCTTGCTAAATAAGTTATGGTTAGTTTGTAAATAAGCTGTGAACAGATTATTAGCTTATATTTTAGCTTATAGGTTCAAAATAATTAAAAAGGTTGTGTTATTTTATGTGTCGAGACACCAAAAGTAAACAAGAATATTCACGAGGCCTTGCTATCTTTTTACGACGTACTTGTTGTTTTATAATCTTTGCTAGGAGCTTATTAAGTTGGAAAAATCCCACAACTTGAAGCTTTTAGCTTATAGCCTAAAAAATTCATCAAAGTTGGGTACTTGGGACTATTTCTCGATAAGAAGAAAACAATAAATCTGATTTCCAGGTTCTGTTCGACATACAAAGATAATAAAATTTAAGAGTGGCTTATGGGGTTTGACCTGGATCTTGGGGGCTTTAAGTAGTATCTTGGGTGCTTATTAAAAGTGCTTATTGGCTGGGCTTATAATCCTTGGCTTATGATAGAAAAATAGGGCTAAAAATTGGTGTTTAGGGTGTTTTTGTGTAGCGACCAGCCCAAAAGAAACACGGATATAAGCAGCTCCTATACAGATTTTAGCCATATCTTTGGGGCTTTGTAAAGTCACCTAGGGGCTTATTAAAAGTGCTTAATATCTCAACTTATGGCTGTGAGCTTGTGGGTAAAAATTTGATTCCAAAAGGGGCGTTTGGGGCTGTCGACTCGGAACAAAAAAAAAGAGAAAGAAAAATGTATTTTTGATCTCGAATTTTATGAGCTTATTTTTGTAGCTTATCAACATGAAATATAGCTTATCTAGATGTGTTATTTGTATTTATCAAAGCTTTAAAACCTAAAATAACCTTATAAATTAAATATGGGGTTTGATTAGTTACTGGTTAACAGAAGGTATAGAAACTATGATATTTGATCTTGGCCTTTTATGTAACTTAAGTAACATCATTCTTAGGTGAATCTAAGACCTATGAAAAGGATTAAAAAAATTAGAAAGACTTACTCTTGTTGAATTTGACTAAGACCAAAATGTGACCAAATGACCCCAAAGTGAAGCAAGGCTTCTTTCCACTCTCCTAGCTCCTTTGCTATGCTTCTTCTACTTCTATTGGAAGCTTATGTTTCAGAATGTGGGTGTAAAATTTAGGTGTTGTGGTTAGAACATGGAATGAGAAATATAGCAGGTTATTAGGGCGCCATTTATAGAAAGGAATTCCAGGTTTTTCTTGATGATTCTAGGTCTTGGAAACGTGTGATATGGGAGGAGGGACAAGGTGAGGTGTCTCTTGGGGTTGGTAACTCTTCATGTGATTCGTAAGAAAGGGTGAAATGTGGCAAAACTAGGTACCTTAATTTGGCTTGACACATTTGACCCATGCATAAGACTTAGGGGACATGAAGATGTGGCATAATTGTCTCCTCATTAGGGTTTAGTTAGGGCATAGTTAAGATCTTGTTTAATTAGGATGTAATTTGGTTAAAGCTTGGTTTAATTTGAACTAGAAATACAAAGGGGCGTTCCATTCTTTAGCTACTTGTACCATGGATTTAAGGTGTTGTACATTGAGTTCTAGGAATGTAGGAATCTTAGTTAGGGTCCTTAGTTAGTGTCTTGTTAAGTATAATTTGGTTTAGATATGTTTAATGTAGTAAAAATGTAGTTTTTAGTTTTTATGCATTAAGTACTTGTACCATAGGTTTTAGGACTTGTACTCTAAGTTTGAATGTTATAAGTAAACTAGGTCTAGGGTTAGCGCATAAGGGTCTTGTATTATGTGCTTTAGAGTAAGTACACTAAGGTTTTTAATGAGATTTTTATAAATGTTGTGCTTTATGCATTAAGGACTTGTACATGTGCTTGAGTGACTTGTACATTTATATTTTATAGAAATCATGTACACCTTAATTAGGGTTTGTGATTTTATCACATAAAATCATAGTTTTGTGAAATTAGGGCTTGTAACGGGAAAATAGGGTAAAGCTTAGGTTTTCGTGCTTTAAGGGCTTGTACATTAGTTTTAGGATTTTATACTTTAGGGTTTGTACTTTTGGGGTCCTCAGTGCACCTTAGGGGTCTTTAATGCACTTTAGGGGTCTTTAATATACTTTAGAGGTCAATAGTGCACATTAGGGTTTATAGTGCATGTTAGGGTTTCCGTGAGAACTTTAATATGTAGTTAACATTTAGTTTGAGCGTTTAATGATCGTACGTTAACGAATTAACGTAAAGTGGCAAACAGGAGTTGAAAACTTTGGTACTTGACATATAAAGATGTTTATGTGAAATAAACATGAAGCATGTTGGTGTCGGTCTACGTGGGAGCACGTTTATTGAGGATGTGAGTTACGTCACATTAGTTAGTTGTGGTGATCAGATAAACTGATTACGTTTAATTCTTTAAAAAAATATACGTAGAAAATGGATAAGTATTCTTTATTTAGAATATTATATTAACTTAGTACAAGGCGAAATTTACCAGTGGTTACATACAGTTCCACTTGTCCTTCAAACCCAACCGACGAAGCTAAAAGAACCAACTCTGGAAGAACTTCAACTTAAACTATTTGAAAGCTTAACAAGTATTACCTCACCAACTTCTGAGCAAATAGCCATCTTTGAGGCGATTAAGGCAAATATATTGAAGGAGTCGTGTAAAGCTGAGGCTGACAAAGGTAAACGTCCAAGAGAATACGAAGACCCTGACCCGAACTCACAAGCCAAGAAATCAAAGAGTGTCGGCGGATCTGCTTCTCAACTTAAAGAACCTGTCGGACCTTCAGCAACCACGACAGCCACCCAACCACCTAAGGCTTCCGGCTCCGGACCTACTGCAATGGAGCATCAGTTTGAGTTCACTGCAGATGAAGAATTTCAACAACTTCAAGATCAACCATATTCTCCACCCAAGTCAAAAGCAACAACGTCTAAACCTAGAAAGAAGACAACATCCAAAAGACCAACTGCTGTCTCATGGCTGGACGAAGACATAACAAAAGGGAATGAATGGTTTGATCAACTTGTCAGTGCTCAACCTTTTGTCGACGATGACTCCATGATCGAATGTCGCACACTTGAGTTCACACAAAAACTCAAACGTGACCAACGCATCAAAAAGCTCGCAAAAGGAGAACTTCGTCGAATCAAGAATGATGCTTTTAACCTGCTCAAAGATAGGTCTTCCAGTGCAGCTGAGCTTGAGTATCACCTGGAAAACACTACACGAGCAATGTCTAGTGAGTTCAGTTGGACAAATCCGTACATGCATGTGGTTGATAGCACTTCTCAACCAAATCAACCATACATTACGGATTGGACTAAGCCTCTGCCGGTGCTTGGAACTTCAGATCAACCTGCTGTCCCGTACAGATTCTTCTTCAACAACAACCTCGAACTTCTGGTGCACGGCATCAAGTGTCAACCCAAGTATGCAACTTCTATAACCCTGATTCCTGCAGCAAGCTATCAACAACCTGCCATCAAAGAAACTGCTACAAGACTCTTCGTTACTAACAGAGTGCAGTATGATCAAGATGCGCAACTAGGAATATATCACTGGATTGAGAAGAGGAAAACATGGTACAAAAGTAAACTGACGAAGAAGTCTCCAACTCCAGTGATGAGTGATCTCAGGATAATTGTTGTGGTTAGCCTTGAAGCAGTAAAGAGGTATGATTATACCTTTCTACATAAAATCAAGGTTAGAAGACAAGATCAGAAGATGTATACATTCTCAGAAGCAGACTTCCCAAACTTGAACCTCAACGATCTTGAAGACATGTATCTCATCAAGGTTCAAGGGAAGATGCATCATTTCTCCACGGAACTTACATACGCGTTCAGCACTTCATTGCTATACTTCATCAGAAGGAAGATCATTCAAGAACGTGTAGAAGACTTGCAGCTTGGGGTCGAGAGCTATCAAAAGAAGATTAACTTAACCCCACCAGTTCTACATCTTCCTGAGATCAACTAAGAGCCCCAGTATACCATGAAGAAAGAACCAACCTTCAGGTTTGTCTACAAGAGTGATATCTCGATCAACTGCTTCATGGGATACATAGAGGTTCACAAGTTCTGCGACCACACACTCAAGAAAGTTCGTGATGGGTTGGTGATTCGAGTACGAGATCGGGAACTATACAAGACCAGCAGGTGGACAGCTTCTCAACTAAGAGAAGTTCGTCAATTTATTCTGAAGATCGAGAAAAGGCTTGTTCATAGAGACCAGATGAGGAGACTTGAAAGCTATGTTGGAGGAAGACCATCGTTCCCGATCAGAAATTTTCAAATACCTGATCCAATTTTCACTGTCTTCAGAAGCACGGGATGATGTAAAAGTTGGATAAAAAAATTTTGATTCATAATACTTGCTTGTGTTATTTATTATGGCTTGTGCACAGATAATAGTGCACAACCCGTACTTGTAAAGAAATGACCCTGAGGTACGCTTCAGTGCCTCAATCCTAATATACGGAGCGAAAGCTTCTTACTTTTGAGTATAATTAATCAAAATTTTGACAAGATTTTCAAAATTATGCTCAAAAGAACAAGTATTCCCTCTTAAAAGGTGATTTCACTTGTTGAGGGGGAGTACTTGAAACAAAATCTTTGTTCAACACTAAAACGTTCTTGTGATATTCTTCCCACAAACCTCAAAAAGCATATTTAATCAAAATATTTCCCAAAAACAAAATTGATATCCTATTTTTGAGGGGGAGAATAATAATGTGATTAAAATATGGTAACTAAAAGTATGAAATATCGCATGAGCTTGACTCAGATTTTACCCTCGAATTGACGAAAGTTAAATGTCATTAATCGAAAAGACTTGTCCTGGACGGGTAATAATTTCAAGCTGGTTTATCCAGTGATGTAAACGTGTCTCGCAAAGGACTTTTCTGAGTAGAGTGTACCATTTCGAGAGATTCTCTTTGAATATGACCAGGACGGATAATAATTTCAAGCTAGTCTAACTAATAATGAAAACGTGTCTCGCAACAGTCATATTCACTGAAAATCAATCATTTCAAAAGTACTAACTCCACCTGACATGTGTAAATTTGCCTTAAAAATTTATGAGCACATGTGAAGGGGGAGTATTTCTGAAAATGCAAAACTCTCAAAGTGTTAACAATATATGTTTTACAACCATAAACACTTTGAGAGATTTTCAAATGATTGGTTTATGGCAACATAGGATAATCATGAAGTTATAATGTGACTAAGGTTAGGAAATCGTCCTATGATCCGCCAGAACCGAAGGGATCTACCCATGGACAATACCAATAGTTTAGAACTAGAAAGTCCTAGGTATGATTGAAAAAAAAAGTAAAGAAATGAAAGGAGAAAGAAGGGGTTGAAGAATTAAAAAGATAAGTAAATGAAAGGGTGAAAAGAAATAGCCCTCCATATGTTCAACCTTAGGGCAGAAACCGGGTTCAATTCATATGCTACTGGATGTCACTACAAGTGACACTGGCATTGAAGACTAAGCCGTCATGGACCCAGTAACACACTGCACTAAACCATCTAGCCATTCAAGTGTCTCTCAAAAGATACTTGTTTCATTTCTCACGGAGAACCCTTCATAATCTATCGACCTCTCACTCCGAGATGAGTTGATATTGAAAAGGAGGCACTCTGCTCCATGCCTCCGTCGACTTAAACCAAAATGCACTAAATCGAGTCTAAAGCCACGAGATACATCAAAAGATCTCTTAGGAACACTTAATATTTCTACACTGGTTGTTCAACATTATGGACAGCAGTTGTAAATAACAAGAGTCCTACGCAGATCTTAGTAATCTGCCAAGAACATTCATGAGGGAACTCACAAATTGTGATTCTCAGTGATTGAGAGGAAATTCCTATCAGGTTCAACATCAAACAGCCCTGACAGCAGGTCACTTCGGTAATCCCTTGTGGGTTACGCTTAGTGTTCGCGGTGGTTCCTAACGGTCTACAGTCATGGAGTGATACTTCGGTATACTTCAGTGACTCACCCTGAATCATTGATACACTTCGGTGTATCTGAGTTAGCTCTCTTGGGGGCATCCGGTTCAGGAACGGCCTTGGCAAGGATTAGAGAAAGTCTTCACACTATGCTGTTGACGATCTCAAAGTCCGAACCTGTAAGTGCCGGATGATTTATTGCTAACTGTTTACTTACAGGTACTTATGGAGGCCAGGAGTTCCACCACCACCATTTCCATCATGCTCATTCTAACTTCACGAAGAAATTTCTCACAAAGACCAAGGCAAAGCAAACGTTCAAAAGTCAAAAATTGAAGCTAAAGAGTGAGAATTACTTGAAGTATAAAGATCAAAGTTTAAAGAAGGATGAGCATGGTGGAAAAGACGTAAAGACACCGGGATTAAAGAACGTTGGTGGAAGGCAGATCATGACATTACCATATCACTCACAAGACAAGAACAAAGAACAAAGATACGAAAGACGTCAAAGCCTAAGAAGCAAAGAAGACGTCAAGCAACCTTGATGACCAATCCTTAGGGGGAGATTGTTGGGAACACATTTCATATGTAATCAAGTCTTGGTCATATTATTGTACAAGGTTGCTTAAGGCCTTTAGGTTTGCTTAAGATGTCACGGCCCTATTAGAAGGCCTATGGGCCATGACTTAGTAGCTTAGTTTCTAGAAGCATTAGGCAAGGTGTTGCCCTAATGCACGCATATAAATAGACATGTAATACTACTCTTATGTTTGTTGGTTTTATTCACTAATGCAAGGAAACCTTTGATACTCTTTCGTGTGAATTGAAATCCGACCACTCTCTCTTCTATATCTCTTTCTCTCATCTCTTATGTGCTATTATTACTTGTGTTATGATTATTATAGTGACCTAAAAATTTCCTTATTGACTTTAATTTTGCTAAGTAGCTAATAAAGTTTAAAGCTTTATTAACTAAATAACTTGATAAAGGTTATTAAAGTTGTTAACTTTAATGATTTTTAAGCTTATAAGACCCGTAAGCTCCACGCCTTAGGTCGAGCCGGATTAGAAATCAAAGAAAAACAAGAACTTTATTAGAGGTTAGCAATAACAAGCAATTATAAGCACTATTACTAAATGTAAATAAGCTAAAAGTGATCTAAAAAGTAAAAAGTTTAAATCTCTATAACTAAAATCTTTTAGTTCTAAGTCCACCCAAAGCTAAGTTGCCTACTCCGAAGAATAGACGCGAATCGGGTATGATTAAGGACTAGATCTAAATGATCAAGCTATTAAATAGCTTATTGTTCAAGAAAAACTCAAAAAGTTGCAAACTTTATACGAAATACTTGATAAAACTAAATAGATCTAAGTAATAAGCTATCTAAAAAGCTAAAAAGCTCTCAAACTAAGAGATGTCAAGGCTTATTTGGAAAATAAGCCGAGCTTAACAAGCTCATGCATCTCTTTTGGTGTTTGAATCGAGCTAGAGGGTGAAGAAGAGAAGAGATAATAAGACATAATAAGCTAAACCTAATAAAAATGTAAACTTTATATAAAATGAGTGAATAAAAACTATTTTTTTTTTTTAAGTATAAAAGATAGTTTATAAAAGAAAAGTAAGGAAAAGAAAAGAGCTTAATGAATAAGCTTATCAAAAAGCTAAACCCAAATAAGCTATAATAAGCTATGAGAGGACCTATGACACACGGTTAAGGTGGTTAAACCTTGTATACTTTGTGTGTAAGATATATTGAGTTAATATGATTAAGCACGCGGAATTTACTTAACCACACTTAGAAGGTTATGTATGTTATGGAAATGGAAGAATTATATTTTTTACTTAACAATGAACAAAGAAAGTTTATCACTAAACGATTCAATATTATTCAAAATAATACGAGTGATCTTGTGTTTATCACTAGGGTTACAAAACCTTGAATCTTATATTTCTAGATTTGTGATATGTGATTTTTGTTTGTTCTATGTCTTAACAGATATTCACTTATATTTTTTACACACATACAATCACTAGTCTAAGATATCTTTTTTAGTCCAAGAGATCTTTACAAATTGCTTAAAGTCTTTGGCCGACTTACTTGGTTAACTTATGCTTATTGTGTGTCAGTACATAAGATACAACATGTATCTATGTATACAACTTGTTAACTAAGCACATGGAGTAAGATATTATCTACCGTATATGTTTGACCAAATACAATAAATATCTTTTCGATCTTATCCTTGTAGTAGCTTTATGACTCACTGATCAGCAGTACCATTCTCTACCAGCAGTACCTTCTACTTGAACTAGCAGTACCTTCTTGTTCTAGCAGTACCTTGATGTACTAGCAGTACCTTGATCATGAACTAGCAGTACCTTTGACTTAGAGTAAATTCTAATACTCTAACTTCAGAATATTTAATTCCCAACAATCCTCCCCTAAACATGTGAATCATTTCAAACATGTTTTCTGAATTAAATGAGGACTTGAAAAGATCTTTCAAACACTTCATGAATCTGAACTATTCTTCTTATTCTGAACTGATCTGCTTTGTTCTTCTTTGACTTCAGAAATATCAAAACATTGTACCAAAAGATGGTGCAATTTCCTTGGATGGAGGAATTGTAAGAGGAAATGATGCTGTGTATCTTGGATGCTTGTTTCAACAAGTGAAATCATCTAACCAGCATGTCTTTGAAGTGAAATTGAAACTTTTCTTCGTTTGATCTAGATAGAACTTTCTCCTTTAGGAATGCTTCATCCCTTCTAGATATTTGATCTATTCTTGTCATTTTCAACCTCTACATCATTATCTTGTATGCTCTTGTCTTCTCCTTCTATATATTGGTTTATTCTTCCTTTTCTGGGCAATTATTTCCTCCCCTGAGATTGTTACCTCCCCTGAAGCAAATAACTTTTGTTTCCTCCCCTTGTTTGGAAGATCTCACTATGTACCTTTGACTGATCTATCAATGTGAATTTGTTGTCAGACAATGTTGTACATGAAGCCATCAATTCTTTAAAAGTTTAAGTTACTGCCCTCATCACTTCTAGGTGTGTTAACTCCTATGAGAGGTGAATCAGTGGACATTTTGATTCATAATCCATCAATGGATGGTTTTTGTGAATCTCTTGAAAATCCTTTTAAGAAATCATTTGACTTAGCAGTATGTTCATGATTTTAGAATTGAAAAATCATACTGCTTTCAACCATTTTGAAGGAATCAAGTGTATAACAGACACTTAATTAGCATTTCGGTTTAAAGCAACCTCTGGTTGTGTGAGAACCAATGTTTTTCAGTTATAAATAACTGCTTGTGAAAAGATAAATCTATTCAAAAGATTTTCTTGACAGGGTTTCCAGCTCGTAGCAATTGTTACCTCCAACACAAGTGTTAGATTCACTTTTACTAGCTGTTCTTTCTATCAGATGTCCTCAGACTTGTACATTATACTTAAAAGTATAAAATGATAGAAAGTGAGTTGTATCAGTTACTATCTGATCAACTAAGTCATCAATTCAATGTGAAATAACATAACTAGATTTCAAGAAAGAAGTTTTAAGGAGGTTAAATTCCTAAACTTAGTCCATCATAAACCTACTATGGTCAGCAATTTGATAAGCATTCTGCTGTTCCCATTTCACTTGAAATTTCCTTTGTGTTCACATATTCATACCTGAAATAGTTAGTCTAAAACCAAAAGAACAATGTACAAAGTACTTGTCTTGCATTAGAAAAAGCATAGAACCAACTGTATGAATAACACAATTTACATTTTTGATATATTAGCAGTACCTTATAAATCCAGCAGTACCAACAAAAATTTATGTACATAAACACATCATTTGAAAATTTTAAAGATTAAGCATTCCAATACTTGCAACCAAGTACTGAAACCTTGAAACATCAAAAGCTTTTGTTAGCAGATCTGCAAATTTATGCTCTGAAGCAATTTTAAGAACTTGAATTAATCTTTTCTCATTGCAATCTCTTATAAAGTGATGTCTAATTTCAATGTGTTTTGTTTTAGAGTGTTGTACTAGATTTTTAATAATACAAATTGTACTACTATTATCAATATAAATAACAGTGTTTAAGAAATTGTACCCATAATCAAGGAGTTGGTTTTGAAGCCATAGAACTTGACTAGAGCAACTTGCAGCAGCTATATATTCAGCTTCAGTTGTTGAATTTGCCACACTTGTTTGCTTCTTACACTGCCATGAGACAAGTCTACACCTAAGGAATTGACATCCTCCAGTTGTTGACTTTCTGTCCAAGCTAGCACCAGCATAATCACTATCTGAATATGCTACCAAGTCAAAAGGAGATTCTCTAGAATACCATATACCCAACCTTGGTTGACCTTTGAGATATCTAAAAATTCTCTTGACTGCAGTTAAATGAGAAACCTTTGGAGTAACTTGAAATCTTGCACAAACACAAACAGGAAACATGATATCAGGTCTAGATGATGTAAGGTACATCAAAGAGCCTATCATAGATCCGTAACTGTGTACATCTACATTTTCTCCATCTTCATCTTTCAGAAGGTGCTTCTCAGAGTCCATTGGTGTGCTTGCTATTTTTGAATCAGCAAATTGAAATTTTCTAAGTATCTCTGCAACATATTTGTCTTGACTAATAAATATGCCTTCAGATGATTGCTTAACTTGCAAACCCAAAAAGAATGTAAGTTCTCCCATAGAACTCATCTAAAACTTATCTTTCATAAGCTTCTCAAATTCTAAACACATTTCCTTCCTTGTAGATCCAAAGATAATGTCATCCACATACACCTGCACTAACAGAAGATCCTTCTTGTGTTGTTTGATGAAAAGTGTCTGATCAATCTTTCCTCTTTAAAATCCATTTTCTAATAAGTAGGAAGCTAGTGTTGCATACCAAGCTCTTGGTGCCTGATGAAGGCCATAGAGAGCTTTCACTACTCTATACACTTTGTTTGGATGTAATGGATCAATGAAACCAGGAGGTTGTGAAACATACACCTCTCGTCCAATTTCACCATATAAAAATGCACTTTTGACATCCATTTGGTAGACTGTGAAGCCTAAAAATGAAGCATAAGCTAGAAACAGCCTAATTGCCTCAATCCTTGCTACTGGAGCATAAACTTCATCATAATCTATCCCTTCTTCTTGTGTGTACCCTTGTGCTACTAGTCTAGCCTTATTCTTGATCACAATTCCTCTTTCATCCCTTTTGTTCTTAAAAAACCCATCTAGTGCCAATCACCTTTTCATTCCTAGGTAAATCAACTAGCACCCAAACCTTTTGAATCTTGAACTGAAGAAGCTCTTCTTGCATAGCCTCTAACCAGCTTGAATCATCTAGGGCTGTAAGAATGTTCTTTGGTTCCTTTTGAGAGAGAAAACATACAAATAAGCAAGAGTTTGAAAGCTCATGTTGTTTTGAAGCATAAAGGGCATCAAGAATCCCTTTTTGGTCTGAAGAGACCAATTGTCTTCTTGTCTTCACACCAGATTGTATAGCTCCTATCACATTTTCAAGGGAATGAACTCTGTGAATTCTTGTGTGTGGGGTAGTAGGAACATGATAAGATGGTGGGAAATTACTCAAATCCACTTCATCTTCTTGGAACTCTGCATCTTTTGAGTGTGAAGGACCAGCAGTACCTTCAACTAAACTAACAGTTCCTTCAAATGAACTACCAGTACCTTTAGAAGTACTAGCAGTACCTTGCTCTGTCTCGGCAGTACCATCAATATTTGAAATATTGTGTTGTTCCTCTGTTCCAGCATCTCTTCCTTGAGCCTCAACATCTTCTTTTGCTTTACCAGAAGAAGATTCATCATTGTTTGAAGCTAATTCCACACTTGTACTTGACCACAATTGCATAATTACATCAGATTGATCTTTATCTAACTCCACCTCATTCGTTGCTTGTGAACCTGAAAATTCATTAGTTTCTGCAACAACAGGTATATAATTCATAGAATTTGTTAGATAATCAAGATCAAATATCCATTTTGGTCCTTGACCTACTACATTGGATTTGTTTTCCAGAAACTCCACATGTAGTTCTTCTTGTACTTTCTCAGTTCTTAAGTTGTAAACTCTAAAAGCTTTGCTAACAAGAGAATATCCAACTAAGAAACCTTCATCTGCTTTACCATCGAATTTTCCTAAATGGTCTAAGGTATTGAGAATTGTCACATGACATCCAAAAGGTCTAAGAAATCCTATTGCAGGAGTTCTACCATTAAAAAGTTCATATGATGTCTTATTGTGAGGCTGCACAACTAAAACTCTATTTTGAACATAGCAAGCAGTGTTAATTGCCTCTGCCCAAAAGATTATAGGTAGCTTAGAATCAGCTAACATTGTTCTAGCAGCTTCAATTAGTGTTTTATTCTTTCTTTCAGCCACGCCATTCTGTTGTGGTGTTCTAGCAACACTATATTCTCTCCTAATACCTTTTTCTTTGCAGAAATCATCCATAACTCTATTTTTAAACTCTGTCCCATTATCACTCCTAATGACTTATACTTTCTTGCTTACTTGGTTTTCTATCAGTGTAATGAAGTCCTTAAGGATGCTTGATGTCTCATCCTTAGTGGCTAAAAAGAAAACCCATGTAAATCTGCTATAGTCATCAGTTATACTTTGGTTTTCTATTTTTGAACATAGCAAGCAGTGTTAATTGCCTCTGCCCAAAAGATTATAGGTAGCTTAGAATCAGCTAACATTGTTCTAGCAGCTTCAATTAGTGTTTTATTCTTTCTTTCAGCCACGCCATTCTGTTGTGGTGTTCTAGCAACACTATATTCTCTCCTAATACCTTTTTCTTTGCAGAAATCATCCATAACTCTATTTTTAAACTCTGTCCCATTATCACTCCTAATGACTTATACTTTCTTGCTTACTTGGTTTTCTATCAGTGTAATGAAGTCCTTAAGGATGCTTGATGTCTCATCCTTAGTGGCTAAAAAGAAAACCCATGTAAATCTGCTATAGTCATCAGTTATAACAAGACAATATTTTTTATGTTGCATACTCCTTACTGAAACAGGTCCAAATAAGTCCATATGAAGCATAAACAATGACTGATTGATAGAGTTAAAAATCTTGGGCTTACAAGTGGCTTTGTGTTGTTTGCCTTTTAGACAAGCAATGCATGTTTGATCATTTTCAAATCTTTTGTGAGGTAAACCTCTTACCAAACCATTCTTAACAATTTTATTTATGGTTTTGAAGTTAATATGACCAAGCCTTCTATGCCATAACATTGATTCATCCAATGTGGCCTTTGATACAAGACAAGTTAAATCTTCTTTAGGAATGATGTTCTTCATATCAACACTATACATATTGGCCTTTCTAGGAATTCTAAGAAGCACTTGATTTTCATCAGGCATCTTGAAATCCTTAGATAGAACAAGACATTCAGTGTCAGTAAAAAGGACATTGTTCTTTTTGTCACACATTTGTGAAACACTAAAAAGATTATACTTTAGCTCTTGTACATAGTACACATTTTCAAAATCTAAATTTTCGGTTTTAATAGTACCTTTACCAGAAATTTTGCCACGAAAACCACCTCCAAAGGTAACATATCCTCCATTGAATTCTTGAAAATCTGAAAGATAAGACATGTTGCCAGTCATGTGATTGGAACATCCACTATCTGAGTATCCTTGATCTTGATGATCAATAGAATGTTCCTGCACACAAAAAAGAGTGTTAGTTTTCTTTGGGGATCCAAGCCATTACTGACTTGGATCTGCCTCTTGCATCAATGTAATTTAATCTTTTAAGGACTGTTGATGCAACATTGGATTTTTGAATCCAACATGCTGAGGCCTTAACAGCATTTGCCCTATTACCCTTAGCAGGAGAGTGAATAACATGCTTAGCAGCAGAGTCTGCTAGCTTTGTAGTTGAACTCTTTGGTCTCCAAATTTGTTTGTGGACCACTGCTTTTGTTTGAATGGGCCTTAGAACAGTTTTAGATGCATGTATGAAAGTTGTTTTTGCATCCTTAGCTGTTGATTTTGGGTTAACAGTCATCAAAGGTCTAACAGTACCTTTTGTTCTACCCGTACCTTTAATTTGTACTGGCAGTACCTTTTTGTCTGTATTAGCAGGACCTTTTTGTCTATCAGGACCTTTTGGTCCAGACTTGTTTGAGACTGTTCTAGGTTTTGTTCTATGAGTGTTAGAGTGAAAAAGAGTTTGAGGAGTTTGCCTTTTGTAGTTCACCCTATTGTTTTCATACCCAGTTACCCTTTGGTTGCAGAAAGCTGCAAGATGATCAAAACTACCACATGTATAACAAGCTTTATTGTCAAATGCAAAGTCATCACCTAATTGGTTAGACTTGAGGTTGTTCCAATTCCTTTGGTTACCTCTGGGCTTGTTAGTAGTTCTATATTGTTCACAATATCTAACTGGTTTCCTAACAGTCTTAACATTTGACTTAGGCCTGTTAGTGTTGTGATTGACTATCTTAGGAACACTTGTTCCTACTTTCTTAACCAATACAGGTTTAGACATAACCTGTTCTTCTTCATCATCATCACTATCAGTTGTACAATCTTCAACAACTATAGCATCTCCTTTCTTAACAAAGGACACCTTGTCCTGATAAGATAAAGTTTTATCTAAACTTTTACTTATCTTTTCTATCTTAGGACTCTTAGTGGCCTTAGAACCATATTCCATGATTGGTTCTTGAAACTCAGCTAATCCTGTGTGTGCTAAATCAATACCTGGAGGTGAATGAACACCTCTGTATGGTGGGGGGACAGACTTAAATCCAACACCAGAATTAACCTTATCAATAACTTGGGTTTCCCAAAGTTTATTGAATCCTTCTGAGGAATGAGCTAAAACATCCACATATACCTTAACATTTTCTCTTTCATTTTTGTGTTTAGCTAATGAATCATTCAACTCAACAATACACTCATCTCTGATCTTAATGTCATTTTTTAGTATATTGATGTCATTAGTAAAATGAGATTCATTATCTTTAAAATGTAAGACTTGTTTTTCTAAAACACCTAGACCTCTTTTGTGATTAGCCAAATTAAAAAGAGAATTAAGTAGCTCTTCTCTATGAGCATCAAATCTCTTACTAAGGTCTTCATAAGCTTTAAGATTAGGACATGATTCAGTACAAGATGTAATATTGTTTACATCTGAATCAGAATGGGCCATTAGAGCAAATTCATTGGCCACAAGAGCAGCATTTAGTGGTGCTTCCTCTTCAATAGCCATAGAGCTCCAATCATAACCAATACCATCAATAGCCAACATAGCCTTTGGCTCTTCAACAGTAACTTCCTTTCTCCTATCTTGCTTATACCATGTGTTTCTATTCTCCTGCTTTCTTGGGCTTCTACACTCCTTAGCAAAGTGTCCTAACCTATGACAGTTGAAACACTCCACTTTCTTTTTATCAAACCCAGCAGTATCATTACCATTTATGGTAATTTGCTTCCCAGTTCTCTGCCAATACTTCTTGGCCCTCATGCTGAGCAAGGCAACCTGCCATTTGATGTCCATCTCTTCCAAATCATCACCATCAACCTGCTCAAGGTCTTCATGATTTAGAGGAGAACCACTAGATTGACTAGATATGAATACATAGAATGCTGGATCACCAAGTCCTGCAACAGTCTTTTGTGAACTAGTAGAAGGACCACCATGTGTAGCATTAGAAACACCTTCAACTTCTTCTACCTCTTCAGACTTACCAATACTAGGAGATGACAAAAGTGCCACATTCCCAGAACTAGTACCATAAATTCCAGACTTTCTAAGACTTTGTTCAACAATTTTGAAGTTGTTGTACGAATCACTGAGCTTCATTGTTTCAATGTCTGGTTTGTTCATCCAGACAATAACATGAGTATGGAACTCATCAGGTAGACTTCTCAAAAACTTCATGCTGAGATCTTCCTTCTCTGTCTCAACACCTAACACAGCTAACTGACTGACAAGCTTGTGTAATCTTGAGAATAGCTTATCAAGAGACTCATTACTAAAAGCAGTAAAGTTTTCAAATTGTTGCTTTAGTAATGTCTTCTGTGTCTTTTTGGTAGTTTCATTACCACCAAAATATGCACAAATCTCTTCAAAAAGAGTTTTTGCATCAAGATACTTGTTAAATGATAGCATCTGCTCACCAGGAATGGTCATAAGCAGCAAATTTCTTGCTTTCTGATCATTTCTCTTCAGTATCTTTTCTTCATTTGACACTGGTCCAGTATTTCTTTTCCTGAGTGTTTTACCTTCTAGGACAACATCTGAATAGCTTGGTGAAAAAGAATCACCATAAATAATGATATCCCGAAGTGTGTAATCTTGGACCATGAAATATTGCTCAATTCTCATCCTCCATAACTCAAACTCATTTGGTTTGATTATGGGCAACTTTGCAGCAACATTTGTTTGAGCATCATGTGCATCCATTTCTGTTTCTTCTAATTCAATTATATCAGCTCTAGCTCTGATACCAACTGAGAGGACCTATGACACACGGTTAAGGTGGTTAAACCTTGTATACTTTGTCTGTAAGATATATTGAGTTAATATGATTAAGCACGCGGAATTTACTTAACCACACTTAGAAGGTTATGTATGTTATGGAAATGGAAGAATTATATTTGTTACTTAACAATGAACAAAGAAATTTTATCACTAAACGATTCAATATTATTCAAAATAATACGAGTGATCTTGTGTTTATCACTAGGGTTACAAAACCTTGAATCTTATATTTCTAGATTTGTGATATGTGATTTTTGTTTGTTCTATGTCTTAACAAATATTCACTTATATTTTTTACACACATACAATCACTAGTCTAAGATCTCTTTTTTAGTCCAAGAGATCTTTACAAATTGCTTAAAGTCTTTGGCCGACTTACTTGGTTAACTTATGCTTATTGTGTGTCAGTACATAAGATACAACATATATCTATGTATACAACTTGTTAACTAAGCACATGGAGTAAGATATTATCTACCGTATATGTTTGACCAAAATACAATAAATATCTTTTCGATCTTATCCTTGTAGTAGCTTTATGACTCACTGATCAGTAGTACCATTCTCTACCAGCAGTACCTTCTACTTGAACTAGCAGTACCTTCTTGTTCTAGCAGTACCTTGATGTACTAGCAGTACCTTGATCATGAACTAGCAGTACCTTTGACTTAGAGTAAATTCTAATACTCTAACTTCAGAATATTTAATTCCCAACAAGCTATGAAAGCTAATATAACTTATTAGATTTAAGAAAAGAAAAGAAAGGAAGAAAGAGATAAGAGAAATAAGCTAGACAAATAAGCTAAAGACAAATAAGCTTCATTAATAATAAAAGAGGTTTTACAATAATAAGAACTTTTTAAATAAGCTACAAGTGATATGCTAATTAAGCTAAAAGAAAGAGAAGAAAAAGCACTAAAAGATAAACGGTTACAAAAAAAAAACTGTCTACTGCTGCTATAATACTTCAAAGAAATAAAAAAAAAAGCTAAGTGTGTGTGATATAAAATTTTTTAGAGGTCCCTTCAAGTCTCGGATCATGTGCAATTTATAGTGATTGCTTGGTCTCCACACCTTCTCGATCCTTCCCCATGATACAGCTATCAATTGCAATTCATTGGATACGTGTCTCGGTTGGAGTGGCTGGATCTTTTTATAGTGGAGCGAGTGGTGGACATGCCTTCTTCACGCGTTGTTGGTATTTAATTTAGGCAAGTTGATCTCACTCGCTGGCACTTTGTATCAATCTCAATTTTTTATTTTTTTCTTTCTTTTGTCGTGTACCCAAATGCAAAAGAAAATGGTTCACGTGGCTGGCATATCATTGCATCTTGTATTTAATATTCTTTCTTCATTTGTAGTATGCCAATTGAGTAGATAGCATGTTCACGTGGGCCACATGCCCTTTCATCTTTTCAATCTTTCTTCACGTGCCAAGCTTTTCTAAATGCATTCCATATATTAATTTCGCTGGTCTTCATTAATAAACGATGGGCTTGGATTTCATTATCTTTCATTGGGCTTGACCTGGTCTTCATTTCGTGGGCCTGCTCTTTATTTAATTTCTTTGGGCTTGATCTTCAATTTTAATTATTTGGGCTGCTTTTAATCTTAAATTTTTTCGTCTTTTGCCTTGATGCTCCAAATGAAATTATCGTTGGTCTCGTGCTCTTTCCAATAGAGTGCTCGGGTAATTACCGTTTTCGCTTTGTTTTCAAACCCTTGTACCTGCAAGACATAATAACAAAAACAAAACATATTTGCAATATATTTTACCCTGTTTCATGGTTATTAGTCTATTTTTAGCCTGTTTTCTGGTATAAAAATGATGTGTGTTTAAGCACACATCAATGTGTGTGTGCACAAAAGATACAAAAGAATGACCCTAAGACTTGTATATATAGCATGAAAAACTTGGATGACAAGTTGGTGTGGGATTGGGTTTCCCCAAGCCCAACTGATCAGCCAAACACCCCTATGGGGTTTCCGGAACCTTCTTTCCTCTATTTTCATCTATAGTCCCTTTATAACGGTCATTAGTCAATTTCCATAAATTACTTTAACGGTCGTTATTCATTTTGTGTAATTAATAATTAAATATAACTTTTTATATTAAATTATTAACCATTAATTCTTTATACGTAAAATGTGCAATCTCGTGGTCTCGAGTTCGATCCTAACATACATCTACTAATTTATGTTAATAAAACTAACACAAACTACATGTTGCAAACGCTTGGTTTTAATAATACAACTTTTTTGTTAAGGAGATTTACATTTATATCCTTACATAAACTCAAAATTACATCAATATTCTTGTAAATTTTATAATTGCTTCAATATCCTTCCAAAACTTTATAATACACATATTTATCCAAAATCATATTTTTATCATATCTTTTTGGATTTAATATTAAAAACTCTTACATAAATATTGTTTGACATGTTATATTACTTCCTTACCCTTATCTCTAAGTTAAAGAATTGAAGAGTCCAACAAATAATTAAACCACTCGTGTATGAGTTAGTGAGTATGATTTATTAAAACTTTATTTCATCAATTACAGTTTGCTTCCAATTATTTATTTCACAATCTTATCTACCACTTGCATTTAATCAACGAACATAACGATGAAGAGTCCAACAAATAATTAAACCACTCGTGTATGCATTTATTAAACCACTTGCATTTATCTCTAAGTTAAAGAATTGAAGAGTCCAACAAATAACGATGATGGTTTAATTATTTATTTGTTGGTGCAGAATTCCAGTTGCAGATTTTGTGGCGATTTGGAAGAATCGGTGGATCATATTTTCATATCTTGCCAGTTTTCTCAAACGGTGTGGCAAGTAGTTTCCCAATGGTGTCGTATTCCGCCCGTCTATGCTTTTCAAATCAATGATTTGTTGGACCTGCACAAGTCGTTGGCTTTTTCTAAGGGTGGGAAGAAGGCGTTTAATGCGGTTATACTTACGATTATGTGGAGTTTATGGAGAACAAGAAATGAGGCTGTGTTCAGATCAAAGACGCCGCTAATATCGAAAGTGCTAGAGGAATCAAAGACGATGAGTTACCTGTGGATCAGACACATATCGGGTAGGAGTAGCTTAACGTGGGATGATTGGAAGCGTTTTAACATAGTTAGTACCTTGTAGTCTTGTATCGTTCGGGATGTATAACGGGTTGGTACCATGTATCTTGGTTTTGCCAGCTGGATTATGATGAAATAAAGCGTGGTTTTGTTGGTCGTTCAAAAAAAAAGTGATTTTTACAATTTTTAAAGATTGAGTTTTATTTATTTGTAATCTCATCTGCGGTAAACTTTTTAATATTATGTTTGTTTAATGAGAAGACAAGGGTACATAAGTAATATGATATATTAAATAATATTGTATTTATTAAAAGCTTTTAATATCTAAATATAATAAAATGTGGTTTTTGATAAATATGTGTATTATGAAGTTTTGAAAGGATATTGAAGTAATTATAAAACTTGAAAGGATATTGTGTTGCCCAGAATCTTTGATTAAACACAATGATTGAACACTAACCAACACTTGTAATTGAATATGTATTAATTGATTGATGTTGTTTACAGAAACTTGACCTATTTATACACAAAGAACCGATGCTTGATACACCGATTCAGTAAAACTAATCGTTGTGACTTTTCTAAAACGGTTTATACCGTTATCCTATGACCCAGCCCAATACATTTTGGGTTTTACAGAATTTACATAATACATATATACTAAAGTGACTCATGACTTCATATTATTTACAATATAGACCCACTAACTTTGACCAACATGGATTAAGGAATTATGTTCCAACATTTTCCCCCCTAATTTCTTAATCTATGCCTTCAACATCTTCGTGCTTTTGCAACTCCATGTCTCTGAACTTCGGTTTTCTGCCCATAACTTGCTTCTCATCTTGATCCATATCTTCTTGACTTGTGGCACGATCTTTGCCTTTATACTTTCTTTGAATGTCACCACCTTTATCCTGCACACCATCTTCTTTCGATTTAAGGGTTCCATCTTTGGATGGTAAGTCACAAACTGCTTCTTGTTTCCTCTTCTTGCAACCCGATTTAGCATCTCTGACAATTTTGCTATCTGGTGATAAGACATTACTGGATGACATCTCTCCACTTCCTTTGCATTTCTTTTCTTTTTCTAACTGGACCCTTTCTGACTTTAGTTTTTCAAATTCTCTGTTTAACTTGTCTGCAAATGACTTCTCCTTTTTACGCATTTGCCTTTCAAACCGTATTTCTCTGTTTCTCAACTCAGTCTCGAATTCTTGTTTCTTCACCTTAAAATCTTGAAGCATATCTGACTTCCAAGATTCCAATTCTTTCTTCATGTCACTTTCTAGTTCTGACCTTTTTTTTCTTTGAACTTCATTCCTTTCAGTGACCGAACCTGTCCATTCTGGTTCTTCAGTAATTGCCATTAAGAGAGTCGGTTCTTCATCTTCGTGTACTAAGTTTGACTCCTCTTGTGCTTTCTTTTCTTGAGGACAATTTCTTGCATAATGTCCAAACTCATGGCAGTTATAACATTCTACTTCTCTCATATCTCTTCTGGAACGGTTCTAATCTTTAGAGTTTCTATTCCTCCTATCATAACCTTCATCTTTATTCCTGGAATCATCACACGAGATGCTTGCTCTTCTATCTTCTTGCCACTTCCCATAGTTCCCAAATCGCCTTCCACGACCAGAGTTCTTGTCATGTCGTGTATACAACAGTTTTTCTTGATCGTTCACTAGGCCTTCATCCATTAGATTGGTCCTTTCCTCATAGGCTTTCAATCTCCCAATTGTCTCGTCTAGAGTTATCGTTTCCAAATCAGCGAATTGTTCAATGGTTGCAACAATTTGAACGAACCTTCTAGGTACAAAACTTAAAAGTTTTCGTACTAAAGTCGGTTGATCAAACATTGATCCAAGACCACTTGCCCTAGTGGCAATACTGTTTAACCTTGCGGCGAATGTATCGATAGTGTCTTCATCCTTCATTTTCAACATCTCAAATTCCGTCTTGAGTGTTTGAAGACGTGCCTTCTGCACTCTATCTACACCGACATGCCTTGTCTTTAGTGCATCTCAAATTTCCTTTGAACTTTTGCAACTTGCAACTTGTAATATCATATCTTCAGGAAGTGCTTGAAACAGATGCGCAGTCGCCGTCATATCCTTCTTTTCATCTGGTTCTTTATTTTCCTTAGGTTCTATCATTTCCCACAATCCGTTTGCCCTAAGTATGGTTTTCATATGGATTGCCCACACAGTATAGTTTTTGGACTTTAGCATAGGACATCGAAATTGGGAAGACGAACCAACTTCCTTATGTATTATAATCTCTCTATCCCCTGACATAATCTCTTTCCGAATGATCTTCACTTTAGGTTTCTTCTAAAACCAAACTACGATTTTCCTTTCTAACTTTCTAACGCGGAATCAAACAAATCTAAACCCAACCTCTTGTATAGGTATAGAAATCTAAAAGTAAATTCCAGATTAAATAAGAACGCGAAACCTGGAATTTTGCGAACCCACTCCGTGAATTTCTGACTTTGATCCATGTACTAACCGCGATACCAATCAATTCTTGCCTCTTTTCTTTTGGCTTGTAATCCTTTTTTTCTTTCCTGATAATCACCACTTCGTGTGTTCTTTTTTTTATTTGTGCCTTCTCACAACAGAAGACTTTGGTAACCCCAAAGTCAATGAAAACTCACAATTTTCTACTTTCCTTTTGTGTTGTGGCGCACCAAACAACTAATCAACACCACTCCTTTTTTATTCTGTAAAACCAAGTCGCCACTTGATTCTCGGTTCCTCTTTCGCTGAACATCTGTCACACCCTGAATTTACCTGTTAATGGCAGCGGATATGAATACCTTGGTGTGACTTTCATGGCGTCTCATACAATGGATATATTGAACGACCTAAAGTGTCGTTTGGAAAATACACGTTTGATCATAATTAAAATCAGAGTTTACAAAACATAGGTCCCAAATGATGTTGCAAGTTTATAACAAAACCATAGTAGATCAAACGTTACATAAGTGCATGAAAATAAGTGATGCAAGTCGACCCCGCAACTCCAAAATAGCCAAATGCATGTCCACACGCTAGCTAATTACCTGAAAATACATTGCTAAAAACGGTCAACATAAAGTTGGTGAGAGATCATAGGTTTAATAAAATGAAGGTATACGATAGCCACAAGTATAAAGTGTATGACATAAGTCACATAAAAATGGTGTACAATAGACTTAAGCTCATGACCCCGAAACTATGACTGAATCTGTGGTGCCCCTCAGAGTGTTTTGCCAGGCACTCTAATAAAAAGACATGAAATGCATCCGCTATCGGTTGTTGGTCAAAGCCAACACGGATGGAGGCGTCACCCTCGATAGATCTATCCACTCACTCTCGCTTACAGGTAAATTAACGGTTCATGATATAGGGGACTTTCATATGGCAACAAGGTAACTTAATCTATGTACAAGGAATTTGATACTAGGGCTCGCATATAAAAATGGTTGCAATGTATTCTCCCCCGTAGGATTTGAAATGAAATAATAAATTGAAAAACGGGGCTATGAAAACTCACCAACTTTATGTTGACCGTTTTTAGCAATGTATTTTCAGGTAATTAGCTAGCGTGTGGACATGCATTTGGCTATTTTGGAGTCGCGGGGTCGACTTGCATCACTTATTTTCATGCACTTATGTAACGTTTGATCTACTATGGTTTTGTTATATAAACTTGCAACATCATTTGGGACCTATGTTTTGTAAACTCTGATTTTATTTATGATCAAACGTGTATTTTCAAAACGACACTTTAGGTCGTTCAATATATCCATTGTATGAGACGCCATGAAAGTCACACCAAGGTATTCATATCCGCTGCCATTAACAGGTAAATTCAGGGTGTGACAGATTGGTACCAGAGCAATGGTTATAGCGAACTAGGTTGTCCTCATACCCTAGACTTTTATTATTTATGAGTTTCATTACATGAGTTATTCATTTCATTTTGCATTGTTTCCCCAGAGATATGTCTTCTAACTCCCGCCCGATTATCATACTTTCCGATGTGGACATTGAGGACGCTATGTCTTCCACTATACCCATGGTTACACCTGTTCAGCCTGCACCACTTTCACCACCTTTGGCACAGGATACCGAGGCTTTCTACGAGGATGAGGTTGCTCCTACTCCTCAGATTTCACCCATTGCACCACCTCTTGTTACCCGTCCTCTGACAGAGTCATCATCCCATACTTCATCAGTCCCAGCCGAACCTGTTCTTATGTTTCCTCGTCGCAAGACGATCATTGGTGCTCGTAAGAGCGTACGTCGTGTTACCACTACATTCAGGACACCAGCCATTCCTACACTACCACCATCATCAGATTTACCCACTACTACACCTGCTACTACTCCTTCACCTGCTCTATCTTTGCCGCCTAAAAAGCGTGCAAGATGCACTACCCCAGCCTTACCCACTACTCAGATTTCAGATTTACCACCACCTACACATTACCACATTGGAGAGAGCTCGCGGGCTGCTGCCGCGAGGTTACCCACTGCTCTTACCTTGGATGCCCAGCTGACTGATCAGCAGGGGCAGTTAGCTAGATTGAGTTACCGAGTAGATGAGATCCTTGCGCCTCGACTAGATGTGGTTGAGGGGGATGTAGAGGATTTGGTTCAGGGTAGAGTTTCTATTGATGTGTCTTATCATGGACTGGAGACACGTCAGCTAGCGCATCAGGAGTTGATTGACCAGTTGAGGGATGAGTTACCCGAGATTCGGGACAGAGCCGAGCAGACTCAGGAGGAGCTACGCCGCCAGGCTATTGAGTTGGCATCAGTTAGAGCTGCTTTGACTGCGTCACAGAGCAGAGAGACCGACCTTCAGTTGCGAGTGGAGCAGCTGGAGAAGGTTGCTATTTCCATGGCCAAAGTGGTCAAGACTTGGAGGCGTGGACCAGGTGGACCAGGTGGAGCACCAGGGAGTGCTTAGTATTAGACTTTATCATGTAGCTTGTACTGTTATTATCCTAGTCCCGGGGTGTGGGACATAGTTATGAACTTGTTGTCTTTTGGTTGTAGTACAAACAAATGTATCAAGTATGACTCTACTATGTAGGATTTGGTTGTGCTATTATGATATCGGTCCACGTAGGCCAAAATTTTCATGTATGATATTCATGTGTTGTGATTATTCTATGAAATTTCATGTCGTGGTTGTATTTATACATGTCGTGGTTGTATTTATACATGTTGTGTTTATATTTATGCTCGTTGTGGATATATATATACAGGTTGTGGTTGTATATATTTTGTGCGATAATCATTTCTAGTATGATTGTTGTTGATGTATTCTGTTGTGATGTACCAGAATTATGGCACCTAGGAAAACAAGATCCAAGGCCGCTGCAACGACTACCCCAGATATGACTCAAGCTGCTATCAGGAAGCTCGTTAGGGATAGTATAGCCGAAGCTCTAGAGATTGAAAGAGCCGATGTTGCCGCAAGAGCTGCCGAAGATGCTTCTCGGATAGGGACATCGGGAGAAGCTAACAACGGGACTAATGGAAGGAAATGTACGTACAAGGATTTCAAGAGTGGAGATCCTACTTTGTATAAGGGTACTGAAGGGGCTACTGCCATGGTTCGATGGTTCGAACATACCGAATCCGTGTTTATCTTATGCAACTGTCCGGATGATTCCAAGGTAAAGTTTGCCGTTAGTACACTCCGTGATCAAGCCTTATCATGGTGGAACTCTTACGCGAAGCCCATAGGGATGGAGAATGCTTACAAGACCACGTGGGATGAATTCAAGAAGCTAGTGACTAAGAAGTTTTGCCCACGGACTGAAGTGAAGAAGTTAGAGGTAGAGTTTTATGATCTGGTAACCGTGGGGAATGATATCGAGACTTATATTAGGAGGTACCAAGAGTTAGCCGCTCTATGCCCATCTATGGTGCCTGATAATGAAAAGTTGGTTGAGAATTTCATTGGTGGCTTGCCCGAAAACATCCGTGGTGACGTGATTTCTTTTGATCCGCAAACTCTTGATGAGGCAATCAGGATGTCTCAAAAGCTCATAGCTCAAGTTCTGAAGAAAGTGACACCCGCCAACAACAACAACAACAATAACTCCAACCGAAACCGTAACAACAACAATAACACCAACAATTACCGGAACAACAACAACTACTCCAATAACCGAAACAACACCAACCATAACAACAACAACAAAAGGAAATGGGATAACAACCAAGGTAACAACGCCAACCAACCACCACCCAAGAGGCAAGAGACTGCAAAGGCCTATGCTGCTGGTCCTACAGAAAAGAAAGGTTACTCCGGTACTCTACCAAAGTGTAACAAGTGCCAAACTCATCATAACCCGGGAGGTTGCCCTAGGCCTTGTCAAAATTGTGGGAAAGTTGGTCATCAAGCTAATGGATGTAGGTCTGCCCCTGGGGTAAACAATCAGAATCCACCGCCAACGTGTTATAGTTGTGGAGAAGTGGGACACTTTAGGAACAATTGCCCGAAGGTAAGGAATCAAGGAGGAATAGCTCGAGGGAGAGCTTACGTCATGGGTGGAGATGATGTCCACGAAGACCCGAAGGTTGTCACGGGTACGTTCCTTGTCAATAATCGTTATGCTTCTATTTTATTTGATTCGGGAGCCGATAAAAGTTTCGTTTCACTTACGTTTGCACCTTTACTCAACATTACACCAACCGCACTACACATTTCATTTCAAGTTGAACTAGCTAATGGGTCTTTAGTTAGCACCAATACAATTCTCCGTAATTGCACCATCAATTTCCTTAATCATCCATTCAACATAGATCTTATGCCCGTAGAACTTGGTAGTTTTGACATTGTCATCGGCATGGATTGGTTGTCCCGTCACCGTGCAAAAATTATTTGTGATGAGAAGGTTGTTCATCTTCCTTATGATGGGGAGACATTAGTTGTTCGTGGAGAGCGAAGCGGAACTAGACTTAGTATCATATCATGCATCAAGACCGCGAAGTACATCAAGAAAGGTTGTTATGCATTTTTGGCTCACATTACTGAGAAGAAGTCGGATGAGAAACGACTTGGAGATGTGCCAATTGTTAAGGACTTTCCCGAGGTTTTTCCGGAAGAATTACCTGGACTACCACCTACGCGTCAAGTTGAGTTTCAGATCGACTTAGTGCCAGGAGCCGCACCTGTTGCAAGAGCACCGTATCGTTTAGCGCCTTCCGAAATGCAAGAGTTGTCGAACCAATTACAAGAATTACTGGACAAGGGATTCATTAGACCGAGTTCCTCGCCTTGGGGAGCACCGGTTTTGTTTGTGAAGAAGAAAGATGGATCTTTCAGGATGTGCATTGACTACCGAGAACTGAACAAGTTGACGATGAAGAATCGTTATCCACTCCCTAGGATTGACGATTTGTTCGACCAGTTGCAAGGTTCTAGTTATTACTCCAAGATTGATTTGAGATCCGGTTACCATCAGCTTAGAGTTCGGGAGGAGGATGTCCCGAAGACCGCATTTAGAACACGTTATGGACACTATGAGTTTCAAGTGATGTCGTTCGGATTAACTAACGCACCTGCGGTATTCATGGACCTCATGAATAGGGTGTGTAAGCCGTATCTTGATAAGTTTGTGATTGTATTCATCGACGACATCTTAATTTATTCCAAGAGTAAGCAAGAGCATGAAGAACACCTCAGAACGATTCTAGAACTGCTCAAGAAGGAGCAATTGTATGCCAAATTTTCTAAGTGTGATTTTTGGATACGAAAGGTTCAATTTCTTGGTCATGTCATTGATAGTCAAGGACTACAAGTTGATCCAGCAAAGATTGAGGCAGTTAAAGATTGGGCTACACCCAAGTCTCCGACAGAAATTCGCCAATTTTTAGGACTTGCCGGATATTACAGGAGGTTCATTGAAGGGTTTTCCAAGATAGCTAAGCCGCTGACCGAGTTGACACAGAAGAATCAGAAGTACGAATGGGGAGATAAGCAAGAGTCCGCATTTCAGTTGTTGAAACAGAAGCTTTGTAGCGCGCCGATTTTAGCACTACCAGAAGGAATTGAAAATTTTGTGGTATATTGCGATGCATCACACAAAGGGCTTGGAGCCGTGTTAATGCAGAACGAGAAAGTGATTGCTTATGCGTCACGTCAGCTTAAGAAACACGAGAAGAATTACACTACGCACGATTTGGAGTTGGGTGCTGTAGTTTTCGCACTCAAGATTTGGAGGCACTATCTTTATGGCACCAAGTGTGTGGTATTTACCGATCACAAGAGCTTACAACATATACTTGATCAGAAGGAACTCAATATGAGGCAACGTCGTTGGCTAGAGTTGCTTAGTGACTACGATTGTGAGATCCGATATCACCCGGGAAAAGCTAATGTTGTAGCTGACGCTCTTAGCAGGAAAGAACGACCCAAACCTTTGAGGGTCAGGTCATTGGGAATGACAATTATTTCACCTTTACCATCAAAGATCTTAGAGGCTCAGATTGAAGCACTCAAAGAAGAAAACCGACCACACGAGAAGATTTATGGTATGCCCGAGAGCGAGAATGGATTTGTAAAGAGATCCGATGGAGTGTTATGCTTCAAGGACAGAAGTTGGATACCCCTTTATGGTGGAGTACGAGAGTTGATTATGCATGAGTCGCACAAGTCAAAGTACTCTATTCATCCAGGTTCTGATAAGATGTATCAGGATCTCAAGCAACTTTATTGGTGGCCCGATATGAAAGCAGAGATCGCGAGGTATGTTAGCAGATGTCTTACGTGTGCTAAAGTGAAAGCCGAGAATCAAAAACCGTCAGGGTTACTTCAACAGCCAGAGATTCCTCAATGGAAATGGGAGCGTATTACAATGGACTTTGTTACTAAACTTCCTAAGACTTCAGGTGGATTCGACGCTATTTGGGTTATAGTAGATCGTCTCACCAAATCAGCCCATTTCATACCGATTAGAGAGACTTATTCCATGGACCAACTCGCTAGACTTTATGTCAAGGAAATAGTCTCAAAGCACGGTGCACCAGTTTCCATCATTTCCGACAGAGATAGTCGTTTTACTTCAAATTTCTGGAAGTCACTACAAAATGCATTCAACACCAAATTAGACATGAGCACTGCTTACCATCCTCAGACTGATGGTCAGAGTGAAAGAACGATTCAGACATTAGAAGATATGCTCAGGGCGTGTGTGATTGATTTTGGAAATGGTTGGGCTAACCATTTGCCATTAATCGAGTTTTCTTATAACAACAGTTATCATTCGAGCATAAAGGCCGCACCATTTGAGGCATTGTACGGTCGTAAATGCCGGTCCCCAGTGTGTTGGGCCGAAGTTGGTGAAGTACAATTAACCGGTCCAGAGATGGTACGAGATACAACCGAGAAGATTGTTAAGATTCGAGAAAGGCTCGAAACAGCTAGAAGTCGACAGAAAAGCTATGCAGATGTTCGACGCAAACCATTGGAATTTCAAGTTGGAGATAAAGTCATGTTGAAGGTTTCGCCTTGGAAGGGCGTGATCCGATTTGGGAAACGCGGGAAGCTGAACCCGAGATACATTGGGCCATTCAAGATTCTGGAAAAGATTGGTCCGGTAGCCTACAAGCTTGAACTTCCGCCAGAACTCAGCAACGTTCATAACACGTTTCATGTTTCAAACCTCAAGAAGTGTCTTTCCGACGAGTCGTCCGTTATTCCACATGAAGAAATTCAACTAGATGACAAGCTTAATTTCGTGGAAGAACCGGTAGAAATCATGGACCGTGAGGTCAAGCAATTGAAGCAGAGTCGAATTCCTATCGTGAAGGTTCGCTGGAATTCTCGAAGAGGACCCGAGTTTACTTGGGAACGAGAAGACCAAATGCGACGCAAGTATCCACACCTTTTTCCCGAGCCTGCTTCTGAAACCAACAACAATTGAATTCAGGGACTGAATTCCCTTTTGGAGGGGCGACTGTCACAACCCGTAATTTCCGGTCACTTTCCTAACCTCGACAAATCACCATTCATGTCCATCATTCATCATTCATTTCAGCGTAACCGGTTTGGTTTAGCTGCAAGATTTATGCATCATCAGTAGGATCATTGCATACGGACTAGTAATAGTCTGCATATCATCATATTTGCATTTTCATACTATTCCACTCGTAGGATTATCAAATTAATATTTTGGTTACATTTGACGTTTTACGTATAATTACTTTTAATTAAAACGTTAACGCGCGATCGATAAATGTGACTAACACGTCCGACAATCCCCACGATGGTCCCGATATATTTTATACTCATTTTAACATCAAGAAAATTATAAAGTTCATTTACCCGGTATTTTGCGAATTTATTTATTTTATATCGTACGTTTTATATAATTACGACGGTTTACGTATAAACTAAACAATAATTACCCGAACACCCAATATTTGTACCCAACATATTTTTGTAATTTTTATGACTTCGTCAAGTCCCGACTAACTCCGTTACATTTTATTTCTAGCAAACACGGTACCCGGTTACACCTAAAACTAACTAAATTAAACACAATTAAACATATGTAATCACCACATGAGCTAATCAAAGAGGCCCCCCCCCCCCCCCTTCTCTCTTTGTGCGCCGGCCTCACAACCCCCCAAGACCATCAAGTGGCAAATTTCACTTCTCAATTAATGCACATCATATCTTGTCTAATTTATATATTTAACTTCCCTAATACACTTCATTTGTACATAATATCTCAAGATAACTCAAGAAACTCTCTCATCTATATGTGTGTGTGTGTGTATGATCGGCCAAACAAGAACAAGAGGAAGAAAACATCAAACTTTCAAGATCAATCCATAAACAAGTCCATCTAGTGTTCCTTTAAGGGTTTTGAAATACAAACTCAAAGGCTTCTTAAGTTTTCATCATCTTTTTATCACTAATCTTTCAAGTAAGTTGTCAAAACTCATTTTCATAATTTTACCAAGTTAATATAATGTTCATATCATTTTCATGCAAGATCTATATGTATATGTTAGTTATACCACTCCTTTTAAATCTTTTTGCAAGTTATGAGCCCTAGAAGTGTTTTATACTTAGATCCTTGTTAGATCTACATGGATGATGATGTTTAGGACCCTTGACACTTTAAAAAGATATATGGTAAGTTTTAGAAAGATTGGTTGTTGTTTGTGACATTTTTGGACAAGTTACTAACTAGAAAATCAAGTTTTAACAAGTAAATAAAACATTCTGTCCTTAAAAGTGAAACGTGGGAAAATCAGTAGGTGTGAGATAATTTTTGGCCAAATATTTAGAAAATACATTCCGAGACGAAGCCGTGGCCGAAAACGGGGACAAAAACGAGTTAATAACGAAGGAGATATGATTTTTCAAAGTTTAACGACGAAAACTAATTTTCAGAAAATAACATGCTGTTACACGACTTTCGACGGACAAACTGAGGCGTTTAACGCGACCTAGATGACCCGAGCTACTGAAAATATATTAGTACATGTTTATACGAACCCACGGATATAAAGAACGTCGAAAGCAAGCTAATAACGAACAAGATACACGCGTTTAAACATCGATAATATACATTTCATTTTGACAGCTTTTTAACTAGAAAATGTTTACGTACTAGAAACTATATTTTTCACATAACGACTATGGAGAACCGTAATTCTTACCCGTTGGCACGCGTACGATCAAAGACTTATTAACACGACTATCATATTACATTTCATGTTTTCAAAACGCCGATACTAACACGAACGTTTTATACACTTTATTACATGACTAGTTTTGACGAAACAAGTTAACATATTTATATCAAGTTTTGGAAGGACCTTACATATTAACGATAACTATTATTTTCAAAGTACGAGGTGTATAGGTTACATATACATGTACATGCACTACATTGCCTCATAATCTAAGTAGATTATGCATATTCATTTTAGGTAGCGGCTAGTGTTCGCGCCTTGTTATTCCAAGTATTCCGATTTCATAGCATTGTTGTATCATCACTTCAGGTGAGTTTTCATAGCCCCGTTTTTCAATTTATTATTGCATTTCAAATCCCACGGGGGAGAATACATTGCAACCGTTTTTATATGCGAGCCCTAGTATCAAATTCCTTGTACATAGATTAAGTTACCTTGTTGCCATATGAAAGTCCCCTATATCATGAACCGTTAATTTACCTGTAAGCGAGAGTGAGTGGATAGATCTATCGAGGGTGACGCCTCCATCCGTGTTGGCTTTGACCAACAACCGATAGCGGATGCATTTCATGTCTTTTTATTAGAGTGCCTGGCAAAACACTCTGAGGGGCACCACAGATTCAGTCATAGTTTCGGGGTCATGAGCTTAAGTCTATTGTACACCATTTTTATGTGACTTATGTCATACACTTTATACTTGTGGCTATCGTATACCTTCATTTTATTAAACCTATGATCTCTCACCAACTTTATGTTGACCGTTTTTAGCAATGTATTTTCAGGTAATTAGCTAGCGTGTGGACATGCATTTGGCTATTTTGGAGTCGCGGGGTCGACTTGCATCACTTATTTTCATGCACTTATGTAACGTTTGATCTACTATGGTTTTGTTATAAACTTGCAACATCATTTGGGACCTATGTTTTGTAAACTCTGATTTTAATTATGATCAAACGTGTATTTTCCAAACGACACTTTAGGTCGTTCAATATATCCATTGTATGAGACGCCATGAAAGTCACACCAAGGTATTCATATCCGCTGCCATTAACAGGTAAATTCAGGGTGTGACAACAACGCAGCCACCACCAAATTTCTTTTAACCGGAACAACAATTAAACCGCAACCATCGATTGGCTTCTTCCGATAAATAGGAACAACGATCAACGAACTCCTTTCGCGATCGGCTTCTTCCTTCGATTTCTCAACCTGCTCTGGTACCACTGTTGCCCAGAATCTTTGATTAAACACAATGGTTGAACACCAACCAACACTTGTAATTGAATATGTATTAATTGATTGATGTTGTTTACAGAAACTTGACCTATTTATACACAAAGAACCGATGCTTGATACACCAATTCAGTAAAACTAATCGTTGTGACTTTTCTAAAACGGTTTATACCGTTATCCTATGACCCAACCCAATACAATTTGGGTTTTACAGAATTTACATAATACATATATACTAAAGTGACTCATGACTTCATACTATTTACAATATAGACCCACTAACTTTGACCAACATGGATTAAGGAATTATGTTCCAACATATTGATGTAATTTTAAAATTTTATAAGGATATATATGCTAATGCCCCTTTTTGTTATATGCATTTGTGAGGATAACAGTTTCCATAACGAAAACAATATATGGCTAAAAGCAATACGAAAGACTACATTATCCGAGAAGTAAGCTTCTCAAAGCAAATCACAGACAAAAGCAATAACCCAAACACCTAAAAGACCCAAACTAGCAGACGACTTAAAAAAATGCGTGGATTTACAAATAATGTCTAGTTATCTAGTAGAAGCGCTTCTGCTATTGAGAAAGAAAACATCAACGCATTCTATAGGCCCATATTGCCATGGAGCGACGAGTATTTTTTGCGATAATGATGTAATCTGGCTAGCCAATGAAAGGAATACTCTTCTTCCATTGTGGAAGTCTTTCTAGGTTGAAAAGATTGCTTTGACTTTCGCTACTCTACTAAGCAGTCGTCCAAGGAACCGTAGCCTACACTAGTATAGACGAGTTGAGCTTGCCTAAACTTGTGCTCGGCTCGTATAGAGCCTCAAGTAATCATCTGTAGAAGTCAAAATATACAAAATGTGTTCAGGTGAATTCTTAACACATGGTTTCTCAAGTTATCAGACTTTTATACTAGCTTAGTTATCACAAAGACTAGTGTTCATCAATGAACTATATGACGTAAATGTTAGATGACTAAGTTAGTTGGTCTAAACTTAATTGTGAGTTTGGGTCCATTAGGTTTAAGGTTTGCATTGCTTGTTCATATATATCCATTATGTCTATAGAAGCTCGTATATGCTCATAAGCATACCGAGGTTACCTTTTATGGCTTGGACTTGAGCTCTTGGTTGAACATACTTTAAGCTAAGCCAAGTTGATTTGAGCTCGAGTTTAGGTTTAACAAAGAGCTCAAGCCATAAAAAGTAAACTGGTTATGCTCATGAGCATATACGAGCTTCTATAGACACAATGGATATATGACTTATTTACATGACTAGTCTTTGCAAAAGCTAAGCTAGCATAGACACAATGGATATATGACTTATTTACAAGACCAGTATTTACTCGTATGTGCGTATTTCCTTTTGTACACCCATAACGTGTTTAATACAAGAGTATTAGTAGTGGTACACTAACAACCGTACATGATTGTTGCCACATCATTGTCACGTTAGCTTTTCTTTTTTTTTCTTCTTTTTTTAACAACAATCCTACAACTTTTATATTGCAATTGTTTCATCCTCAACAAGAACCACTCAGTTCATTTATTTATACCTCACTCACAACTATACCTTTAAAAAAACCAAAAGATACAAGTATAAGAGAAAAACATTACCTTTGTTAGCAAGAATATTCCATAAACTAGATGACCCCATCATTATAGCTTTGTTAGTTGTAGAGAATATTTGTAATCTTGTTTTCATAGTTATCCTCTAAAGTGTATCTCCTATATATACGTATTGAATATACATCATTACCATTCAAAGTGATTTTGCTAAACCTCACAACTTTCATGCTCGGCTTTCCAACGCCTAGAAACCATGCCAAGCTAACCCCAATCCAGCTGTAACAGTGGCGGTAACCCGAGCTTCAAGCTTATTGCGGATACTCTAAAGTTAAAAAGATCCTTAAACTGTAGCTTTTTTTAATCCGTGTAAAACAATTAATATAATGCTGCCACAATTACTGTAAGTAACAAGTAGAACATGACATGCATCACCCCGTAATAAAATCTCATATAAAAATTTCTTCCAAAAATAACAAAAGCCTTACTTAAATTAAGAGGGTTAGCAACTTTAGCATGCCCGTATTAAGACACAAAATAATGAATCGCCTTTACATATCATGCATAAAAATTATAAAGTTTAAATATGTGAAAGCTTAGTAAGGCTATGTTTGGCGCCAGAGCCGGCCCTGGTGCCGGGCGAGGTGGGCGACGGCCCAGGGCATCACATGAATAGAGGGCATCAAATTTTTACTGCAATTTTTTTTATATAAAAGAAAATGGGTTTTTGATGACGCTACACGTATGTTGGAGAGGTGCAAAAACATAATGAAAGGCTGCTTGCATTGAGACTTACAAAACTGAAGCTAAGAAGAACTTAGTAACAGGAGAAAAAAAAGAAGCAATGAAAAAGATGAAATGACGAAGAAGAAGAAAAGGAGGCATCAACCATGTGGGGTAGGTGGCTATTTTCTTTTCTTTTTCTTATTACATATTTTATACATGTAACATGTCTTTAAGTTTTTCCCTCCGTCCCAGTAAAAGTGTCCTACTTTGAATATTCAAAGTCTTTGTTTTTCAACTTTGACCGTAAATATTTTTGTTTGTGTTATATAATACTTTATGAAAAGTATACCCAATGAAAACACATCTAAAACTAAATCAATTCATATAACTTTCATCAAGTATTATATAACACAAACAAAAATATTTACGGTCAAAGTTGAAAAACAAATACTTTGAATATTCAAAGTAGGACACTTTTACTGGGACGGAGGGAGTATATGTAACATGTCTTTAAGTTTTTGACTTTTTGACTTATAGCTTGTTATTTTGTACCTTATTCTTTATAAGCCCAGTTTTTGTTTTTGAGTTATGAACATTGTAAACTAATTTGTCTAGTACTCTACTAGTGACTAATCTCATTTTTTTTCATTTGTATATTACTACGTATATATTTATATAGATGAATAAGGAAGATATATATATATATTTTTTTTTAAAGTGAAAGAATTTAAAATAGTTTCTCTGCATAATAAGTTATATAAAATGACATTTTAGTGTAACGTTCTTATACATTTTTGCTTTAGTTTCGTAAGTATTTTATTACATTATTTAGTGGTTAAAATAATTCTAAAGGTTAAGCATATATAATGTTTTAAAACGTGTATACTTTTGAGCAAGTTTGCAAAAATTGCGAATCAGTAGTCGGGTGGTCGATCCTCTTGTAGCTTGTAATTCGTTTAGGCGGGATTAATCGGTGATTAATTGGATATACATTTTTGGCAAGTATTGGGTATTTCCAGTGATTTTTGGGTATTCCCGACAAGATTTTCCTTAAAAAACGTCTTGTAATAGATATAAACAACAACTATAAGTGATTACATTTGTTCAGGGTTGCAAAAATCGTGAATCAGTGATTAACCGGATTGACATTTTTGGCATGTTTTGGGTATTTTCAGTGGGGATTGGGTATTCCTAGAAAGATTTTCCTTGAAAGACATCTTGTAATAGATACAAATAGCGACTATAAGTGATTAAAACTAGTTACAACAAGTTTTGGGTATTTTTGGCAAGATTTGCAAGTTTTCGGCAAGTTTGACCATGGTTTGCTGCCGTTGACCAAGGTTGACCGATTTGTTTGACCGATTTAAATAAATCGAAAAGTTTGGTGGCCAGTAGCGCCTAGGCGGCGATTAATCGGCCTTGTAGACATTTTTTTGCAACACTGCTTTTGAGTGTTAACCATTGAATATAGTCTCATGAGTGTAATGTTCTTATAGATCGTAGCAACATTTAGGGGCATTTTTCGACCGTCTCGCCCCAGGCATGAAAAACCTTAGGACCGGCCCTGTTTGGCGCGGAGTTTTTTGGAGCTTTTTGGGGCGATGAGCGGTGGGCAATGAGCTTTTTGATTTTTATTGTTCATTTGGCAAAGGAGCGGTGAACTTTGCTATTTTTTAGGAAAGCTCAGCGGTGAGTTGTACAGCTATGGCTACTGCTCACAGCTCACTGCTACTTTTACCAAACGTAGACTGTTTTCTTTGACTTGAGAATTTTACTCCATTCGTTAACAAAAAAGTCGTTGTAGATTACAAATATATCCGGGTTGGTTCCTAATTCACCGGTTATACGTTCTAGATATTTGTTACCCTGATACTCCGTATTTGTTACCTTTCATAAATCAATACCAAAATCTCTAATAACATAAAGATCATTTTACCCCTCATAATGGCCATAATCATTTGTTGATGTCGTTGTTCTAAATCAGTTTTCCATTTAACATAATCTTTTTAAGGATTAGTTTATGATTCCTAGGTAAAACATGCAATCGAATGAGATAAAGAATACGGTTTGATCGGATTCTTTAATCGAGGTTTATAACATGATTCGACACGAAAGAAATTGTTGTTAATTCTAGATATAGTTTTTGAATCTTCTGGTTATCTATCAACATTGTTGAAAGGTTCAAGGAGCAAACGACGGGTGGTAATTAAGCCGCGTGAGCGAGAAGAAAGGAAGTTATCGGGGTGTTGGTCCTCGAAGCAACAACAACGACGATTCGAGTGACTACCACAGGTACCAATCTAGCTTTTATAAGGACATGCATTTACATTGCAAGTTCTACTGTCGTCTCAAGTTTTTATAACATGTACTTAGTACTTGTGTTTATTAAATTATGACGCTTGTCGAATGCGCTTAATATTTGAGTCACGTCTTGCAATAACCCAATCTACAACTTTACAGTACTCGTAACTTTTGAGAAAGCAATTATCTTCGTTCCTTTGATTAAGATAGTCAAACATCTTTAATGATAGTTTTTCCTGTAAAATTATGCAATATCTAAGAAAATGTTACGTTGGTCCTAACAAGTGGAGTGCAATGCTTATATGTAACTATCAATTCGTTGTTTGTTCATATCGAAGGTGCATAAATTAATACTTTAATAGGTACAAATAATTTACTTTAGGTGATCTAGCCACTCCGCTATTCGAATGTTTTGCCTTATTTTGTTCATGTTTCTTGGAAATCGCTTAACCATCAAATCTTTGATCTATATTTAGCTAGTTTTTAATACTAATATCATTAATCTTTGTAAATGCTTTTGTCTGTTTTGTGTTGAAATTTATAGCAATGGAGCTTTCAAGTTATTTATCTATGCAACATCTTTTTCTTCTGTTAACGTTCCTTCAAGTACTCGTGCCCGTGTATCCAATTGGCGTAAACTATGGCACAAAGGGTGATAACCTCCCTTCGCCTAGTGAAGTTGCACAATTTCTTAAAGAGAGTACAATCATTGATCGCATCAAGATTTTTGATATGAATACTGAAATAATCAAAGCTTTTGCTGACACGGGGATCTACGTGACAGTTACTGTTCCGAATGGGGACATCCCATCCTTAGGGGACGCTGATAAGGCCGATAAATGGGTCAAGGACAGTATTAAGCCATACTATCCAGGCACGAAAATTCATTACATTGCTGTTGGTAACGAGATCCTCCATTGGGGGACAAAGGAACAAATAGATGGTCTAGTCCCCGCCATGAAAAAACTCCATCAAGCGTTGGTCAAGGCAGGGATGCCTGACATAAAAGTCACAACCCCGCACTCACTTGGGATTATGCTCTCTTCAGACCCACCCAGTTCTGGTGCATTCAGACCTGGATGGGACGTAGGCATCATTAAACCGATGCTTCAATTCTTAAACGAAACCAAATCCGGGTTCATGGTTAACCCATATCCCTACTTCGGGTATTCACCAGGTAACGATAGTTTTGCTTTGTTCAAAGAGAACCCCGGGTTTAAAGATCCTGAAACCGGTAAAGAATACGATAACATGTTTGATAGCTTGATGGATGCCATTTACATCGCTATGAAGAAGTTGGGATATGGAGATGTGCCAATTGTCGTTGGTGAAACAGGGTGGCCATCGCTTGGTGAACCATGGCTTACATGGGTGAACGTTGACAATGCTAAATCATATAACGGAGGGATGATTAAGAAGTCTAGCTCGAGTGTTGGAACACCTCTAATGCCTAATAAAAACTTTGAGATCTACATTTTTGCATTGTTTAACGAGAACCAAAAGGATGGTTCACTCGCAGAGAGGAACTTTGGTCTTTTTAAACCTGATTTCACAGAGGTTTACGACCTTGGAGTGATGAATGGAACAGCACCAAAGCCAAAATCACATGTAAGAAAATCATACTTAACGAGTTTTTTTCATAGAAGTTAATTATTACTAGTAATAACTAGAAATTAATAATATTTGGGCTTTGCTATTGTCTAGGGTCCTGCGGCATCTCCATCATCAAAGTCACCGGGCTTGGGCTCAGGCTCTGGTGATACACAAGCAAAGTCCGGTGATAAAACTCCTTACGGCCAGAGTGATGCTGCTTATGGTTCACAAACAACGGCAGGAGCTGCAATTCTTATTGTATTGGCTGCATTTTTTCTTTTTATCTCATAGCTAGGTAATAATTTGAGGTTATATTTGAAATTGTTGTAGTCTAGATTTTGACATTGTTAGAGGAAATAAACGATTTCAATATTTTAGTCCGTGCTAGTGGTTATTAGAGTAAACTAGATTTCAAAAACATGTATTTGATCCTAAAGGGTAATGTATAAACAACAAACGATATATCATTATCAATTATCCAGTATCCGCGTGTTGCGGCGGCGGGTACCCGTCAATTTGATTTATTTGTTGTGGACGCATAGCCTGGACTGGGCCAGACAATGGGCCAGGCCCGGTAGACAGCGGCCCACTCTACGCCTAAAACCCTAATCCATGCCCTATATATACACGACATGTTATTCTAAACCTAACTTACGATACACTATATCACCTATACTAACTTGACCGTCGGAGGTGGATCCCGGGGCTACGGCCTCGGGTCCACTCCTAACGGGTTCTCTTTGTTGAACAGGTCTACTAGGGCTCGTGAAGACGACGAACGGCCCAAGGAGAGTCGTTGAACCAGCCCGCGCCAGATTATGTATCAACAAGTTGGCGCCATCCGTGGGACCCACACGACAAGATTTGTGCTCTCACATCACCGGAAAGCAACTATCGAGTTCAAAAGTCGATATTTTGATTCTTTTCATCTATAGTTGCGGTCACGGTATCTTTTTGACTAATTTTTGCGCATGAATTAATTATTGTTTATTTATCTCATGTCTATACACGCAAAAGATAAATTAAACCTTTTTCGATTCACGCACTCGATTCCTGTAAAGTAGCCTCGATGGTTTGCTGAGTCACGCACAAAAAGCAAATTGATATTCAACAATAACCTCGATTGTTTAATCATTCAAGCTATATATTTGACAAAAGGCAACACGGATTAATGAGGTTAATATTCATGCGTAAAGAATATTGTTTATCTTGGTCAACAATGTACGGCTGAGATAAAACATGACACGATGAGATAAAACAAAACCTATTATGTTTTCTTTTTCATTGAATTGATCTCCTATTTTCCCTACATGGTAATGGTTATCATATAATATGCATACTAATGATTCTTATGCATGCAATATTAATTGCATCCATTGGTTCTTTTACTTCTTATACACGCATCGGTAATAAATTGATTGTGTGATGATCCACGTGATCAAGAACAAGTAACGTGTTTCGTTGATTACGGGAAGCAGCAAGCAGTAGACGTATATAACAATGATTGGTACGTCTGCCTATTTATCTTTATCTCTTTTATTAACGTATATCACTACGGTAGATATCCATTAAGATTTACAATAATCCTCAAAAATCTTGCAAAATATTATAAATATTCAAAAACTTGCAAGTATGAATCAATATTATTATCTTTCGCTTACGGAGCGTGCCTACATGGCGTGCATGCACTTATTAAGACCCACGCTGGCACAAGGATGAGTACACCTACTAAACTACTCGTTGAGTAAGAGGGTTGCAAACCCATCAACATCGGATCACGTATCCTTGTTAAACACCTTACTCTCAAGACGTTGGAGTAAGTATGATGTGCATCCCACGATGGGTGCACACCAATGCACAAGTGCGCGTTTAACAATTTAGGATTCAAGACTCTTGTCTCCTTAAAAAACGGTATTTACAGTACGCTGTATACTACTGTACAGATTTACAACAAGTAAATCTGGCAATATATTTTAAATATCATGAAGATTTTACATAAATCTTTTAACTTGGAAAACACGATTTTACCTATAACCACACTAAGTCCGCACGATCGGACCTAACTTATCTTTTAGCCGCGAACAGCGCAGTCACGATAAATCTACCCGCGTTAGGCCGTGCGTATAGAGATCTTCGCAGACTGGCGACATGAGCGCACTGTCACGTACAGGCACCACGATGCTAGTCAATCGCCATGAGCGCACTGGACAAAAGCCGTGGTCATCTGCGATCATCCACAAACCCTAGAGTCTATGAGGTCATGATACATCCATCTGCGTCTGTGCGGGCGATTGAAACTATTAGTCGCGGTCACGGTACGTCCATCCGCGCCATTTTTTTTTAATAATACAAAAGAAAACGATCATAAGCGCACTGCGTTCGTAGATTAGCTACGTGCTACTTTTTTTTTGTAGTTTGTAAAACCTCACGCTAGGTGTAATTCACACTACTAATTCTCTTATGTGTTAATTTTACATGCTACGTGCTATATATATGCTATGCGCTAATTTTTTATTTCCTTATCTTTTATATGTTGCGATTCGCGGCATATACTTCTAATATTTGCATTAAGTTTTTTTCAGGATTTGAATAACTAAGTTTAATGCTCCTACACGAGTAGCACCATCAAACTTGGGGGGCTACCAGGATACGCACTGTGTGAGTACGCATCACGCAGGTATATTTGGAAGCAGATCGTACGTAAGAGGTATTGCAAGCCCGGTACAAAGACGGATTTAAATATTCGCACCCTATTGCCGCAGGGGAGACGTCCTCTGTTGGTTGTAAAGACGGATGTAATGTTCGCACCACTGCGCACAGCGCGCACCTCTGCCATAGAAGTACGTCTTCTGTCGCACCATGTTGCATCGCTACTGGTACAAAAGGTACGCCCTTACCCAGGATGCAGCATACGGAATCCACCTTCACCATTATGAGACAATCACAATCGCAATGTCAATGTTACTCAGGTCGCGCCTATAAGGACGCGCCTATAAATTCGCGCCAACAAGGACGCGCCAACATGGTCATCACGCACTGCACCACAGACCCAGTGCGCATTGTCGCATTTGGGCTGCGATTTATGGTCACGCCGTCATAGTTGGTTGGGCCTACGCGGCCACGAAAAGGACTTAAGTTTAGCATCCGCACTCAGGTCATGCGCATACTAAACTTGGGGGGCTTGTGGACGCATAGCCTGGACTGGGCCAGACAATGGGCCAGGCCCGGTAGACAGCGGCCCACTCTACGCCTAAAACCCTAATCCATGCCCTATATATACACGACAGGTTATTCTAAACCTAACTTACGATACACTATATCACCTATACTAACTTGACCGTCGGAGGTGGATCCCGGGGCTACGGCCTCGGGTCCACTCCTAACGGGTTCTCTTTGTTGAACAGGCCTACTAGGGCTCGTGAAGACGACAAACGGCCTAAGGAGAGTCGTTGAACCAGCCCGCGCCAGATTATGTATCAACATTTGTGATCAAATGTTATGCGAAAATAGTTACGACATCGACATAAGTATTATCTTACAAACATATGTGAAAAATGTCATTACAAAATGAGATATAATATAACATACACACAGATATGACAACGATAGATATGCATAATTGATTTACCGAGTAAAATATGGTTCAATTGTTTCATCAATTCAACATTATCTTTCATATTCTTTAAAACAAGCTTCATTAAACCTTCAACAACATTTAGATCAGTTTCTATCCTTTATAAAGTAATCACACATTTATCATAATCCACAACGGATTGAGAAACGTCTCTGTTAACAATTTTGCTTAATTTTTTATTCTCTTGACGCTTTACATAACAATCTCTATTTTGCTCTTTGCGTTTTTCTGCATGTTTAATTGATACATGCAACATGAATAGATTATATGTAGTCTGCTCGGATGCAAATTTTCATTTCTCTCAGTCTCATTTCAAGCTACAAGAAAGATAAACAAAATGATATGTTGTTTAATTCTTTGTTGTGTTTAAAAGTGACACATAATATATATTTAGTACAAACTTAAAAGAATACACTTATATACGCATTACACGCATTACAGGAACCGGTGATGTTGCCAGGCCATTACTACCTGGGCTTTTAGTACTTGAGAGCAATGGGTGTAGTCATTTTTGGCCAGCGCCAAACCAACGTGGACCAATGCCATGGCGCTGCCACTATACCGCATGCGTCGTAACAAATTGCATGCATTAGAAAAAACAAAATGATCACCGTTTTGCTTATAAATCTCAAATCGTTTAGAGGTATGTGACGCTGTCAGGGACGTGAATTAGTAATTAGATTCCGAAAAAATTGCTACTAGAATCGCCTCCTCTACCGGTCAGACACACCGACACGCGCCATTACAAGTTCCTATAGTCGTCGAAAATTTTGTTTCACTCTTTCATATATTACGTTTATCTTCGCCGAATAAGTGCGGTCAAAGTCTTCACTCTTTATCAATATAACTATCTTTAGCTTTATTTTTGATAATTATAGTTTTTTTGTTGAATGACGAAAAACCCGTAGGTCTAACTTTATTATCCATCGTTATTTATAGGATGATATAGATACCATAACCCTAATGAATCATAAACCCGCAGTTCGTGTGTAAGCCAACTAATCCATTCTAATACTCCTCTGTAGTCTGAGGGGCAAAATCGCAAATGCTCGAACTGGATTAGACAATTTAAAAAACATTAACACTGTAACTATTTTATTGATACAATTGAAAACAAATCCATGGAATAACAATAAAAGCAAAACAAAAGCAATAACAAAAGCGAAAAACAAGCAAAATAAAATATATGTTGATGAAAATTAAACATCTGATAGGGAACGAAAAGATTTCTTCATAATGCAGCAGCAAGGAAGCGGAATGTAGCAGCCTTCTTTATATACAGTAAGATAATATATGTGCAAATAAATTTGGTTCAATAATACTCATATATTGTCCATGATACAACATCTATCTATACATACTATTAAAATGGAGTTTTTGCTGATGTCATGATTCAATGTTGATTAACAGGTGTCATGCAATTAGGCTATCAATTGAAAGTTTGTTGATGTCATAAATTCGATTTTTTAATTTTCTATTCTATCAAATTAACATAACGTATTTTCCGTTTCTTTTTTGTACACTTCTTGAAACCATAGTTGTTAAGATCCTGATCCTGATCTTAGGATCTTACGATTTTACGATTTTACAAAGCAAAAACGATCCGGATCCTACGTAGGATCTTAGCAAGCTTGAGATCTTATAGGATCCCGATCTTGACCATGAGATCTTAAGATCTAATCCGATCCGATCTTACGTTTCTCGAACCGCAAACTAAAAAACTACAAAGTTATGAATTATCTTTTAATAGAATTTAAAAAACAACATATGATTTTTCTTAAACATTCCGTATTCTTAATTTAGCACAACATTTCCATGAAACATTCATATAATTTTTTGTTTATGATATATAATAATTTGTAGATTTGAACAATATTACAAAGACTATTAACATTGTAATAAGATCTTAGGATCTCGATTCAATCTTACGATCACGATCTTACAAAGACGAAAACTATCTATCTTAAAAACGTTGAAACTGCCGATGGTACTACCTCACTAAAACTTTTTTGCTTTTGCTTAGGAAGTCACAATACAACAATTTTCAATGAAACTTTTTTGCAGGCTTCTTTTGAATTTAAATTAAATCTTTTTTTCTCAAATTATTTTGGCTTCCTTGGTTTTGAAGATGATTCTCCGAGTTTTATTCATCTGCATTTTGTTTCATCTTGGAATTAGACATCTTATCTACATTCAGCCCACCTATTCTCCGACCACATGCAACTCTCTAGCTCTCTCTTTTCTGCTGATTTTTTGCTTTATTTCTTTACTCAATTATTTAGACTTTTCGTCATTGTAGATTTGGTTTCTATTAGTTTGGACTCAATGAATAGCGATCAAAGAAGACGATGATGATATTCCTTTGTTTGTAATCAAAACATGAAACATTAAGGTGAGTTGTTTTGATATACCCTTTTTATTTGTCTAGAGTTTTATTTCAAAATGCCTATCGTGTATTGCTTTGTATTATTCTTTTATATTCAATTGTTTGTTAGTTTAAGATTTATATTTCTTTATGTTTTTCTATTTTAGGGGTCGATTTGTTATGATGGTTGTAGAGGCTGTAATTTAAACATCAAATTGAAAGTTCCTTTGCCTCTCAATCACAGAAATGGATTTGCTCAAGGTAAAAGATAATTATTCAAGAGGCATGTTGCTTTATTCTTTAAAGTTGTGGAAGGGAAAATTAAGTATATGGCCGACTGGCCCTAACCGAACGACCATGGTCGTTCGGACAACGAATGACTCCAGAAATAGAACAAGACTGAGAATATGTATTTCCGGCGTGCATGGCCCAAAGGCCCAAACCGGACGAACCTAACAGGTCGCCCGGTCTAGCGTATAGCTAAGTTAGGACAAACCCCGGTCACATACGTCCGAACGATGTGATCCGGACGAAGACCAATGCCGAACGGGTCATACGGCCGTTCGACCCAACGGCTAACTCCAGCTCAGAAAGTCAACCTTAGTATTTGTGGTATGTGACAGAAGCGCAGGAACTATGGCAGGTCAGAGGAAAGACCCAAACAGGGCAAAGTCCCAGTTGCCGCCCAAAAGTGTCACCATCAGATTTGGACTCATCCGATGGGGACAAAAACAGGTCTCCTATATAAAGGAGCAATCTCCACAGTAATGGTAACACACTTTTACACACAGTAATTATCCTACTAATATATTTATTACCCACCTTTCGGTACTTACTCTCACGCCGGAGTCGGGTCCTGGGGTTACACCCGGGGCGAGACTAATGCGTCTACTTTCTTAGCAGTTGTCCGAAGGACTTGACGATCTCAAGGCCGAAGGACATTTTGGAGCATTATCCTACTCACAGAAAAATACTTAAACATTGGCGCCATCCGTGGGACCGGCATTCAATCTACCGAAGCTATAGAATGTCAGGTTCTGAACGTCCGGAAGGTTCGGGAGGAGAGAATCTTGGAACTCCACCCGTCAACCATGCCGGAAGCAAAAACACCGAGACTCCCTCAGTCACCAGAGAACAGATAGAAGAATATGTTTCGACCCTCAAGTCCATGATCCAGGAACACAACCGAACAAGCACTGTCCAACCAATGCGTCTGGACTTTCTTGAAACAGACGGCCCGGATAAAACCGGAGTAGATAAGGAAAAACAGGGAATCGTTACGGGAGATAAGATACCAGATTCAGACTTGGGGAAACCCTTCAAGGAAGTTCTAAAGTCACCCTTCACTCGGCGTCTAATTGAGTTTTCCGCACCAAAACATAGGATGCCCGCTCATATCAAGCTATACGACGGATCAACAGATCCCCAAGATCATCTCAACAGGTTCACCGGAGCGGCGGGGCAAGGAGAATGGCCCATGCCCGTATGGTGTAGAATGTTTCAGCAAACATTGGACGGGAGTGCCCGAGGATGGTTCGATCGACTTCCTCCGAATAGTGTGGACGAGTGGGCAGACCTCCGGACTCAGTTTGAAGCGCGCTTCTCTCTACACAAAGCGTGCACCAAAGACCCCACCGAGATAACAAAGATCGTAAGGAGGGCAAATGAGACATTACCCGCCTTTAAGGAAAGATGGACCATCGAAACTGGATTCATACAGGGAGCCCCTGAAATCATGAGAATCTCTTCATTCATGAATGGTTGCAAGTGCCCAGAGCTAGCCAAGCGGTTTTCCGACAAGGTTCCTCGTACGGTGGATGAAATGATGATCCGGGTGGATGATTATGTGCGAGCAGAAGAAGCATTCGTCAACACTGAATTGCCTCAAGGAGAGAATCGGGATCGATACAGAAGAGCACCCATCGGGTCCTCTAGAAGAGACGACAGAGCACACCGAAGGTATGGAAATGAAAGCAGGAATGAAGGACGATACGGCTATCCGAGCAGAGATCGCTATGATCAGGGTAAACACCGTGACCGACCGGCGCCGTACCTACCGGCGCGAAACGATTATCAGGGTCGAAATACCCCTCGGTTGACGCTGGAGTCACTCACAAAGCCGCCGAAAGAGATCTTAGCCACAGAGCACCAACTACGATTGCCTCCACCTAAGCCAATGCGAGACCCGCCCAAAAAAGAAAATCAAGATAGGTACTGTGACTACCACGGGGAGAAGGGACATTTCACAAATGATTGCTACCAACTAAAGAGGCAATTGGAGTTAGCTCTGGAATCGGGAAAGTTGGATCACCTGATAAAAGATGTGAGACAAAGGGGAAGAGGTGCCCCGAAAAGAGAGGCACCAGCCAAAGACAAGGTCATCAACGTGATTGACATCAAACCAAATCAGCGAAAAGGCAAGGCAGAAGAGCATGAAGGAAAATGGATGAGGACCCCAATCACCTTTCCCCCAATACCCATGGGAAAGAGGTCAGACGAGCCGCTTATCATAAAAGCTATGGTAGAAGGGTATCCGGTAAAGAGGATATTCGTAGATGAAGGGGCGGCTGTGGAGGTTATGTTCGAACATTGCTTCGATAACCTAGGTCCCGAAATAAAAGCCAAATTAGTGCAAAAGCAAAAGGGCCTTATCGGATTCAATGGACAAAAGGCCAAGTCATTAGGAGAGGTGGAGCTGGATGTGTCAGTCGGGGAAGGTGGATTATACAGGGACATCGTCATGAATTTCACCATCGTGCGTGCGCCTTCCCCGTACGACATCATCCTCGGAAGAATTGGATTGAAGACGTTAGGGGCCATCCCCTCAACCATACACGCTATGTTAAAATTCCCAACTTCCAAAGGAATAGCCACTTTGAAAGCTCAATGGATGGTCACCTCGGCAAAGACAGTGTTCCAAGAGAAAACCGGCGAAGACAGTATTCGCCGAGAAGAGAAGCTGGCCGAAAATGGGGCGCACCCGAACATGGGCCAGCCGCATGGAAGAAAGGAAAAAGCGACAAGGAGGAAGATCCGGTTCAAAACTCAGATGAAGAAGTTCACATATCAAAAGAATGAGGAAAGCAAGAAAAGCCAAAGCAAGCTAAGTCCGGATGGGGAAGATCCATATCGAATAACCGAAGCACCCCGACACGGCCCAAACAAGACAAAAGCTGGAAGGAGGAAGATGGTGCCCCAGAAAGTGGCACGAAATTAGTCTAAGGAAATATTTTCTTTAATGTAAGGCCATGAGCCACTATGAACAAACTCATTATGAAATATTATATATTCTCCTTCGACTTAAAGAGGAGAAAATTTTCCCATATTTTTGTTGCAAGCCAAAACGAGGCAGTCGCGCGGCTCCGGTGAGGACTAGCTACCATCATCCGGCCCGCGCAGCCAAAACCAAGCCGAGGCGTATCCGCCCCTAACGGCAATAATTATACATTAAAATTTAGCCGAGGCGTATCCGCCCCTAACGGCAAGGATTATACCTTAAAATTCAGCCGAGGCATATTCGCCCCTAACGGCAATAAGTAATTCTTTAAATTTAGCCGAGGCGTATCCGCCCCTAACGGCGACAATTATTCCTTAAAATTTAGCCGAGGCGTATTCGCCCCCAACGGCGATAGTTAATTCTTAAAATTGGGCCGAGGCGTATCCGCCCCTAACGGCAACAATTATTCCTTAAAGTTTAGCCGAGGCGTATTCGCCCCCAACGGCGATAGTTAATTCTTAAAATTTGGCCGAGGCGTATCCGCCCTTAACGGCAATAACTAATTCTCAGGGGTGTGTCGAGGCATATCCGCCCCAACGGCCACAGTTGATACTAAAAACCTAAAAGCAAGGGCAGCAGTTGATCCTAAAATTATGAACTTAGAAACTATCTCCAACGTCGAAAGGAAATTCGAGGTACATTCAGCAAAACAATACGGCAAATAAGAAGGCAATCACACAACAAGATCCGCAAGATACATGCCTAAAGCACAAAGTAAACATAACAAAAGTCATATACACCCTGATCGGCAATCCCCAATCCTTGCAACAAAGAGGAAACGCGCTGAAGTACATTCGTCCTCAACGGAAACATGAAAGTTAAAAACGAGGGAATCAAGCGCATTCGGCAGACAATACGGCAAGAGTCGAGGATCATACAGCGCATTTTGCAAAATATATACACATAAAAAATAAAGAAGCATGCATAAACAGCAAGACCAAAGATAGCAAAGGTAAACAGACTGTCATTAGCAAAAAAGACCGGAGGCGCAACCTCCCAGCCAAGGCAAGTTACAATCGCCAACGTTCCGATAAAACCTACCCGAACCTATAATAGTTCATTACACAACAAAATAAAAATAGCCACATGCGGCACATCGGCAAATGTTATCTCCAAACGATAAAAGGATTGAATAAAAGCTTCAAAAGGCATCCGGAACAGCCTTGATCCATAGTCAAAATGGAGGCAGTCCGGACCCACAGCAAACTAACTTAGGACCCAGCATTTCCTTCGACATTTTCTTCAACGTTTCCTTCGGCATTTTCAGCAACATTCGCCTCGGCTACGGTAACCAAACGGCCCTGAACAACCACAGTCCCTTCGGCCACACCACTCCCACCACCAGCACCAACGTTTACACTCTCGGATGTAACATTCTTATCAGCAGACTCATCGGCAGTTGAAGGTTTGGTTGGTTCGGCAGGAGCAGGATCCGGATAGAGCTCCAGGATCTCGGCCATCGGCCTGTAACAAGCGCCGCTAACCTTTCGGATATATGGGTATTCAGTGGTGAAAAGTTGGTCGAACAAAGCCCTGTATTTTGTCTCGGCATCCAAATCTAAGCCCTCAAAATCAGCTAGAATCTCGGCGGCTTGTTCCGGATTGCGGTCAACTGATATCCCACTTATAAACCCAGCATCGGACGAAAGATTGAATGGGATAGCCAAGGATTGCTTGTACTCATGACTGCTAAGAAGACGGCGGACCATTTCCGGAAGGAATTCCTTAATCACTCGGATGCGTTCCATATCAGTGGTACCCACCCGGACCGCCAAATCCTCTCTCTCTTTTCTCAATTCCTGGTTATCTTTCCGTTCGTCAGCCAACAATTGCTTGGTTCTATTTAACTCAGCTTCCAACGACTTAAGCACTTCTCCTTGCCCCTCTTTCTCTCTTACCAGTTCAGAAACTCACCCAGTTAAACTCTGGATAGCAACCTGACAGTCCGCGGTCTCAGCCCTCAGCTTCTCTAACTCCGCCGGATCCTGTGCGGCGCATTTTTCATGGACAGCTGTAAGAGTGTTATACTGATCAAGCAAGGTCTCAAACCGAAGAAGGATGTCAGACTGTGCAACGGAACTCTTCCCAAGCAGCATCCAAGCACGGTTACAAGCATCCTCATCACATAAACTTGCCAAGTACTCCTCCTCTCGGGGAGTGGACAGATGAGCCATCAGATCTCGGCAGACGGAAGAACCTGTCAAACGGGCATCCGCCGTAACAGTCCACTGGGGCACGAAAATGTCCCCCGGAGTAAACTCATCTTCACCCATCTCGTCAAGACCCTCCACATTCAATTTCTTCTTTCCCCGTCCATGCGAAACCACGGGACTTCCTGCTATTTTACAAAAAGAAAAAAAGAAAGATATAATAAAATAGTAAGTGATAATATATAATGGTCGAAACACGCGCGTAAGAAATGCATACAAAAAAGAAAGGAGGAAAAACAAGAAAAGAACACGCAACATACCATCCTCACCAGAGACGAATTGGCTACTCGCCCCTTCTTCTCCTTCCGGTTGACCGGCGGAACCGCCCGGAGGGAAGGAACGAAGAGGAGCAGGTGCCGAGATAGGTCCGGAGGAATCCAGCTCTATGATAGGAGTGCCAGCATGGGTCTTGCTCTTCTTTGACTGCCGAGGGGTGACACCTTCTCCAGCCGAGCGTTTTCCCGAAATTGGGGGGACTTTACTTCCCTCGGCACCCCTCCTTTCGCCTTTTGGCTTGAGCGCGCAGCAGCCTCTTTTCTCCTTTTTGCTTCCAAGACTTTCTCATTTGGTACTTCGACGGCTAGCATCGCAACGGTTTTGTCCGGGATGTCTGCATTGGACGGAGCAGGCGCTGTCACATGCAACGGCAAAGTTTCACCCTCACGAAGAGGGTCCCCCTTACCCATAACAGCCCCCTTTCGGCGCTCAGGCTTACGTAGATATTCTGCCATTGTTAAATCTGCAAACAAACAAGTCAAGAACACATATATCACTCGGATGAAGATACGCAACAAATAACACAAAAAACAAAGAAGAAGATAAAGGGCAGGCTATACCCTTTCCTTCGGCGTCTTTAAGCGCCGCCCGAAATCCGGAATGTTCCCAATGGGAGGTCAGCCCAAGCGCATAATGGAACCCTCGGGGAATCTGGATAAGGTCAATCACCTGTTCGGCAAGTCTGTTAGCATCGGCAACGGAAAACTCTTCCGCAGGAAAAGGATCTGAAATATCTGAATAATGATGCCGCCACGGCATGGCAAAGGGAATAGCCCTTCGGTCTATCAAAAAGAACTTTGTTTTCCATCCTTTTAATCCGGTTAAAATCTCGTTAAAGCAAACCCTTTTTTCTCTTCCTCCCCTCTTCTCGAATGAGAACCACTCACCCTGTTTACTCAACTTATAAAATGCTCGGAAAAGGGGAGTCGTCGGGACAATGTGCAAACTCCTACAGTACACTTCAAATAAAGTGGCCCGATGCAAGCCCAACGGAACCATCTGGGAGATGTGGACTTGCCAATGCCTGATAACATCCAGCAAAAATGATGAGAAAGGCACAGTAATGCCACCTTCGGCAAAATCCTCTAAGTACAATCCTATAACATCGGAAGGCAATCGATCTATCGTCATATCAGCTGGCGGGAGTCTCGGATGAAGATCCTCCGGAATGTGATTTTCCATTAACAACATGGTCATATCTGTCTCATCCATTTTGCTCGTATACTTTCGCATGTCAAACTTCGGAACGAAGCTCTCAGCTTCCGGAGGGTCATCCTCTCGGGAGGAAACGGACCGGCGGGACATCGCTTTACCGAAGGATATGTAGAGTATAGCCAAAGAACAAATGATAACAAGACAAAAATAGTGGGAAACGTACCTTTGATTCGGACGAACGGCAAAACGAGCAAATGAAAAACGTTAGGAAAGGACGAATGGGTAATGTGTCAGAGATGAGAAATAAATTACAGTGGGTAAAATGAATTGAAGGGCGCTATTTATAGACAGAAAAGAAAAGGCGCGAAACGTCGCGTCACGTCAGACGCTGACGTGGCATCTCCTTGTCCATACGATGACGCATGCTTCCACGTGTCACAACCTCAAAAACACGGTAAAAACGACGGCGCCCAAATAAACGAAAACAATAATGACCTTTGGCGTTTTATGAATGAATAGCATTTAACCAGAACCATCGGACCTACCATGTCGGCATACCGAGAGACAAAATTTTTTCAAAAGTATCACACTATCGCTTTACGATACTATGATACTGGGGGGGACATGTCGGCGTATATGGCCGACTGGCCCTAACCGAACGACCATGGTCGTTCGGACAACGAATGACTCCAGAAATAGAACAAGACTGAGAATATGTATTTCCGGCGTGCATGGCCGAAAGGCCCAAACCGGACGAACCTAACAGGTCGTCCGGTCTAGCGTATAGCTAAGTTAGGACAAACCCCGGTCACATACGTCCGAACGATGTGATCCGGACGAAGACCAATGCCGAACGGGTCATACGGCCGTTCGACCCAACGGCTAACTCCAGCTCAGAAAGTCAACCTTAGTATTTGTGGTATGTGACAGAAGCGCAGGAACTATGGCAGGCCAGAGGAAAGACCCAAACAGGGCAAAGTCCCAGTTGCCGCCCAAAAGTGTCACCATCAGATTTGGACTCATCCGATGGGGACAAAAACAGGTCTCCTATATAAAGGAGCAATCTCCACAGTAATGGTAACACACTTTTACACACAGTAATTATCCTACTAATATATTTATTACCCACCTTTTGGTACTTACTCTCACGCCGGAGTCGGGTCCTGGGGTCACACCCGGGGCGAGACTAACGCGTCTACTTTTTTAGCAGTTGTCCGAAGGACTTGACGATCTCAAAGCCGAAGGACATTTTGGAGCATTATCCTACTCACAGAAAAATACTTAAACACTCAAGGTAAAAGATAATTATTCAAGAGGCATGTTGCTTTATTCTTTAAAGTTGTGGAAGGGAAAATTAAGTATGTTCCGAAGGGCAAAGAACATTTCACCCTTTTACTTTGTTAAAACTTACGACTTAGATCCGCATAAAATTAGAATTTTAGATCTTCATATTGGTTACTATTGTATTCAATAAGGAGTTTAATGTGCAAAGTTGTTGGCAGGAGTAGCTCTTTGATCTAGACAGTCACATATATATTTTGAAATCAAAGGTATAATTCTATTCAATATGACAACGCTAACTAGATGTAGTTCGTAAATGTTTTCGTCTTAGCGTAATGTGAAAAATGTATTTTCTGCCCAACCCAACTGGATTTGAACTTGACTATATACAGTATAATTTTCCGGTTTGACCTGAACCGTTTTGCACCGATATCCAAATGCTCATTTTCTGGTTATTGTGAGTTACTCGCTTTATGGTATGTGTTAGGGTCTGATGTGGTTATGCATCTATATCTTCATATTCATGTGTTTCTTGCTAATGCGGAGTAGTTTCTGTAATGCCAATTTGCTTTTTGGTTGCATTTTCACGTTTATTATTCTTCTTGCAAGTAAATATCGATTTTTATGTTGTTTTTTAACAGCATGTTTCTTCGAGTTTATTATTCTTCTTGCAAGTAAATATTGTTTTTTTATAAACATTTGTGATATCTATTCCATCTACTAAATGGTTTCCCCATTGATATGTGTTGACGTATGTGTCCGAACGGCCTACGTCAACCGGTCATCCGGACGACGCGTAGCCACCCGGACCTACCGGAAGACACATGACCCTTCCGGCCAGTATCACTGTAAGCAATAAGACAGGTGGCATTTACCTATTGACAGATGGCAGCTGCAGACACCGCCGCCACCGCCCCAGGATTTACGGGATTATGTCGGGGACATGTTCCCTGAAAATGCGCCGCCGCCATTCCAGGTATCGAGGCTGAGTACTATAAATACTCAGCTCATTTACTACTCTCAACTAATATACAACCTGCATTTATTTCTTACCATACTTTATAGCCCTTCCGGAATACCAAATACTTACTCTCACACCGGAGGTGGGTCCTGGGATAACACCCGGGGCGAGCCTAACTTGTGCTGTCTTGTGTAGATATCCGGAAGACCTCCGATAGTCGGAAGGACCAACACCCAAGCTTGCCGGAAGAACCCTAGCTAAGTTCAACCGGAAGGCTATCTTTATTTGTTTGAAGCGGTTGCAAGAAATTGCTTCAACAAATTGGCGCCATCCGTGGGACCTTCCGCTCGGTCTACCTGACGTTCTGAATGACAGGTCCTACACCAACATTTGAAACGTTCGAGGCGACGGGTCCTACACCCCTCTTCACCCCTGTTCGGAACACAGAAGGACCCGGAGGGAACCAGGATCCTCCAAATGCCTAAGCCTTGATCGCGGGCCATCTTTCGGCCTTGAAAGAACTATTCAAGCAGCCAGGCAATCGCAACCTGGTGAGCCCCGAAATGCTGAGGCTCGACGATGAGTATGAAAATTCAGAGGAAGAAGATGTCGGAGGGTCGCTCTTCGAAAAAGGAAAAAAGGCGGACGATGATTCGAGCTACGGAAAAGGAAAAAAGGCGGATGATGATTCGAGCTACGGGAAAGGAAAAAAGGCGAACGACGATCTGAGCAAACCATTCAAGGAAATGATCAAGTGCCCGTTCACGAAAAGGATCATAGAATTTTCATCCCCCAAGCACAAAATACCGACGAACCTGAAACCATACCAAGGAACCACCGATCCGGATGACCACATCAACCGTTTCACTGGAGCAGGAAATCATGAAGAGTGGCCCATGCCCGTGTGGTGTCGAATGTTCCAACAAACTCTGGACGGGAAAGCCAGAGGATGGTTTGATAAACTCCCGACGGGGAGCATTGATAGCTGGGACGAGCTTCAGAAGAGGTTTTTGAACAGATTCAGTATGTTAAGGATAAGCACCAAGGACCTAACGGAGATCAATAAAATTCACCGAAAGGCGAACGAAAGCCTTCCGGAATTTAAGGAAAGATGGATTTGCGAGGCCAACAACTTCCCGGACGCCCCGGAAATTATGCAAATCGGGTCATTTTTGAATGGACATCACTGCCCAGAGTTGGCCAAGAAATTCTCAGATAAGATTCCTAAGACCGTTGATGAGATGTTGGAAAGGGTCGATGATTTTGTTCGGTCCGAGGAAGCCTTCCGGACGACAGAATTGCCAAAAGGAGAGAGAACGGAGTCTCGGCCTAACCCGTACCAAAACAAGGGCGACTACCAGTCAAAACCCCCTGCTGGAGATTACCGCCGGAACAGCCCTAAGGTCGGATTTAAAGGGCGAAGAAACGATTACTATGCACCTTATATCGCCCCAAGGTACGGGAACGCTGGGAGGATCGACCCTCGCCGAACTGATGTCCGCCGAAATGATACGAGGCCAATCGATTTGGACACCCTTACCAAGACACCGAAGGAAATATTGGCAACAGAACACCAGCTGAGATTACCGCAGCCTCCTCCAACGAAGGGAAAGCCACAGAAGGATTGCGAGGACAGGTATTGCGACTATCACGGGGAGAAAGGACATTTCACTGACGACTGCTGGCAACTCAGGGAGGAGTTAAGAACTGCGCTGAGTACAGGGAAGCTGGACCATCTGGTAAAAGACCTCAGGAAAGGAAGGAAAACTAACCAAGGGGGTAACAACCAAGGGAATAAAGGGAAAGTAATCAATATGATCCAAGGCTTTAGGACCTCTCGGAAAACGGAAGAAGCGAAGATAGAAGAATGGATGAACGTGCCGATAAGTTTCCCAGCCATCTTCCCGGAGAAAATGTCAGATGAACCGCTGGTAATCGAAATTGAAGCTGGGGGGAGGAAAATACGTGAGGTCTACGTCGACCCGGGTGCCTCGATGGAAATAATGTATGGGCACCAATTCGAGTGCCTAGACCCAACGGTCAGGACACGATTGAAGGAGGTTAGCACAATCTTGATGGGATTCACGGGAAAACCCATTAAACCACGAGGTGTAATAGACCTGGAAGTCTATTTCGGAAACCAGGAATTGTCCCGAAAAGTCAACTTGGAATTTGCCGTAATCGATTCGCTTTCCCCCTACAATGCCATACTGGGGCGCATCGGTTTGAAGAAGCTACAGGCCGTACCTTCAACTGTCCATTCGATGATCAAATTTCCCACACCGGGTGGCATAGCAACATTGGCCACTCGGACAAAAGTACGAAAGCATCCCGGTACCAAGGAGGAGCCTGTTGCAAGACAACGAGAAATCGGGGAAAGAGCTCGTTCACCGGCGGAAAAGCAAGGAGACATGCCGCCTGAGCAAAAGAAAGAACCCACCGTTGGAAGAAGGGGCGGTAGGAAGTCGAACCGGGGTGGTGATCGAGAAGTCCCTGACGGGCTCACCGAGGTACGAGTAACAACTCAGGTAATTGTCAATACGAAATAACCACTGGAATACCTTTACCATTTTATTCTGTTCTGCGATTATGTGCAAGCTAACAGAAGAAACACAAATACTTTCGTAACTTAAGACAGGTAATGTCGCATATCAAGGAAGCAAAGCCTATAAGAACGCCATCCGCCAGAGGCATGAGCCTCTCAAAAGGCCGGAAGTTTACCGTATGAGAACACACAAGTCAAGAAGGGAGGGGTAGAAAAACGCCGAGAGCAGGACGGGAGACTGATAAAAAAATGTTCACATAAATAGAGTTCTTTGTACCTTTTGTAACGCCCGAAAGGGTTTGATGTTCTAATGAAATACAGTTATGCAGTTCCCCACCGTTGAAGGGGGGCAGTTTTCCGACAATACCTCCTTGAAATGCTTGTGATTTCTCAAAAAGACCTTATATTAACTATTTTTAATATTAAATGCAGTTACCCCGCCATTGGAGGGAGGCAGTATTTCTGAGGAACATCCCAAGAATACTTGTGACATTCTGGACATAATTAGAAAATGGCCCCCCCCCCCCCCCCCGAGAGGTTCACGCCCTCCGGGGAGTGTGTGGTCAATGTCCAAAGATGGTTGATACCCAAAAAGGGGTTGCCATAATCCTGGCGGAAAGGCTGAACCACCTGTAATATCTCGAACATAACTAGAGAGTGGTCCCTCCGAGAGGTTCGTGCCCTCCGGAGATTAGTGATCAATGTTCATTGTTTTCTGGACATAATTAGAAAATGGCCCCCCCGAGAGGTTCACGCCCTCCGGGGAGTGTGTGGTCAATGTCCAAAGATGGTTGATACCCAAAAAGGGGTTGCCATAATCCTGGCGGAAAGGCTGAACCACCTGTAATATCTCGAACATAACTAGAGAGTGGTCCCTCCGAGAGGTTCGTGCCCTCCGGAGATTAGTAATCAATGTTCATTGTTTTCTGGACATAATTAGAAAATGGCCCCCCCGAGAGGTTCGCGCCCTCCGGGGAGTGTGTGGTCAATGTCCAAAGATGGTTGATACCCAAAAAGGGGTTGCCATAATCCTGGCGGAAAGGCTGAATCGTGTGTCATACCTTGAACATAAGTGAAGAGTGATCCCTCCGAGAGGCTGGCCCCCTCCGGAGATTTTTGTGGTCAATGTTCAAAGGAGGTACCATGCAAATAGTAAAGATAATAACAAACAAATGCTATACGTTCGTGATCATAAGAGTGTTGCTCCAACATAAAAATATATTTCCGAAAATATGCAAATGGCAAAGGCAGTAACAGGCAAGTGATACGATTCATAAATTAGGCAAAGGCCGAACGACAACAATTGTCCGGCATGTTTCGGGGGTCGAAAGAAGATAAAGGAAAATAAAGATAGATCCACCTGCTAAAACAGCACCACGTTTGAAGATCCAAGTTGTCCCATTTCATTCCATATGCAGTGCCACACATAATAAGAATAATAAAAAAAGGGGGGGGTGGAAGTAGGACAAGGCAACCATTGATAATCGCAAGTCCATAAATCCGACAGGTTCATTCAAATTTCCGATAGAACACCCCATCATGTCAACCGGAAAATAAAATCCTACTTCCAAGGTAAACATTGAAACCAACAAACCAAAAAAGAAAAGCACTACAGAAACAAGCAAATGATAACACGAAACACGAAGCATAGCACATACGAAATATGGAATAATCATGAATATATACAAACGAATAGACCATACGAGTTAGTTGTCATAAATTATTACAGTCATCCGGATATAAAAATATTGTTCTTGGCTCGAAGGCCTTACAACACCAAATTGAATCAAATTGTGTGGGTATTCAAGGGGCCGACTCATCCCTTCCAACAGTTGAACCCTCGACATTAGCAACCCCGGCTTTAAGAGCCCCGGAAGACGACCCCGCGGTGACATCGGCAGTTAGACTCTTTGGAGAAGGAGCTGGTTCAGGATCGGGGAAGATTTGCAGGATTTCATCAAGAGACTTAAGATAGGAACTGCTGACCTTCTTGATGTACGGATACTCTGCGGTGAACAACCCATCATACAATGGGTCGAGCTTCTTGGCCGCATCTGCATCCAGATCTTCCGTCTTGGCTAGGACAGCGGCCACCTCCTCCGGCGTGCGGCCCACAACCACGCCCTCCATGAAATCGGATTGCGAGGACAAGCTGAAAGGTCCTGCCAAATGCTCCTTATATTCATAACTACCCAATAGTCGACGAACGACCTCCGGGAGGACCTCTTTAACAACCCTAAACCTATCCCCTTCAGTGCGGCCCACCCGGGCAATAAGGTCCTTCTTTTGCTCCCGGAGGGCCAGATTGTCCTTCACCTCCTCACCCAGGTTAACCTTAGCTTTTTCCAAATCAGCTTCCAAGGCACTGATTCGTTCCGCCGCGGCAAACCTTTCATCCTCCACCAACTTCTCCAAATCCTTCACCTGTCCCATCAGCTCCGACTCTCTCACCATACAAGTAGAATGCTCAGCCCTCAGCTGTTTGAGCTCACCCCCGTTCTTTCCGAGGTTTCCGCAATGTTGGTGAACACGATACAACTCGTTGTGGTCATGAAGAAGGCCCTCGAACCGAAGCAACAAATTCGACTGGGCAGCGGCCCCCATACCCAAAAGTTTCCAGGCCCGTTGAGCGGCCTCGGCGTCCCCCAAACCTTCCAAAAACGACTCTTCTTTCGGAGTCGGTAGGTTCAACATCAAATCCCGACAGACCTCCCAGCTGTCCAGACGGTCATCCTTGCGCACTTTCCACATCGGCACATGCAAGGACGCCGAGTCGTCTTCATCAGTCACTTTGTCTTTCCCACAACCGGGAGCAGCAGCGGACGAACCCCCTGCATTTCCCACACAAAAGAATAATAAAGTTGAGTAATAACCATTGTCGGAGCAAAGATAAGGGCCAGGGATCAACACTTCTTAAATAATATAAAAAAAAGGGGGAGAACTTACCGGCACCAGTGGTCTCCGACGCAGAGCCCCCGCCGATACCTCCGGGGATATCCGGCTGTTTTCTTCTGGCCGAAGCATTGGGCCCCTCCGGCTGTTTTCTTTCGGCCGAAGCATTGGGCCCCTCCGGCTGTTTTCTTGCGCCCGAAGCACTGACGCTTTCTTTTGAACCCGCCATACTGGCTCCCTCATTTGGCTTACTTCGTTTAATCTCTCGGAATGTACCACCGCCTGACGAGTCAGGATGAAGACGGAATTTAGTCCCCTGTGTTTGGGACTGAGTAACGGGCTGGACAACGTTCTGGTCCTGTTTTCTTTTCCTGGCCTCCATAACCTTTGGGTCAGACGCTTCGACCCTCGTCGTTTTGACCGTCTCCTCCGGAATGGCAGCTTGGGAGGCAGAGGAAGCGGCCGTATGCCCTTCGGAGGATTGATCCTTCTGGATCACGGGCACATCCTTTCTAACCTTGGGTTTCCTTAAGTATTGAGACATTGTGATAGCTGCAAAAAGCAAAAACGTCGGACGGTGAAGATTTTGCACATACATACTGGCCAAAGTACAACTAAAATAACGAAACCACCCCTAGTAAAACACTCCAAGTACGAGCCAATGGCGTCATTCGGCGATTAACCCATCGTCATACCCTTCGGGGGCAGACGTGGATACAGGCACGACAGACTCCTATGGCCCATGTAATCCTGCGCACAGCCCTTTCGTTTAGCCGAAAGGGCGAACCCCTCTGACAGACTTTGAGAGGAGTCCCTTGACCCTCGGGGGACCTTCGCAAGTAGAAATGGGCAAAACCGATGTGGTTTGACCGAGGAGAAGAGGGACGTGGCCAAACGAAAGTAAAAAAAAAAACGTGCACGAACCGAAACGCACCTTTTTAAGACGGAGGACAAGTGTGGAAATCGAACGGGCAAAATAACACGAGCTGGCTTGCAACAATCGGTCGAAAAGCAATACCGGAAGGCGTCTCAGTTGAAAATATGGAATTGCGGTAGTCAAAAACACACACCTATAGCCCTATTTATAGGAAGAACGCAGAAGGTGGGGTGTCACATTTAGCAAGACGCTGACGTGGCAACACCTCAACGCATGTGTTGGGCACGCGCGCACGTGTCAACAGTTCTCAGTTAAGATCTCTATTAGATAACCATAAAATAATGAGGAATTGTAAATAAAGGACATCTCCCAGTCAAACCAATGCATACATATTATAGCCTAGCGGCATATCCTTCGGGAGGATCTAACAGGAACCCACAATATTGTTTGAGATATCATACTATCGACACACCCTGGCCCATCGAGAAAAAGCAACGATTGATCTCCAAAGAGGAAACCAACGGCCTTCGGCAAACCGGAACCCCCGGGAGATAAGGCCAAGCTGACACAAGCAAGAGACAGTTACTAATCTGAACTGTAAGAAAACGTTGTAAACCAATAGGGGGATCGGGAGAAGTACAATGATAGCTTCTGCACATCAAAACCATGTCACGTCAAGGACAACTCTTAAAGTATTAAACCATCGGCCAAACCAAAAAGAAACTACAGCATTAGTCCGAATGATCTGGGCCAGAAGGTCATAAGACACCCTTCGAAGTATTACGTTAATACTTCGCTAACACCAATACCGGCATCACGTATGTGTGTCGGAAGGCATTTGACAAAAGATATAAAAGTATTCCTTAAGTATTACATCATCGATCTTCAACCGATAATGCAATACTGGGGGGGACATGTTGACGTATGTGTCCGAACGGCCTACGTCGACCGGTCATCCGGACGACGCGTAGCCACCCGGACCTACCGGAAGACACATGACCCTTCCGGCCAGTATCACTGTAAGCAATAAGACAGGTGGCATTTACCTATTGACAGATGGCAGCTGCAGACACCGCCGCCACCGCCCCAGGATTTACGGGATTATGTCGGGGACATGTTCCCTGAAAATGCGCCGCCGCCATTCCAGGTATCGAGGCTGAGTACTATAAATACTCAGCTCATTTACTACTCTCAACTAATATACAACCTGCATTTATTTCTTACTATACTTTATAGCCCTTCCGGAATACCAAATACTTACTCTCACACCGGAGGTGTGTCCTGGGATAACACCCGGGGCGAGCCTAACGTGTGCTGTCTTGTGCAGATATCCGGAAGACCTCCGATAGTCGGAAGGACCAACACCCAAGCTTGCCGGAAGAACCCTAGCTAAGTTCAACCGGAAGGCTATCTTTATTTGTTTGAAGCGGTTGCAAGAAATTGCTTCAACAATATGTCATGAGGTCATTGACTTCATATTTTGTTCACAATGGTTTCACTATACATTTTTTAAGTTGGTTTAATTTTATATAATTGTCCTTTTTTGCAACTAATCAAGAGAGCTTTACTTGATTCAAGCTTTCAACTCAAGATGAAGAAATTGCCTTGAATCACTTTATATTCATGAAATTGATTTCTACCAGATTAGTGTTTCACAAATCCGTAACGGTTTTTAATGGTTCATATTCTAATATGCCATAAGTTTAAGAAAAAAATAGAAGAAGTTTTAGACGAATAAAAGAAGTAAATTACTATAGTATATCTTGGAAAATCAGTAAGAAGATTGGCCAAATTTTTTCGTCATTTATTCCTTTTGTCCTTTCCTACTTATTTAGTTTTGTTACTACTTTCAGGCGTAATTCATCACCTCATTCTAAAGCCACGGCAAGTTAGCAATGTACATATGTCGTCTATCTTCAAGTTTAGTGATTTTTCGTTGAAATGTTTTGGTTTTGGCATATATTGTGAGATTTTTACGTTGTATTTTGTACTTTGGTCCATATTTCATATGAATGTATCATGTATGTTACGATCACTTATGTGGTCTTTGCATATGATAAATGTGAGATATTGTCTCTAAAAAAGTGGATGTTTTGTTAATTGTTCAAGTGACAATATTTTAGTATCTGCTTTTCTCCCTCATTAACTATATCATAAAAATTGGCAAATTGTATTCTCATGATATAATTTTGCATTTAATTTTACTAATTTACTTTACATAGCCCGTGTTGAACACGGGTTATGAGCTAGTATAACATTATAAAGCACTTGCTCCCAAGTCCAACATTTCCGTTTGATAGCATTAAATTTTTTTGGTTACTGCCCTTACTTTTTTTTTAACAAGCAACCCAATAGACCCAACCCGACAACCCGTAACCCGATAAACCCGACCCGATAACCCGATTGACACCCCTAGCCATTCTTGGGTGGGTTGTGCATAATTCAAAAGCGAAGTGAATGACACTAACCGTTAATTTCAAATGGTTTAAAAGATGACCAAAACATTTTGTATCAAACTATACACTTTTAGATAAACTTACTTCACAATTTTTTTATCCACCAACGTCCTCTATTTTGTGAATTTTTATGAGAATTTTCTAAGAACTTTTTATGTTTTAATTAGTTTTATCCTTCTCACGAATATTTGTATTTTTATTTTAAACTTAACTTAACATATTAAAAAAAAAAAAAAAATGATTATGACTTATTTTAAAGATTTTATAAGTTTATTACTGTAGTAAATAATTACTGATCCGGAGCATAAAAGTCTTCACAAATCTTGATAGTTACCCATTTAGTAATTTCTTTATGTTTTCCATATCTCAAAACACTCAAAATGTTATTCTTTGATTAAAAAATTATTCATCTTGATTCTTTCCTTTAAGGGGGTCTCACGTTTCCAACATTACTCATTCTTTACCAACATTACTTTTCAATTAAACAATCCACAAACAATATTCCACACCCTTTAAAATCACACCAAAAATATACAACTCGGTAACAACAATGTCGATTTCGAACCATCGATCTCTCGATCGCCTCCTCTTCCTCCTACACCTCCTCCTCCTCCTCCTCCTCGTACCCGCAGTTAACTCGATCGGAGTTAACTACGGGACCCTAGGAGACAATCTCCCACCACCGACCACCGTCGCGCAATTCCTCAAATCCAACACTATTATCGACCGCGTTAGAATCTTTGACGTAAACCCGGATATCATTAGAGCCTTTGCATGGACTGGCATTCTTGTTTCGGTGACTATACCAAATGGCGATATCCCTTCGCTAACTGACCCATTTTACGCGCGTCAATGGGTCAATACAAACATAAGGCCATTTTATCCTGCTACCAAGATACATTACATCTGCGTTGGCACCGAGGTGCTCCACTGGGGTCCACAAAACATAGTGGATCACCTCGTGCCAGCCATGCGAGTGCTGCATGCAGCACTTGTTAAAGTAGGTTTTAATGACATCAAGGTCTCGAGCCCACATTCGTTGAGTATACTTGCTTCGTCTACCCCGCCTAGTAATGCGACTTTTCGACGTGGATGGGATGTTGGAATTCTTGCCCCGATTCTCAAGTTTCATCGGCAGACGAAATCGGGGTTTATGGTTAATCCGTATACGTATTATGGGTACTCCCCGGAACTTGAGAACTATTGTCTCTTCAAACCTAACGCTGGAATGTATGATAAAGTTACTGGAAAAAGGTATTCATCACTTTTTAAATTTGTTATTAAAAGTTATAACAATCTTGAAAAAAGTGGTTATTTTTATGAAAAAAGTGGTTACATGATTAAGGATGGATTATTTTGTTAGGATTTTTGCAAAATGTATATATGTGATAAACTTGTTTAGTACAGTTTTCTAACAAATTGTTGATATCAAGGTACACGAATCAGTTCGATCAACTAATGGACGCGGTGTACGTATCAATGAAGAAGTTAGGCTACCCAGACGTCGAAATAATCGTTGCTGAGACAGGTTGGCCATCGGGAGGTGACCCACAAAACAAGCATGCGAATCCAGACAATGCGGCGTCCTACAATGGTGGACTAATCAAGAAACTAAAATCCGGTGTTGGGACGCCGTTAATGCCCGGTCGAAAGTTCGAAACGTACATTTTTTCGTTGTTTAATGAAAATCTAAAAGGGCCTTCATTGGATGAAAAGAATTTTGGACTGTTTCGACCTGATTTTACTCAAGTTTATGATATTGGAATTATGCACGGATCACAGGTATCACCTTTTTTTTTTAATTATTTTTGTTATTAGTAATTTTTTTAAATTGTATGATATGATATGGCATGTAGAATCGAATCCAATGGAGTGTATAGATAGTGATGTTGGAATTGGAATATATAGGACGATAAGATTGGAATATATGTCCTTAGATGGTTAATAAATAGTGCTCCTTTTTTTTTTTTTGAAAAATACATTTTTTTTTTTTTTTTTTTTTTTTTTGAAAAATACATTTTTGCGTCTATGATAAAGTACAGGTTTATGAAAAATGCATCTAGCTTTTATGAACTTTTATTTATGATTTTCTTTTTGAAAGTTAAAGTTTGATTATTATCAAAATATAATTGTGTTTAGATGACAGTTTATGTAATTAGTTGATAATTATAGCTTTAAAAAAATAAGTGTTGTGGTTTTAGGAACAAAGTACTTGAACACTTTATGCAAGAAGTATTTGTGCCTTTGTCTGTTTAGGACCTTAGTCGATAAAATTAAATGATCACTAGAGAAGAAAATTGATTAATTATGCACATATGAAATAAAATTGATTTAAGCACACGAAATGAATGTTATGATAACTGATATAGTAATTTTGTAAGTGTTGTACTGACTATTTGTTTGTATGTTTTATAACATTGTTATCAAATTCATTTTGATACAGTCAACGAGCCCATCACCAAAGCAACCAACACCATCGACACCATCATCAACACAAGGGAAACATTGGTGTGTGCCTAAACCAGATGCCACCGACGTTGCACTTCAATCCAACATCGATTATATCTGTAGCAATGGTATTGACTGTAGTCCTACCCAACCTGGTGGACCTTGCTTCCAGCCCAACACTGTGCGAGCTCATGCATCATTCCTCATGAATTCCTATTATCAGGCTAAAGGCCATCACGATTTAGATTGTGACTTCGCTCACACCGGAATGATAGCATCCACTGATCCAAGTAAGTCAGTTTTTGAAAGTTGAAACCATGAGATTAGTAGTATTGTTTTAGGCCATAAAACTACTTCTACATTTTGAATTTTAGGGTGCGTTTCTTTTCTCTGTTAGCTAAGGAAATAATAAGACCCAGTCATTTAATAATATTTCTTTTTAAATAGGGCTCATTAACTTCTATTATTCCCTCTGTACCACTAGAGCTAGAAATACTAAAACTTCCTCGTTTAGTAGATAAACCAGACGTGGGCCCCATGATACTTATGAGTCACTTATTCTAGAAATAAAAATAAACACTCCCTTACTCAAAATAAATATTATGGGCTAAACTGCATCTTTTTTATTGGGCCATGCCTTTTTGATTTAGGCTCTTTTTTTATTTGGGTCCATAACTACTGCCAACTAAATATCGAGTAAAAACAGATGGTTTTTGACTCAGTTATATTAACCTGTTTTCGTTTTTATTCTTCAGGTAGTGGTCCATGTAAATATATCTCGTAAGCCTACAGAACAAGTGGTGAATTTCATAGATGATTTATTAGTGGAACGAGAGGTGGAACCATTAGTTCTGGTATATTTGATGAAATATTGAATCTATTGGTTTATGATGAGATTTGTAACAGAATGACTCAAAATGATGCATGAAACTATTAAATGTACGGTTGGTTGATTCAATAGCTCATTATGTGCGATTATATATATCTATGTTGACATGTTGTGTGAAATTACTTGACATATTACTGTTCTTTATCTAATAAAATATATCTGAAGAATGGAAAAAAGTTATGTTAGATTTAGATACTGGCAACGATAAAGACTAATTAAGCGAAACCGTTTTGTATCTATATCATATTCCTTGTTCCTTGCATCCGCGTGTCTGCATAGACTTGAGTATGATGATCGTTCTTAAAACATTGACGTCATGTTGTGCTGATATTTCTTGACGATACATCAGGACAACTTAGAAAAACAACATACCATATGTTTATTGTCTCAATATTGCGCCTCTTTCTCCCATTAAGCAAGCACCTTACTTGAGACTAAATTGTTTCATCTTGGCCATGTATGGGTCCTAAGCGACGATAGACTGTTGATGGTAGTAAGCATGAGTTTATTTTCATTGAAAGTTAATACTAATAGTAGTGTAAATAAATTGCACAAATTAAAGTTGAACAGCATATTAACATAACACACAATCTTACTGAAAATTCACAAATAACATAAAGCAAACTAAATAAAAAGCGCAAGTCAAACACAAACGAAATATTGAAAGTTCACAAAGAACACAAACGAAACCTTTTAAAAATCCTCAAGCTCATTTCAAACCTTTACTTAGTTATGAAGGAATCCATCATGCACGAGACATGACATTGCTTGTTCGATGACGATGAGTAGTACCACCAAAAGCCATCTTTGACAGCATTCTTCTTTGAGAAGCAGCGACAACATCTTGAATTCATTTTCTTACAAAGCTTATACTTTGTCCCGTCAGGATAAACCTCTTCTTGCAGGTTTATACAGAACGGGTGGAGATCTAAACCTTTTTTCTCACAATGATAAAATATCTCATTGATGTCCAACCCACATGCATCACAACGTCTATCTTTTTTATCAAAACGTTGTTGATGGAACTTGAAGGTGGATCCTTTAAAAAACGTATGGGTCTCTGTTTCCTTATAGCCTGTGCAGTTGAGATGATGAACATACGGGCAATGTTCACATACATATCTATCTCCTCTACCTAGCTCTTTGCAGCCACTGCACCTGAATATGGATATGCTGTCATTTTGGATCACTTTGCTGTGCACATGATGGTTTGCATGGGGTGTCCTTTGTGCCAAATCTTGTCGCATTCCAATACCTTTGATAGGGGATAAACATTACTACAAGATGCATAAATATGGATACGATATATATATCAAATTACTTGAAGAATCATATAGCCTTAACCAGCTCATCAAACGTTTGATTTTTAGGTAGACAATGCCTCACATAGATGAATCAGGCATTAATTTGGTCTAGTAATATGTGAGTTACCCACCAACCTAGAGGTTGTGGGTTCAAGCCTCGCCGGAGGCATTTGTGAGATAGGTGATATAGGTGCCAAAAAAAAATTAATTGCCATTCAAAAGAAAATAGATGTTTAGCTAGTCCGCGCCTATTTGATTGTATATAAACATTTCGATCTATATATAATAATAATCAAGTGATTATGAGTTCATGTCTCGATCAACTAGTAAACATGAATGGTTTGTGAAGTTAATTGTTGCATTAAGAAAAATAATGTTTACGTGACACCAAAAGATGTACCTGGTGGTGGATTAGTCGTAGTCCCTTGAATATGATAATGGTTGTGGGTAATGTTTGTCAGCCTTCCGATATACACTTTATCCACATAGACTGAAACATATATAGTATGTATAATGAAGACGTTAGTACTATAATGGTTGTGGGTAATGTTTGTCAGCCTTCCGATATACACTTTATCCACATAGACTGAAACATATATAGTATGTATAATGAAGACGTTAGTACTATACGTACTTGGTAGGCATTTGAACATTTCAGTTATTCACTATATGCAGGCGAATTTTAAGAAGTAGGTATATGATTATGCATGAATAACCTTTTAAAATTTTTGACCAAATTAATGCTTTATAAGGGTAATTTTAGGGTGTTCTAACGTTGTTTTGCAGGTTTGTTTCGTTTTTTATATTTGTTTCATTTAGCTTCTTCCTATAGTTTCTAATACTATATAAAATTTAACTGTCAAAATAAAAAAGAATTCGAAAGAAGTCATGCATGTAAAAAATACACCAATTGATACGCACATATATATGCTGATGGCGTGGCCTTTTAAGGCAAAGCCGATACATATACAAGTACACGAATGTTATTTTAAACATGTTATACTATCTTTTGATAGTTAAAGATCATAATTTCAAAGAGTTATTCAACTAAACAGGGACGTACGGAAATACATAAATATATATATATATATATATATATATATATATATATATATATATATATATATATATATATATATATATATATATACCTGGTTGCTGCGCGTTTGGTAACCCTAGCTGATTTCCTGCTTGGTTTGACGTAAGTGCTCTTCAAGACATACTTGGATATTAGCTGCTAAACTGATAGAAATATACAGAAAATCAAAACATTGTCATCAACCACATCTCATATTTATAAATGATGCATGTTGATACGAAATTTGATATTCACATAAAGTATATAAAAAATAATAATACTCAGTTACTCACGGTACTTAATTAAGGAGCTAGCTATAGAGATGGAGATTTACCCAAAGGAATTGGTATGGTTTTGAAAGATGAGTTATGTGAATAATGTGATGTGTATTTATATTAGTAGCTTGTAAGAAATTACTATAGTTTCTTGAGTCATCTTGCAGGCATAACAGATATACTGTAAAACTTTCTGGAAATTACTCACAAAATTTACACCAAAAACCATTATTTGAGCCCATCAAATAAGTCTCAAAGTAATCATATAATGACAAAAGGGCTTTGTGGTCTAGTGGTAATCACATAGTCGGTTAAGCGTGCTCGTGTGAGAGTAGTACTGGCTTGGGTGACCGGCCGGGAAGTCCTCACACGAGGACCACAATTGCTCCGTTGATACTAGGCAATGAAGAGGAGAAGCTGTTGCAGCAGTTTCGAATCTGAGCCGCCCCCGGTTTTCATCCGGTCGTTACTCCAGCGAGGTAAAACTCGTGTGGAGGCGGTACGGTTTCCGGGTGGATGCCGTTAATCCCCACTACGCCAGCGTGGACCCGGTTCAGACAACATAGTCTGGGTACGTGGTGGATGAGGGCCTGCTGTTTGGCAGGTGTGACCTATCCAAAAATATTGAAAGTCACCGTTCAAAAAAAAACCCATTATTTGAGCCCATCAAATAAGTCTCAAAGTAAACATATAATGACAAAAACGCAACGAAGAAATAGTTGGAAGGTGACTGTGTATCACACGCTTTTTTCTTTTTTTTTTTTTTTTTTTTTTTTTTGAGCACGTGTATCACACGTAAAAATGCTAAATTACAAATAAATTTATAGAAAAACTAAGTTAACATATCTTCCACGAAAAACCTCCGTAATGTCTATAGTTTTGCATCTATTTGTTTCTTATGCATCGTCAGTTGCGTTGATTAGCATGTGCAAGTGGAGTAATACCATTTGTGAAGGAGCCTTCAATTTAATACTAGCTCCGTCTCAAAATAAATGTCAGATTTGACATTTTAGAGTTTTTATTGTTCAACTTTGATCGTAAATATTTTTATTTGTGTTATACAATACTTGATGCAAAATATATGAATAGATTGGGTTTCAAATGTATTTTCATTGGTATAATTTTCATAAAGTATTATATAACGCAAATAAAAATATTTGAGGTCAAAGTTTAACAAAAAATACCCCAAAAAGTCAAACCTGACATTTATTTTGGGAAGGAGGGAGTATATGTCAATTAGTATTTATACATGTCTAACTTGAGTTTTTATAACCTTTTTTATATATTATGTGAGGGGGCCTCCGATTTAGTATATGTCCATTAGTATTTATACATGTCTAAGTATATTATGTTTTGAATTTTCCTTAATAGTTAAGTTTTTCGTGATTTACGGAGCCTCATTCGTAATTTCGCACCGGACCACCCAAATCAATAAGACGGCCCTGTGCATCGTATGTAACGAGACCATCACCCATGGATTTTGATGGCTATGTACCACAACGAGTATATTCACATGCAGCATGGTGGAAATTCGAAATCTAAAAATAAACGGGATTACGAATTTGGTAATTACTACTCCCTCTATCTTAAAATAAATGTACAGTTTGACTTTTGGTTCGACTTTAACCTTAAATATTTTTGTGTGTTATATAATACTTGATGAAAAATTATGCCAACGAAAAATATACTTAAAACTCAATACATTCATATATTTTGCATCAAGTATTATATAACACCTAGAAAAATAGATAAGGTCAAAGCTGAAACAGTTTGACTCAGAAAAATCAAACTGGATATTTATTTTAAGACGGAGATAATAACATCTTTTATATAATAAAAGAAAGTACAAATTTGGAAAACTAATTTTTATATTGTTTAATTGGAGAGCTCAATCGCTAAACCAAACCCTCTTATTAACTAATACTCGTAAAAGTTTGAGTTGAATTATTTTTGAGACCATAAAAAACATAAAGACTTATAGGTCACTCATAACCACTTATTTAACTAAAATTAAACACACTTTTTCATCTCCTAACAACCCATCTTTTTTAATTAAATGCATTTCCTCCCTTTATTTAAAAAATAAAATAAAATAAAATATCTCAAAACCGTTAATCATTACATGATATATCACATGTGATATAATACTAATCTTAAGTTTGAACACTCAGTTATCGTAAAATGAACATAAGTATATGTGTAGAACTTCAAATTATTCATTGTTTTTGACATTTAAAAATGCAAATTATTAGCTTCCCAAACATATATCACACATAATTTGTAAACTTCCAAATCAATATAGTGTATTCATAAAAATTGATAAAATTATATGAAATTTTTTTCCGATATTCAAACTCGTGTGATTTATCACATGTGATACAACACTAATTTGAATATTCGAAAACTGAACATGTTGTCGTAAAAATGGAAATAAGTATTATTTTTCATATACAAAAAAGGTAAATCTTTTAGAATTGTATACAAATACTTATGCCCATTTTACGGCTACATGTTAACTGTTCGAACTTACAGATTAGCGTTATAGCACATATGATATATCAATCGAGTATGAATATCACTTTTTTTCTTCTTCAATTTTCTTCAACTTCCATGAATAAACCGTATTGATTTAGATGTTCTAATATTATGTGTGATATATGAACGGAAAACTAATGATGTATATTTTTTAATACAAAAAATAGTGAATCTTTTAGAGTTATATACAAATACTTATGCTCATTTTATGACATCGTGTTGAATGTTTGAACTTACAGATTAGTGTTATATCACATGTGATATATCAAGCGGGTTTGACTATCAAAAAAAAAATCTCCAACTTCTATGAATAAACTATATTGATTTGGAGGTTCAAAATTATGTGTGATAAATGGTTGAAAAGCTAATGATGTGTATTTCTCAATGTCAAAGACGATGAATCATTTAGAGTTCTATACAAATATTTATACCCGTTTTACGAAGTATGATGAGTGTTCAAACTTACAAATTAGTGTTATATCACATATGATATATCAAACAAAATAGTGTACCGAAAATAAAACAAAAAAAAATGAAAATAAAAATAAACTAAAAAGTTTGTCAAAAGTATATGAAAATGTCTTTCTATTGAGAGATAATTAAATATTCGTCACAATAATATAATTTATTTATGTTAACAGTTTACGGTTTTTGAGGTATGCACTTTAAAAAAAGAGTGGTGAAGGTGAATTTTAATTAACATTTCCTTTTTAATTAATCCCCTCTTTTTATGTTAAAAAAAATCTCATATGTTTACACGATGAGTGTCTGAAATTTGTCTTTCAGTATTCAATAAATCTTTTAGTATTCAATAAAGTAATAATCACTAGTCAAATTTTTCACAAAAAAGTTTATCTAATAAATTACCTCAAGATATTTTGTCATGTGAGGCGCTAGATATGGAGATTGGTCCTTAGGGGAGGGAGTGGTCACTTTCACCCAAAACTTCCTCAAATTGCCACCTCATCATCATCCAATAAAAACCCTCCAACTCATTTCATCCCAATCCTTCCCCAAACTTCCCCAAAATGGTGGCAATGGTCCCCAAACAACCCCAAATCCCACATTTTCCACATCACATTTTTTTTCCCATTTATTTTTAATACATAAACTATTTTAAAAATAAAACACATAACATTTAATTAAAACAAAAAAAAAAAAAAAAATCCTACAATACTTAAAAAAAAAAACACAACTTAAAAAAAACACAACTTAAAATTAAAAAGAGTACATGTTATAATACTTAAAAAAAAAACACAACTTAAAAATAAAAAAAAAAATCCTACAATACTTAAAACGAAACATTAATTGAAAACGAAACTACAATTTAAAAGTTACATGGCCATCCCCATTTTGCGGCAAGTTGACATTTTTCGTCTAGTAGTAGTTCCAACATAGCGGGATCGGTTATGTGATTGTGCGGCTCGGTGTAAAACTTCAAATCCCGTTGGCGAATCTTTGACTTTGTGGCGTCAAGTTGTGTAGCCCAAAAACTTGCCGCCAATTGATCCTTCTCTTCTTTGATGTCCAAATATTTTGTCTTTCTTTTTGCGTATGCGCTAATGTCTTCGCCCATATCATGGACCGACGAAAAGGACGCCGCTTGCTTCTTTTTCGCCTTTCTTGATTCAATTGGAGGGGAGGGGTCTTCATTCATGTCGGGAATGAAGTTGTCATTGCTACCAGATTCATACTCCCCCGACTTCCTCTTCGATGAACCGCTACCAACACAACTCATGCCGGGAATATCTTGAAAACACTCTTGCTCTTTCCATTTATCGTGATCCTTCACAATCTCCCATGCCGGAATATGACCAAAATCTTTACCTTTTGTTCGGGTTTTGTAATCCTTAAGGGCGACTTTCATGACGTCCACTTCGCTACACCCACTAGCCCTAACACGATCCTACAGAATTCCATAAACAAAAAAAGTGTACAATAATCTAAAAACTATATAATTCTAAAAAGTATATAATTCTAAAAACTATATAATTCTAAAAAGTATATAATTCAAAAAAATAAAAAAATTATACCGCTTGGATGTAGGCGCCGTTAAATATACCCATGGCGTAGTTCATTGCTTTCCACTTCGTTGTCAAACCATGAACGGTTCGGGTAGTACCTCCCGTAGTTGTCGCGTAATGCTCGAGAATCCGCCTCCAAAAACCTTCCCTATTTTGCTCATTCCCGAATCTTTTACATTCGGATATTTGAATCCAAGCCTTTGCCAACGCCACCTCTTGGTCGGGCGTCCATAGCTCACGCTTTGCCTTTGTGGTAGCCTTTTTCTTTCCTCGCACATCAACTTCTTGAATGTCATCGTCTTCATCTTTTACAAAAAAATAAACAACGTAAGTAAACAAAAGTGTATAAAATTAAATAAAAGTAAGTAAACAAAAGTGTATAAAATTAAATAAAAGTAAGTAAACAAAAAATGTATAAAATTAAATAAAAGTAAGTATGTATACCGGGTAATTGTTGCGTTTCGGGTACGACATCGGCTTGAGGTTCATCCCACGGGGACCACTCGGACGTCGTATTGATGTTGTAGTATTGAGGATTCATTGGCGGAGGGTTGGTGCTCATATTATACGGAAAATAAGGAAGTGGAGATGTGGGTTGTGGAATGTAAGGGGATGATGGTTGGGAGAATTGGTTGGGAGATGATGTAGAAAATTGTTGAGAGTATGGGTTTGGATATGTAGTTTGTTGCGGTGGTGGATAAACCGGGCGATTCGGGTGAGATCGAGTTTGTTTTTTGGAGGTTGTTTTCTTACCAATTCTTTGATCCATGATTTGGTGTAGTTTTTTTTTTTATGTATGATTTGTGTTTAGTTATGATTTGTGTTTAGTATTTATATAGTGAAATAAGGGAAATTTTTTTTTTTTTTTTTTTTTTAGCAAACGGCTATATTGCCGTTGCAAAACTTCCCCAAATGCCCGTTGAATAACGTTTAGATTCCATCGGTGAAGTTCACCGAATTTTCCAAGTTTTGCTCGGCGCCGATCACCGGCGGCGGTGTGCCCGATCGGCACCGAGCGTTGCCGAACCTCTCCCCGCATCCACTCCCTCCTGCCTTAGGATCGATGGTATAGAACCTGTGGAAAACTAGAAGGGGGGTTGAATAGTTTTTACCGTTTCTTTTGTTTAATTTGTTAGTTCTAAAGAAGCAATCACAAATTAAGTTATCACACAATATAAACTAAAGATAAAGAGATGAAAGATCAAACCACATAACACAAGTGTTTATAGTGGTTCGGTTTGCAAGAGATCCTTATCCTTGCCCTACTCCACTTCCTCGAGTTGCTTACTCGAGAGATATCTTTCACTAAGAAACAAACTCCCTTCAAGGTGGAGAAAAACCTTTACACGTCGCTTACTTCCTTTTCCGGTACTAAGCTAAACACCGAGTTCTTTCACAAGGTAGAACCAACCTGACGTCGCCTAATTACTTTACCGACACTAAGCTAGATGTCGAGTTCTTTACTCGGGTACAACCACTCCCTACTCTCTTTGTGCTTTGAGGACTAAAGCACTAACCACACTTACTGATCTTACTGATACAATTGATAACAAACACTTAAAGTGTTTACACAGAACCTATACTACAACTTCACAACAGTCTGCTTGTTTGAAGCTTGTTAATCTTGATCTTCTTTGCTACAAAAGAAACATCAATGATATTTATAACTACTATGGTTAGTAACTAAAGTGTATGTATGTGTTTTTTCTTTTCTAAGTGGATGCCAAGATCAAATGCCAAGCCTGCTATTTATAGGCAAGCAAGGAAAGGCTCCTACGGATCCGGCGGATCCCTCAGAAGGGATCCGTCCTTGTATGGACTTGGATCCGTGGGATGGTGACAGCTATGGATTAGTTGTCTCTTACCATATCTTAGTTGTATCTTACCATATCATCCAAGATCTTCAAATGTCAACTATGTTGCTTGCATATCTATCCAAGATATCTTACTAAGATTGTATTTGTGATGTATACCATGATATCACTTAGTAACTTAAACTAAAGTTTCTATTTAAAGGAAATACACATGTAATATAATGTTAGTGATCATGTTATATATAAAAGATGTGTTTTGAAAAAGTCTTTAACTAGTATTTATAATTTGCTTAAGGAATATACTTTGTGTTTGTCATGAACAAAACATTAAGCAAAGATCGTAAAATATAAATAACGTTTTTAGTACGATATTTGTATTAACAATCTCCCCCTTTTTGTTGATGACAAAACATAAATTATATTTTTAAGCAAATAAGTAAATATAGTTTAAATCCCTTTTAAAAATATAGATTAAGTTTTTAGTTATTCAAATTTTGATTACTATTATAAAATAGCTTAGTATGAACTAATTATGCAAACTTAATCCTTTTTCCTTTCTCCCCCTTTTTGTCGAAACAAAAAGAAGAGGTGCGTGGCGGAATGCGATTTTGAGAACTTTAATAGCTCCCCCTTGTTTTATACTCCCCTTAAATGGAGTAATCAAGGAAATGATGCATGAATCTACAAAACAAACGGTTAGTTATGACATGCTTATGAAATGCTCCCCCTCGATGTATACTCCTCACTACTCGAGTACCAACGTATACTAAGAAGGGTATGGTATGCTGCAAATGAAGTGTTAGTAATAAATGACTTCAATGAAGAAGTAAAATGCTTGTTAAGTGTTCTTCGAAACAAGCCTATCAATATGTTTGACTTTAACAAGTAAGTGTCTGATCATTCCATGTACCTAAAGCAATCATACGCAAGATATAATATATATTGAAACTTATGTGACAAAAGTCATGAAATGATGTTACAAGTATAAAAGGTATCCTAAAAAGTCCTAAAACAAATGCCTATGATGAAGTGAAGTTAAGTTAGTGACGCTAGTGTTGGTGTTAGTTAGTGATAACTTAATTGATGACTAAAGGTTGATGCAAGTAGGTTTGTTGCTAATCCATGAGGTTGATGATTAGTGAAAAAGATGATGGAAGGTGGTGGTTTTAAAGAATGCAATGATTCTAATGTATAGCAAATGCTATAAAGGTATTGAAGATGGTTGATACCTATATGTAGATGAAAATGACATCATATGCTGAGAGAGTTGGTTGGAATGAATGTTCTGTTTGTACTTACAGTGACATGCTTGATATGAATCAAGAATGAAGATCATGAGATCCTATGATTGTGTTTCTAGATACTTAAGATGTCTTAGATAATGAATTTGTGAGATGAAAATTCTAGACTCGTTGGTTACGAGAAGGTTGTTTGGTTTCTAAATGGTTAAAAACTGAACTTGGTACCTACGGATTTGGCGGATCCAAAATTTTGGTTCCGTCTTTATAGTCTTTTGGTTCCGTGTGATAAAAATTGATTTGGTCAATTTTTGTTGATTTGATCTAATGAAGGTTCAAGCTAAGGTTTACTCACAATTATTGAGTTGGTTTTAGTAATTTGAATCAAGGTTTTGGTGCAGAACTACAATGTTGAACTAGTAAGGTGTTATGACGATAGTATTGAAAATTACTTTTTGTGTCAAAACAAGATATCATATTTTAGAGCATAATTATATATTGAAAATTTGTTTGTGACGAAAGTCTCAAACATACAATTACACATGAAGGTTCCTAGAGACGATAAAATCTTAAAAGCGATTATTGCGATGATACTACAAACTTCTATTTTGCTTGTTTTGATGATGACATGATGGAGGCAAGCCATTTAGTTTCTAAGTTACTAATGTCGTAGATGTTTGAAACCATATTGTTGTCATCTTGAGTGTTTGTTTTATCAATCCACATAGATTCATCCAAGTGTTGAAGAGTGGTAATAATGTCATGTGATGGGTCAATTATTAAGCTTGAAGATGGGGATGAGATTCTTTCTTTAGGTGGTGATGATTGTGGTGAGGAGTCAATCATTGTGGAAACACTTGGTGAAGTGACAATTGATGTTGCAATTGTTGTGTTGATAATTGAGGTGATATGATATTGAGGTTCATGAATCTTTGGATGGAGAGAATGAACTGTCATGGGTCCTAAGTTTTCAAGACTTATTTGTGGAGAAGTGGTTGATGTAAGTTGAAGATCTTCTAATTCTTCAGAATGTGGTTGTGGAGATGTTGATGGTGTCCCAAAGAGTTCCATAGGTTTGAGTTTTGGTGAAGATGGTGATAATGCAGTCTTCTTAGTTTGTGGTGGAGCGGGAGCTAGTGGTGTTGTAGTTGCTACAGGAGTAATGGTAGGAGGTGATGTTGTTGTATTGGATGAGTTTGTAGCGGATAAAATTGAAGAAGAGTCTATGTTGACTATGGAAGTCGTAATAGTAGTTGTTGTGGTGTTTGAAGATCTAACAGGAAAGGTTACATTACGAAGTGGATTTGCATACCAATAAGGTCTGACACTAATTCTAGCCGTGCGTCTGTATGGTCTAGACATGTGAACTTTCTGGAGATGGTATGTGAATTTTGTGTAGTTTTAGTGTGCTATGATTATCTCTAACATTTATTCTTCCTAATTGTATGAAAATTGGTGTTTGGATTAAATGAGTGTGAATGACTTGAAACAGGATAAAGTTGTTTGTCCTATAGTCAGACCATAGAAATGGAGTTGTGTGATTTTGTTGTAGAAACTTTTAGGTGAAGTGTGATGGCTAAAATGTGTAAGAGAGGAGATGGTTGAGTTGTGTTGTGAATTAAAAATCCTAAAGTTCTAATTTATAGACAGAAGGTTTGTGAGTCTGTGTATTTGGATTTGATGTGAATCCAATAGAAAAAGTTGGTTTCTAATGATTTGGAACAGAGATTTGTGCAGGTCATATCAATGAAGTCAATCCATTGAGCTTGGGTTGAGTAATATGTTGTGGATATGCAGTTAATACAAGAGGATAGTGGAAAATCTGATGATTTGATATTTCCACGGATTTGACGGATCCCTAAAAAGGGTTCCTTCTTTGTATTGGTTTGGTAACTCACACCTAAAGTTTAAAAATTTAAATTTTGGTGGGAAATTTTGTTCCTAAGTTTCTAAGAATTCCTAAATGATTCTAAGATGAATTATGATTAGTACATGAATCCTAAATGATACTAAACACTAAGATTTAAGAATCGGGATGAGTCGAAAAAGTTTTAGAATTTTGCTGGGAAACCTGCGGATCCAAAGTGGATAAAAGGCGGAACCATTTTCTGGGATCCGCCAAATCCGCAGGTAGGCGGATGGCGGATCCAACGATAAGCCTTGGCGGAACCCTGTTTTGGGATCCGCGGGATCCGTAGGCCTAAAACTAAGAAAGTAAACAGAACATATGTCATATTTCGCGTTTTTCGACGAAAACCCGAAAATTCACCTAGACCTTACTTAACATCTAATATGTATAGCAAAACAACTGAATATGATAACATTAACACATGATTGCATATAGTTTAATCCATACTTAGAAACTTACCGTTTTAGGTGTTATGCCAAACATAGGTTTAGACATGGTAAATAGATAACCCCGAGTGTTATCAGTCTGCAACAATCAGTTAGTTCAAATACACAAAATAAAACTCAACCAAGTATGAAAATAGACCTAAACATTAAACTTCATCATAAACGATGTTTGAGCCAAACAATGGCATAAGTTTGATAACCATGTGCATTATCATCAGTTAAAGTTGAGCTAGAACACATAAGCATAAAATACTAAAGACAAGTCTTAACAAACATAGAAATATGATTATATAAGGTCTAAAGATAATCATTTATTCTTGCTTATCTTTCAATAGTTTGAGTATTTTCTTTTGATCTTTTCGAAGTTTCATCATCCATCGTCCTGCACACTTGAGAACTCCCTTTGTTTGTCGGCTTTCGGCAGATTCATTTTTGAGGGACGGAAGTTGACTCAAGTAATCTAATAGTGGAAGTTTTGAGTTAGGTAATCCATCTTCGTCACTAGCTGATGAAGATGATGAAGATGAAGATGAAAGGCAAGCTCGTTTCCCTTTTCCTACTTTCACTCTATGGTCACTAAGAGGAACAAAGGTGTGTTTGATTTCGGTGTAATCTGGGACAAAACCAACTGAATTTGGAAGAATAGGAATGGAAGCCTTGAACAAACGAGTGAGTAGCATTTCATATGGCATTGTAGTTTTTCCTAGGACACGTATATCAACCATCCTTTTGGCGATATAGTAAGCAAGATTGAACTTTTGATGGGTTGAAATACAATAGAGCATATAGCACAGTCCAGCATTCACGTGATCTTTGTTACCAATAGTACTGATGACATTTGATCTTAGAATTTCTTCAAGTTTCTTAAACTCAGGTTTGAGTTCATTGAGTTCCATGGCAAATGGATCTCGATTGACATCTTTGCCTCGAAGTTTCTTAATTGGATTGGTTCTAGTATTGAAAAGATGATCTCGGATAATTTCTTTAGGAGTTAGGGGAGCGTCATAAGGATGTTCCCGTCCTAGGTTTGAATTCAGAATGGTTAAGGACCATTTGTCTGAGTAGAAGCATGTTCCTTCACTTGGGATGCGTAACACATTCCCGAAATGGTCTAAAGGAAAATTGTAGGAGTTTTGGTTAACATTGAAGTTGATGCTAAATGATCCATTGTCATCAGAAATAAGTTTTACTGAGGCATAAAATTCGAGAATGAATCGAGGAATGATAGGTTCATCTATGTCGAGAAGTGAGTCAAATTGAATGGTGGCCATTTGTTCACGAATGTTTGTTTCTTCTAAAAATGAAGAGTCTATGGTTCTACCCTCATGAACGTACCGACTTTCTAAAGCTTTGAAAAGTTGGACTTGCGCATCTGTGAGTCCTTTTGTTTGATGATGTTTGGGTAGATACCTCTTTGTTTTCTTGTGATCGTAATTTGTGGCAGGAGGCATGTTTTTCCTATTCACAAAAAATTTTATAATTTTAGTTACACTAATCCAAGATACATGAAATGTGGACAAGTATGGAGGTGTGGTTATGATGCACGTTTTGTGATAAAATACTTTATACCCCAAACATTCTTGTTTGACGTTTACTTCGATTTTGTATTAGCAATGTTTGAAATTCATTTTTACCTAGTTAAGAGATTCTATAGGAAAGCTTATTCTAATTGTTTTTGAACAGAGGTTTGATTGAATTGTTAAGGAGTTTAACAAAATGGAATTCCTATTCAACAGATATCTGTAGTGTAAGAATAATAATAAACCCTAATTTTGAATTGAAATAAATTAGTGAACTTACAGTGAGTGATTAAGCACGAATATGAGATGAAGGACCTAATTTTGATTTAGGGATTGTGAGAGTTGACTATGAGTTGATATTGAGAGTTTAATTAGTTGTGTAGTGCAGTAAGGAGTGTTTGGTAATTCAAAGTTGAATTTGATAACTGACGGATTCGGCGGATCCTTCACAAGGGTTCCGCCCTTGTGGTCAATTGGATCCGCAGGATCAGAACAAGGTTGTGGTATTTTTGTTTTTGGTTAAATTAAGATTTGGACGAATGTTTTGATTACTTCTAAATATTAGTATGTTTTATAAGGAACGGAGATTTCTTTCTTGAGATGTTTTACTACTGTAATCCTTTTTGAGAAACTTTCTCAACATATTGTATTCACAGTTGAATTAGGGAACAGTTGAGCTAAGTAGTGAATGATTGCAAGTTTGACGAAACAAGAGAAGATTGGTAATAGAGACTAGAAACATAAGCTATGGGTATTTTCTCCGCTCTTCTCCTTAACCACTTAAGTATTAAGGAATGTCAGTTTCTTAGTGACTTGTGGTACAATGTCTCACATTGGTACACACCATGTTTAGAGATCCACCTAATTGTTATGATTTCATTATTTATGATCTAAGAATGATAGTTACAGAATTTGGTGTTTTACTAATGTATTTACTACTTTTAAGGTTATCCTAAGAATTAACTATTCTGATCCTTAATGTAAATGATTTTTATCCTAAATTTTCATGATTGAGAGAAAACATTTCCTAGTTGTTTGGTACTTTGAAGTTTTACTTATCATGCATGATTTTTGGTCATAGCATATCTTGATAAGGAGATGAAGTTCTACAAAGTTCATAACTTTAAGATATTTTAGTTAAAGCTAGAGTGTATGAAAAATATGTTTTTCCTATATGTTCAAATTTACCTTTTATTTATGCTTTTATTTCTAGAGATATCCATCTTTCTTAGATTCTAGAAAACTAAATTATTTAAATCTTAATATTTTCTAATCGATTGAATTATTACAAACAATATTGTTTAGACCTATGTATGGAGAGATAAACCTTTATGATATGGTGAGATTATCCTAAAATTAATTTTCTTCCAAGTACTTTTTAAGGTTATGAATAATTAAGTTAGAACTTACTTAGGAACATTCATGAATGAGATAATCACCAATGTGTTGGTTAAATCTTATCTTGGTTTAGAGTTCTTGCAAGTTCTAAGAACTTATCCATGTATGGGTATTACCTAAGTGATGAGATATAACATAAGAATATTAGACAACATTTGTCTTGATGTGTTATATCCGGTTTTAGCAAAGGTTTAAAAAAAAAACTTTGTCTAGTAATCATCCTATCTTATACATATAATTTCTATCATTACATTGGTATTAATATTTAATCATACCTCAAAGAAATAGTTATGAAATCATAAATCATCTATGAGTAGAGTTATGAGAGTTCATACCTTTTTGATGATTAATACCAAAAGTGCTAATTATCCAGATGAGCACTTTAGTGATTAGAGAAGATACCTTTGTATTTCATCAATGTATCTTGGGATTGAGTAAGACCAAACCCTTTTAAGCATACCTAAAGAAAACTTGAGTGTTTGGTCCCCAATATCTCATGGGTCCTTTTTGGGTTAAACAATATATTACCATGGTTCACTAATATCTCCGAGATAATCAAATGGTATTTGTTTACTAAGCTCATTTCCTATGTATGAACATGATTTTACTGTTGTCTTAACTACATCCCTGTCTTTGATCGTTTTTTTTTTTTTTTTTTTTTTTTTTTTAATTAGTTTTACTTGAATATTTATTTTTCAATTTTTCTACTGAAATCACGGATCCTTTGTTTATACTACGCGGATCCAAAGTTTTGGATCCGTGGGATCCGCGGCTTACCAACTCAGTTGGTGTGTTTTGATTTTCATTTATCGTTTCAAAATCACTTAACTGATTATTTTTCATAAAATCAGGTTTGAAGCTACCATGAGATGACTTAAGAATTCTCATAGTGTCATCTGCACAATTTATGTGTTTATTGAATCTTTGAAACTTGAGATTTTGTTTTATGTATTTGCTTAGTGTGAGTTTATGTGATACTAATTTAAGTTCTATTACTTGACATGATGCACAACATTCAGTTTCCACTTTTTCTTCCAAGTTTTTATCTTTTTCTTTCAACTTATTTATCAAGTATTCCTCTTTGGTTTTCAAGATCTTATTTTCACTTATGATGTTTATAATGAACTTACTTAATCTATTGTATTCTATATCTAATGTGTCGTAGTTATTAAATATATATGAAGAGTCAGAGGATACCTTTTTTTTTGTTAGCCGTACTATCCACTTTGTTGTCTTTTAGCATATCTTCACTGTTGAAACTAGTGCTAGAAGCTTATCAACTCCTTTTTGCCTTTAGGTAACTCCGAGTCTTTTTCCATTATTGCTAGATGAGCTTTGAGGTATCCTATGAGTTCGTCTAATGTCATCCTTGAATGATCTTTAGAATCTTCAATATTAGTCGCTTTAACTATCCATTTTGGGTCAAGATCTTTCCTGTCAAAATACTTGCTAGAAATGGATTTATCAAAAAGCTTTAGGAGAAATATTGTGTCTAGCTAAAGTACTATCTAGATCTAAGTCTTTTGACATTACAGAAATGGTTTTTCCAAACTATAAAAACTGTTTTTGCGGACTGGTGATCTTTGCAAGGTTTTCCCTTCTTTAAAGTTTTCAAAATCGATTTGATCGTTTCAAGTTTAAAATACAGTTTATTTTAAAAATCTTGAGTAACGTAGCTCTGATGCCAATTGTGGAAAACTAGAAGGGGGGTTGAATAGTTTTTACCGTTTCTTTTGTTTAATTTGTTAGTTCTAAAGAAGCAATCACAAATTAAGTTATCACACAATATAAACTAAAGATAAAGAGATGAAAGATCAAACCACATAACACAAGTGTTTATAGTGGTTCGGTTTGCAAGAGATCCTTATCCTTGCCCTACTCCACTTCCTCGAGTTGCTTACTCGAGAGATATCTTTCACTAAGAAACAAACTCCCTTCAAGGTGGAGAAAAACCTTTACACGTCGCTTACTTCCTTTTCCGGTACTAAGCTAAACACCGAGTTCTTTCACAAGGTAGAACCAACCTGACGTCGCCTAATTACTTTACCGACACTAAGCTAGATGTCGAGTTCTTTACTCGGGTACAACCACTCCCTACTCTCTTTGTGCTTTGAGGACTAAAGCACTAACCACACTTACTGATCTTACTGATACAATTGATAACAAACACTTAAAGTGTTTACACAGAACCTATACTACAACTTCACAACAGTCTGCTTGTTTGAAGCTTGTTAATCTTGATCTTCTTTGCTACAAAAGAAACATCAATGATATTTATAACTACTATGGTTAGTAACTAAAGTGTATGTATGTGTTTTTCTTTTCTAAGTGGATGCCAAGATCAAATGCCAAGCCTGCTATTTATAGGCAAGCAAGGAAAGGCTCCTACGGATCCGGCGGATCCCTCAGAAGGGATCCGTCCTTGTATGGACTTGGATCCGTGGGATGGTGACAGCTATGGATTAGTTGTCTCTTACCATATCTTAGTTGTATCTTACCATATCATCCAAGATCTTCAAATGTCAACTATGTTGCTTGCATATCTATCCAAGATATCTTACTAAGATTGTATTTGTGATGTATACCATGATATCACTTAGTAACTTAAACTAAAGTTTCTATTTAAAGGAAATACACATGTAATATAATGTTAGTGATCATGTTATATATAAAAGATGTGTTTTGAAAAAGTCTTTAACTAGTATTTATAATTTGCTTAAGGAATATACTTTGTGTTTGTCATGAACAAAACATTAAGCAAAGATCGTAAAATATAAATAACGTTTTTAGTACGATATTTGTATTAACAGAACCGAAAAGAGATATGGACGCTTGGAGTTGGTGAATGTCAATTTTTAGACATGAAAATTACTATAAGAAAAGACCTAACATTTCTATGAAACTTGTTAGAAATTACCTACTGAATGAAACTCAATTTGATATATATTTTTTCATCAAACTAAAAGAACCCATTTTTTTTTTATTATTTTTTTTTTAATAAATTAAATAGCTAACAAACCGTTAATCGTTACGAGAAAAGAATCATTCCATCGTGATGAAAATTAAATCATCTTTCTTAAAGGGACATTTCTATATACTCTCGACGATTTTTTTTTTAGTTTTTTTTTTTAGTATTTTGCCTGCAAAAAATACATGATTTTATGAAATAACATGTGATTCGTGAAATCACACGTGATTATTAAAATAACAAATCACATGTGATTTTTTTCGGACTAAAATTTTAACATTAAAACAAAACTCGAATAAAAATGTCCGTCGTAAGTATATCAAAGTATCCGTTTAATGAAAGATAAAAAGAATTCCCCTCGACTAAAAAAGGAGTGGCATGATTTGTTTATTAGAATTACATATAATTTGTGTTCTAAATTGATCTCAACTCTCATGATAAAAAGAAAAAATTACATCATCGCAACGGAAGTAAACGAGCACTTTTATATACTTTTGACGGGTTTTTTTAGTTTTGTTTTAGTATTAAAATTTGCATCTGAAAAAATCACCGGTGATTTGTTATTTTAGAAATCACGTGTGATTTCACAAATCGGATGTGATTTCATAAATTATATTTGATATTAAAATAACAAATCACATATTTTTTTCAGGCATACTCACAAAAAAAACTTCAAGAAAAAGTTCGCCGAAAGTAAATAGAAATGCCCCTTTATATAAATATGATTTAATTTTCGTCGCGATTAGGGGTGCAAACGAGCCGAGCCGAGCCCGAGCTTTAGTATACTCGAGCCGGCTCGTCAGTTTTTTTAACAAGCTCGAGCTCGAGCTCGGCTCGTAAACTTTTCACAAAGCTCGAGCTCGGCTCGATAAGGCTCGAGTAAATAAAAAAGATGTTTTTCACGAGCCAAAGCTCGGCTCGAGCTAGCTTTATCTGCTTAAATCGGTCCAAACCAAGAAACTATAACAAAAGATTAAAACAAAAACAAAAAAACAAAAAAAAGAGCCAACAACTAATCAGTCAACAACCATCACCCTCATCGTCATTCCCTAACTCATATTCATCTAAATCAAGACTCAAACAACAAGTTAATGCAATTAGATCTCAGATAGTTCATTTTTCACAATCTTTTAAAAGATTTTTGTTTAAACCAACATCATCACAGATCTCTTTTGTGTTCAAGACTAATTACAAGATGTCAATCTCTTCTGAAGACTTGGCTTCAATTATTATACGAACTTTCAGAGAAGAAAAATGACTAGAAAGTCACTATCTTTCTCTCGTTCGTTTACAGAAAACTCAAGGACGAAAGAGAAACAAATAATTCCTACCTGAGATCTTGAAAAGACCTTGATGATATGCACAGAAGTATTACGGATTGGATTTGGTGTCGTGTTTATGATGTTCAAATCGATGGGTTTGCAATTCGGATTGAAGTTATTTTGACAAAAGGTGATATGATATATGAGTTTGATATGAGGTGTGATTAGAGGTATTAGGTGATGAAGATGGAGGTGTTTTATGAAATGAAAGAAAGAGGCGGAATGTTTAGGATGTATGTGTTAGGGTTAGGACTAAGAGAGTATTATTAGGGTATAATACTTATAAGTTATAACAGATATGTGGGGGAGCCTGATAATTATTGGGCTTGGTTATTGGGCCAAATGGGCTTGGCTCGATACGGCTCGACAAGCCTACTCGATCTTCACAAGCTCGGCTCGAGCTCGGGCTCGATAAGTAAACGAGTTGATTTTCAGGCTCAAGCTCGGGCTTGAGCTCGACAAGGCTCGGCTCGTTTCGAGCTTTTATCGAGTCGAGCTCGAGTAGCTCGGCTCGTTTGCACCCCTAATCGCGATGATATGATTCGTTTTGCTTATCGATTAATAGCTTTTGAGATATTTAATAATTTTTTTTAAATGATTTTTTTTTTTTTTTTTTTTTTGAACTTATTTTTTTTTAAATGATGAAAATGAGGTTTTTGGTTTGATTAAAAAATAAAATGTCAGAATTTATTCATCGAATCTTTTAGACAATTTGTGTTATATATCAACTCTTATCAAAATTTGGAAGTGTGAACCAATGATTATCTGCGACATGCAAGATCTCAGTCAACAGATTTATTTTTATTTGGGTTTTGTACTTTTGTTAACATAAGCTTACCGGGCAAGTATTAACGTATTACATAAAATGTATATTTTTGTTCATTTAGTGAAACTTATTTTCAAATATAACAATTTATCACTTTATTTAATGTGTATTGAATGTATTTTTTGTTAAATAAAAAAGTTGTGTTTATTAGTTACACGCTAACTTATAGATCCAGTGAGCACTTGTTAGCAAAACTCTTATAACATCATCAACTTTATTATATTTTATTTTATTTCAGTAAATGAAGGTTTGTTGTTAATTAATTGGATTAATTGACTAGTTATAATATCATTAATGGTCCTTTATTATTATTATAGAGTAAATTACAAAGGTGGTCCTTATGGTTTGCGTTGACTCACACTTTTGGTCCTTTGACTTTCTTTTTTGCACATACAGTCACTAACTCTGAAACCCTTAACACACACAGCCCTTTGACCCAACAGATGTTAAATTTGACCGTTAAAACCAATCATGTGTTGCACACATGAGGGTATCATTGTCTTTTAACATTTTTTTATTTCTTTTTCATTTTTCTCAAACAAATACCACACCCACATCATACTTCTCTCTTTCACTAGTCACCTTCTCATTTTTTTTTCTCTCTCTGATCATTACTCTTCTCTTTTCTATGAAATACACCTAAAAACACTCTAAAACCATTGTCAATCTCTTCTGCCAATCTATAAAACATATACGAATGCATAAAAGAAAAGCATAAAACGCCACAAAAACACTTTCCCTTCCTCTTATGTATTTCTCAGTCATATAACACAAACCTTTCCTTCCTTGGTCTCTCTTGTTACAATCGAAACACACTCCTTTAATCTCCAGTTCGTCTATTAGTTGATTCCGAATACATTAGATCTAGAAGATGAAGGCTATCACAACCCATCACAACCAACTACAATGTTAATATAACAAATCCAATCAATTCACATCACTCCCCAGCTCTTATCACGATCTAACTGAGACTCGAAACCAAATGAAACAAAATAATATAAAATGGATCTCAGGTTTGTTTCTGTTTCGGTGGTCATTACAAATCTTTTAAAGATTTTTACAACACCCATCATCGATCCTAAGAACAAGAAACGAAAGAAATGAACCTACCCGATACCTTATAAAGATCTTGAAGCCGTAGAAGAGACAAGATAAAGGGTTCGTTTGTATGTTTGATTCTTAGCCGAGTGATTAGGAAAAAAAAATGTGTTAAGGTGTGCGTAAAGATTCTAATTAAATAGACATGATGGATTTGTAGTGGGTTTGTTGTCGTGGGTTTGGGTGACTGCTTCGAGGAGATATAAGGATGGTTTATGTGGTGTTTATTTGGAGTTATAAGGATGGAGGTATGATTTGTTTGATGTGGGGATGTGATAGTTGGTGGGTGGTTCGGTTGAGTTTTTGGGTCAATGATCAGAAGCTGAAGCTGAGACCAGTCATATTCTTTGATTTCTTGTTAATTTTTTTCTTTGATTCTTGTTGGCTTATTTGATTTTTTTTTTTTTTTTTTTAATTTTTTCTTTCTTGTTGGCTTATTTGACTCTTGTTGGCTTGTTTGACATTTTTTTTTTTTGTGTATTTTGGTTATGTGTGATTTATCAATTGAATTTGTGTGAGAAGTTTTTTTGGTGGTGGATGTGGATCCCTCCTCTCAATCTTGGATATGAGAAATGAGAGTTTGTTTTATTTGGTTAGATTGTGATGGTGATTGTTTGATTTGTGAAAGAAATGGGGTATGTTAATGGTGTAAAAAAAAGAGATATTCATGGAGTTTCAAGGAACATTGGTGTTTAATTGAGGTGGTCGGAATTTCATGGAGGTGGCCGGAAAAATTGATGGCTGAAATTAACGGTGGTGGAACTTTGGGTTTTGTTGGTGAAGATGAAAAAGGGTAGTGGTAGGATCCAAGCTTATGAAAGAAGATGATAAGGAAGAAAGAAAGTGCCTAAAATGACATTTTTACCCTCATGTGCCTTGCAAATGAGGAGTGTTTAACAGTCAAATTTAATGTCGTTTGGTCAAAGGACTGTGTGTGTTAAGGGTTTCAGAGTTAGTGACTGTATGTGCAAAAAAAAAAAAAAAAGTCAAAGGGCCAAGAGTGTGAGTCAACGCAAACCACAGGGACCATCTTTTTAATTTACTCATTATTATAAGAGAATACCTCCTACAGCTATTTTTTTTTTCTTTTTTGAAGTACGTACAACTATTAATTAACTACAACACAAATCCAATTTCTCACACTTCTCGCGACACGTTTTTATATCCTCCTCACACGTCACAAGGCTACCACAACAACAAAATCCACTCCAAAACCTCTCCTTAGGCTTTCGGCATACTTTGGTGCAAGGTGGTGGACTAGCAATTGATCTGATGTCAATGTCATTAACATCACCTTTGTTACCTACAAATAAAAAATAAATAAAACATAACCATTCATATGATATTTATTCATAAATCGTGATGTGAAAAAAAAAAAAAATAATAAATAAAGAGAAAAATGCGAACTTACACTCGTGACAAACTAGCAACATCAGAAAGGTCATACAAAGGATCGTGATAACTGATCCATTTAGCTTCATTGTATTATATTGTTCGTGTCTATGAGAACTTTTTACTTTTTATTAAAAAGATACACCACGAGAACTTGAAGAATGACAACCAAACACAAATTTCTATTTATCTACAGAATAAGACATAGGCGTATTGGTTTATGTTACCCACTTTAATATTGCGTAAATGACTAATAAACTCAAACAAATCATTGTTTTAGTGTGTTTGTACTAGGTGTTTGTCTCGTGTGATTCAACTCTGTTCACAATATGTACATGTCGTAACCCATGGGATAAATTTCTTATAATGATTTTATTATACATAATTGTTCAAAGTCGTGCAAGCTAGGTTTTTACATTATCGATTTTTGAAAACCTGTTAGTTTCTGTGTATATATGTATTTTTATACAATTTCCTACTTGATTGTGATAGAGGTGAATAGCTGTTAGTTACCATAGTATGTGACACGTGAGGTGCACATGCCTGGCCTAGCCAGTCAGTGAGTTACACGTGTACATTTTCACTACTTGTGGCCTAACAGTTTTTCCCGCCAAAATCCTTTTTAAATACTTGTTAATTCTCATTTGTATGTAGCCAAGTTTAATACAATTTCTCATTTTCCCCTGTCCTTTCTCTCTTGTAACTGATTGTTCTTTCAATAACAAGATTCAGTTTCATTTACTAATTCAGTTTGTAAGGAATTAAATATTCCATAGATTTGATGATCAAAAACAAGAAGAATGAAACATATAGAATACTGAATGATAAGCAAAATACAAGGTACTGCTGGTCCAAGAGCAAGGTACTGCTAGACCAACAAGGTACTGCCAAAATTCACAAGCAAGGTACTGCCAGTGCAAACTCAAAGGTATTGCTAGTTCAAACAAAGGTACTGCTAGTACAACAAGGTACTGCTAGTACAAAATGAGACTGCTGCTAGTGTAACAACCTGCTACTAGTTCAAATGAAGGTGCTGCTGAATCAATGAGTCACTCTGCTGCTACAAAGATAAGAACGAAGAAGATATTATTTTGTATGAGTCATGTTTATACAAATATAATATCTAGATATTTTATCAAGTCATCAAGTTGAACACTCAAGATACAAGTTGTATCTTATTGACTTGACACATGTAAAAGCAAGTGGATGACTAAAGACTTATCAAGTTTGTAATGATCTCCTTATGTTATAAAAGGAAGATCATACCCCTTAGATAAAAGTGTGTCTTGGTTGTGATTGAAACAATCAACACCAAAGTGCTTCGTACTCTCAAATTACAACAACACAAAGTTGTGTTAAAATGTAAGAGCACTTAAAGAGTGTGTGTGGGAACATTGGACATGGGGTCTAATGTTGTTTAGTTTGTTTAGCCTCAAGGATCTTTGATCCCTGATTAAAGTGTAATCGTACTACCATTGATCAAGTAGTATTGGGGCCAAGTTGGAATAACAAATGGTGAAAGTTTGACAAAACCTTGTTGTGATAGTATTGTATTCGTTCATAGAATATTCCGTCAATATTATTATCATACTAATCATAGTCAATATCCTAGATCAAAGGTGTAACAACCTTGAGCCCATAAACGATCACGTAACTTGTTTTAGTACATGGAAGAAGGTCTAAAACGAGTCTTCACATTTGGTATCAGAGCGGGGGGCTCTGGATCTAGGAAAAGAAAAGGTTTTAGCTAAAGAAAGAAGAAAAATTCGTTTTTGCTTAATTTTTCGCAACTTTCTGAAGAGCAGTTTTGCAAAGGCTATAACTCCTTCGTTAACCGTTGGATCGGGCTGAAATTTTTGTTGAAGGTTCTTGGTATATCAAGGTAGATTCTCACCGGAGGGATCTTCAATCTGAGCCTTAGGTTGCAAAATATGCATCGTTGAAAATTGCTGCAGAAACAGTTGAGGTATGGTCGAATTTTTGGTTTTTCTTTCTTGGTTTACACACACAAAGGGGAAGAATCACACACAGAAGAGAGTTGGTTCTTAAAAGATAAAAAGGCTTGTTTATCAATTTATTATTGATGAAAAAGATCATTTGTTGCTTATTTGAAGTTGAGGTTGAATTTTTCAAGATTGTGTTTTGTCATATCTTTGGAAGAAAAGATAACTTGTTTGTGCTTCAATAATTATGGCGATGACTTGTTAAATCTAGTTTTCATAGGTCAAGGGGAGGATGGACGAAGACCTAGTTAACTATCACTTAAAGGAGTTACTTTGTAGTGCTCAGTGTCTCATTGAAGATGAGGATTTTATCAAGAGATTTCGATCTACTTATATGGTGTTAGTATAAGTTCAAAGTCAGTTTTAGTACAAGATATAGGACACAAGATTGGTTTATTCAGCTTCATCAACAAGTTGGTAATGGTTGGTTTTTCTTCATCAGTCATAAAAGCCTACAGAATGGAGATTCGAATGGTTAACATATTAGTTTCAGGGGAAGCTTAAATGTTTAAATGTATAACCATTTATTGTATTTGTGCAAAACCACAAGGGAAAGTTATTGATTCTTACTACTATTGATTAATATTAGTTTGTAGTTGTAAAGATCATATTTGTAACATTCTCTATTTGTTGATAACAAAAAGGGGAAGAGACGTGGTGGATAGCATAGATTAAGGGGAAGTCAGTATAGTTTTCATTCATGGTGAGATTTAGTTATCTCAATTTCTCTACTTCGTCTAGGGAAATTCGTACAAGAATGTTTTTGTTTTGTAATCATCAAATAGGGGAAGATTGTAAGGAATTAAATATTCCATAGATTTGATGATCAAAAACAAGAAGAATGAAACATATAGAATACTGAATGATAAGCAAAATACAAGGTACTGCTGGTCCAAGAGCAAGGTACTGCTAGACCAACAAGGTACTGCCAAAATTCACAAGCAAGGTACTGCCAGTGCAAACTCAAAGGTACTGCTAGTTCAAACAAAGGTACTGCTAGTACAACAAGGTACTGCTAGTATAAAATGAGACTGCTGCTAGTGTAACAACCTGCTGCTAGTTCAAATGAAGGTGCTGCTGAATCAATGAGTCACTCTGCTGCTACAAAGATAAGAACGAAGAAGATATTATTTTGTATGAGTCATGTTTATACAAATATAATATCTAGATATTTTATCAAGTCATCAAGTTGAACACTCAAGATACAAGTTGTATCTTATTGACTTGACACATGTAAAAGCAAGTGGATGACTAAAGACTTATCAAGTTTGTAATGATCTCCTTATGTTATAAAAGGAAGATCATACCCCTTAGATAAAAGTGTGTCTTGGTTGTGATTGAAACAATCAACACCAAAGTGCTTCGTACTCTCAAATTACAACAACACAAAGTTGTGTTAAAATGTAAAAGCACTTAAAGAGTGTGTGTGGGAACATTGGACATGGGGTCTAATGTTGTTTAGTTTGTTTAGCCTAAAGGATCTTTGATCCCTGATTAGAGTGTAATCGTACTACCATTGATCAAGTAGTATTGGGGCCAAGTTGGAATAACAAACGGTGAAAGTTTGACAAAACCTTGTTGTGATAGTATTGTATTCGTTCATAGAATATTCCGTCAATATTATCATCATACTAATCATAGTCAATATCCTAGATCAAAGGTGTAACAACCTTGAGCCCATAAACGATCACGTAACTTGTTTTAGTACATGGAAGAAGGTCTAAAACAAGTCTTCACACAGTTTCAGTAATCTTTTTCTGTTCTTGATTGCTCTACTGAATTGTAGCCCATTAACGAATCTTTATTGATTCCTAGTGGTGTATATATTAAGTGGTATCAGAGCACTTTTCTGGCTCTATATCATTTTCATCATCAAAAATAATCCGTCATCTTCTCCGGTCAAGATTCCGGCGAAGGTTGTTAGTTTTCCGATCAAGAAATTCATTCAATCAAGTAGTACTACACTGGTACCTTGATTCTAATCAATCATACTACACTGGTATATTGATTAGTCGTGTACTATCCATTCAGAAAGAGGACTACTTGTCACGTATTCATCGCGACCTCAAGAGCAGCGCCGTAGGCTTAAATCCTCTGCTTTTGGACTAAGGGTTAGTTTTGTTTGACTTGAGGGTAGCCAAGAAACGGTTAAGTTGTTGGGTATTGCTCAATTGAAGAAGAAGGAGTGATAACCAATAACTAATTCAACAATAATCAAGAAATAGTACACGTGGCAGTTAGTTGGGAATCATGGTGTAATTAACAATGGTGGTTGCAACAAGGGTTTCTAATACTGCGAGTAGGTCTGGTAATGGTCCACCTTTGGTATTTGATGATGAGACTAAAAGGTACATTGCAGATACCATAGCCCAAATGGTAGGTGGGGCTATGACAGCTGTCAACTCAAGACTTGACCAGATGGGTGAGCAGATCACTGGTTTAAGTTTACAAAACAGTCAAAATTTGGGAATTGGTCAAAGTGGTGGTCAAGCACAGCTTACAAGAGTGGCCAAGATTGATTTCCCAAGGTTTAATGGTGATGATGTTAGAGGGTGGTTGTTCAGGTGTGAACAACTGTTCTTGATTGATCAAGTGGCTGAAGTAGATAAGGTAAATCTTGTTTCAATCCATCTTTATGACAAGGCTTTGTTATGGCATACACAATACACTAGGATTCATGGTACTTTTGTGGATTGGGAAGTGTATGAAACAAATGATGACCCCATGTCTGAACTCAAGAACTTGAAATATGAAACAAATTCTAGGGATTATGAAGATGCTTTTGATAATCTGTTGAGTAGAGTTGATATAAGTGAATCTTGTGGAAAACTAGAAGGGGGGGTTGAATAGTTTTACGTCTTTTTAATTTTTATTATGAAAACTTTGTTTACTTTTAAAAACTTAGATTCGAATTTATGTGAACTCAACTCTTGAACAATATGAACAAATATAAGTAGATCTAAATTAACAATGCAAGTAAAGTAATGAAATGAAATGAAAGATAGAGATGGAAAGATCTAACCGAGAGACAAAGGATTTATAGTGGTTCGGCTATAAGGACACCTTCCTTGCCCTACTCCACTCCCCGAGCACCTAACTCGAGAGTTTTCTTCACTATGTCAACAAGCTCCCTTATGGCGGAGAAAACCTTACACAACTTTCGCTTACACAGGTTTAACGACACAAAGCTAGATGTCGAGTTCTAATCGTAGCTAGAACCAATCTCACAACTATTACACAACTTTTTCACAACTTCTTCACACCGGCTTCACAACTTCTTCACGACGGCTTCACACCTTCTTCACGACTTCTACACGACTTCTTCACTACGGCTTTCACAACTTCTTCACAACCTAGCACTACTTATATACTCTTCTACTTCTTCACACCTTCACTACTTATACACCTTCACAACTTACACACTAATCTAGCCTACCCAACTATGCTCACACTTATCTAACAAATATTCACAACATATACAAATGAATGAATGATTTACAATTATGACACACTAACAACTTGGATGAAGGAGTGTTGTTCCCTTAGCACACCGAGTAATAACAATTAAGTTAAACTAAGTGAGCTTATGACTGAGATCAATGCAAAGAATATTTCTAACAGTTATAATACGTGAATATAAAAAACACAATATTTTTCAACGTTTAAATTCTTATTAGAAATAATTCCAAGAATCTATTACCCAAGTGTTTTGCGGAACAAACACTTGGGATTGAATAGACAAGGGTTTATGGTGTCTCCTATCGAAACTCAAGTTTTGCTTGAGTGGTAACAATATACCCACTGAGCTATCTCAGTGAGTTGTATACTCTTTCTAGGAGAGAAGTTACGTTGTAAAAGTTCTAAGCTTTCAATATACAAAGCACACATAACTTCTCTCTATCTGATCTATTTATACACAAGTAATCTAAGTATAAGTGATTAAAATATTACAAGTTGATGAGGTAGCGTGTCTGACAATTACAAACAGTAATCGTCATTTCCAAGAACCAATAGGAATGGGCTAATAAGACTTTGGGAGTTGTTGGCTGATACTCCATGACTTTTAGCCGTAATAGGGAAGGTTGGTATCTGACAAGATAAGAGTGTTTGGTCTGACACTCTTATCCTCTCAGATCTTTCCCTTTTGTTCCCGCCTATTCTTCAGGCATTGGTTCCTCAGTCTTCAATCACTTTAATGTTGTTGAGGAGACTGGGGTTCAGTGAGTTCTTGTCCAACACTCACTGAACCATCATCTTCTTCTTTGGCTTAAGTCCTACTCAGGGAGTACCGCCTTCCTGAGAGTGAGTCCTTCTTTGAACTCGCCTTAAGCATCCTGAAGATGACTCACTGAGAGGTTGTTCTCTCAGTGACTTGAATTGTTCTCGGTTTAAGTTAACACTTAGTTAATTTGTGTTCAAATCTTGTTCTAAGTATTCTTGGGTACTGACGGACCCAACAATCTCCCCCTATTTGAATATAAATTATTCCTAAGTGTTTTGATCAGTAATGAGTGAGCTAATGACTTCTACTCATACTGAATGTACTAGAATGTAAATAAGGACACTGAAATAATATAAACATCATCTTATTGATATCATTACAAGTCCTATCAAAACTAAGTACAAAAAGTTGGTGGTGGTGGTAGTCAGGCAGATTCATCAGTTCAACTTAATCCCAAGGGCTTCAAGCTTAGGCTTCTTTGACTGCAGTTCTTGTTGGTCAGGGTGCTCTCGGATTTTCCTTTTCAGATCTTGACAAAACCTCGCATTTTCAGAAGTTTTGAGTGGGGAGGCCATCATTAGAAAGCCAAGCATGGCTTTGATCCCTGATAGATCAATATCACTCCATCTCTGAAAGGCTTGGTCACCGAACTCATCAATGAAGAACATACCTCTCTCAGGTTGTTCAATGACCACATTGTTCCTGAATGGAACACCTTCAGGGAGAGCCCTATTACAGTCAAGACCAGGAACCTTGATCTCAGGCTCAGCTTCAATCTTCTTTCTCTTTCTTGAAGAAGACTGAGAAGGGGCAGGCTGTTCAGCTGAAGCAGGAAGAAGAGATGGAATACCAAGTTCCTGAGGTGCTGCTGCCAATCTTTCATACCTCAGGCTCAGGGACTTCAACAGACCAGGGACCACAACATTTGATTTTTTCTGCTAATATTGGACCCAACTCATCCAATTCAGTGATCCCGAAGTTTCTCATGTCAGCACCTCTGTAGACAGTAACAGTGGCAGGCGTGGTGTTTCGATGAATCTTGACATCAGTGATTGGTTCTGGTTTCAACCTGTTTGTCATGATCCACTGATATCTCTTAATCCTGTTTTGCCTGATCTCTTCAGTCCTTTTCATTCTTTCTTCCCTTCTTTGCCTGAGGGCAGCCATTTCAGCATTCTGAGCTTCCACAAAGCTCTTGCCACCTTTCCTTTTAGCAAGGTCTTTTGCCTCAATCCCAATCTTCTCAGCCTCTTCTCTTGCAACCTGAATAAGAGCAAGCTTGTTCTGCCTTTCATCTTCAGCAGCTTTCTTTGATGCCTCCTCTTTTTCTATGTAAGCTTGAATTTCAGCAAGAGTGAGAAGTTCCATTACCCCATTGATTTCATAAGGAACCCTGACTGGTTCATCAGGGTCTGGCCTTCTTTCCTTGGAGGCAGGCACCAAGATTGTGGGCTTAGGCTCAGTGGTTGTGAGAATGCCCTTGCCTTTGTCTTGGTGGGATGAAGATGTGGTGGCTTCAGGATTCTCCCCCTCAGTGTGAGAAGGAGGTTGTTCTTGTTCAGGTTGTGGAGGTTCTTCAGTGACATTCTCCCCCTCAACTGTTGCATGACCCATAGTGAGAGCAAGAGTTGGTGTGCTCACTGAAGTTGAGGGAGATTGACCTTTGAAGGCCTGATAGATCTCAGTCATCATGGACTTGATGTCTGAGGTGTCCTCCTGAAGAGTTGAGACCTTAGTCTCAAGAGAAGCCTGAGAAGCCTCTAATGCAGTCATCCTTGGCCCAAGATTCCAAGCCATAGAGGAAGAAGATGAAGCCAAAGAAGCCATGTGGGATTCCATAAGACCCAGGGAAGATCGAATGGAGTCCACTGAAGAGTTGAGTCCCTGAAGATTTAAGGATCTCAGCACAGTTACCAGCTCAGTCAACTGAGAAGTTTGTTGCTGGTAAGTTTCTGAAGCCTGAAGAACTTTTTTGTTTAGCTCAGGGTCATCTTTCACTGACTCTTGAATAGTGTCAACGCTCTTTTGTAAGTTGGTGAGAGACTCGTTGAACAGTTTTAAATTTGAATCAAGATTTGTCAGGGAGAAGGAGATAGATGACATGTGCTCGTTTTCATCATCATGATGGGCTTCCACTGATTCCTTCGGGTTTACATAATGAACAGCGGCTTCAGTGTGCTAGTCAAACATTTCTTCAGTCAGACCTTGGAAGAGAGCTTTGTTGGTCTTGAGCAGGAACTTGACCAATTGTCTCTCAGTGAGAGGAAGAGTGTTGTCATACTTGGTGAGGATGTTGTCAGTATCCGAAGAACCAGCAGTTTGAGGTTCTGATTCTTTACTTGGATGTGGAGATGACTGATGTGATTGTTCAGGTTGTTCAGAGTGTTCAGATTGTACATCAGTTTCCATATCCTCACCTGCCTAAAAAATTTCCTCTTCACTCTCTTCCTTGAGCTCTTCATCAGATTCAATAAGAGCCTGAAAGTCCCCCATGGACTCAATACCCAAAAATTCAACCGGCTCCTCTTCATAAAAAGACTCGCCTTTGTTTTGGCCAGGTCCTGACCCCGTTGTCATAATAACTGAGTGGGTTTGCTCAGCCTGACTAGCCATAATAACTGGGGTAATACCAGCCTGGCTTTTGGGGGCAGTTCCTGAGTGAATGGATTCTCCTGAGGGGTTGATGGGTTCCATATCAGCGGGTTATTTCTTTCCCTCTGAGTCTTTGTCCCCCTTAGCGCCTTCAACTACTGATGGGTGTTTTCCAGTAGTATCACTAGGCACTGATTGTGATGATTGATGAACCCTCTTCCCATCAGGATTGTACAGTCCTTTTGGGGATTTAGGATCCTTAACTCCCTGAGATCCTGAGTGTGATTGATCAGGAACGTTAGCAGGATGTGATTGTTTGTGGGTCCCCTTCCCAGTAGGATAGTGCTGTACTACTGAGGGTTTAGGACCCTTTTCTCCCTCAGGCCCTGATTGTGATTTATCAGTTCCTTCATCGGGATGTGAGAGGTTGTGGGTCCCCTTCTTAGTGGAGTAGTGCTGCCCCACCGAGGATTTAGAACCCTTTTCTCCCTCAGGAACTGATTGTGATTTGTCAGTTCCTTCATGGGGATGTGAAATGGTGAATGTTCCTGATCCCTCAGACTTGTGTATGTCAGTGGGAACATGTGGAAAGGGTTTGCCTGAGGACACTGAGGATGATTGCTCAGTGCCCTCCGTTGGCCTTTGTTTTGTGGTCAGGAGGGTCTCTGTAGTGGGTGTCTCAGAGGTCTGGGCCACTTTCAACCTCTTTTTAAGGTTTAGTTAGTTTTCGGCATCAGTCTTAGTGGCGAGTGATTTGGGTTTAACCACCTTACTGGACTGACCCTTCTTAGTCTTCTTCACCTTCTTTGTAGGTGAAGGTACTGGAGAAACAGCGTTCTCCCCCTGAATCACCTCCATCATATAGGTGGTCAGGGCAATGGGTGTTACCTCAGGGATGCCACTAGAAAAATTGGTCTTATTGTAATATCCCGTAAAATTTCCCACCTAATTATAAATGATTAACGAGAGTAATCTATCATCACAGTTTAATTAACCGTTTTTACGGACTAAATTTTTGCTTTTATTCAACATTATTACTAAACGGGACGTTGTAACAATTCTCACATTCCTTGTGATAAACTCATGTACGTACCATGATAATATATGATTGCTAATAAAATAAACCAATGAGCCAACTAAAATTAACACAAAAACTATTTTGTCTTCTTTCTTTTGGTTGAGAGCGCCGGCCAAAAGCAATAATAAACTCTCATCATTTGAGTGATTTACACACTCTAAATGAACCTTGCACGTTTCCTACTCTCTGACAACCTCACTATGTATCACCATTAAACTCACCTAAATACTCAAAGTTTACCCCATAAAAGGCCTCTATATCTTCGGCATTTCACATACACACTCAAAAACAAGAAAGAGAGATATACTCTCTTCTTCCTCCCTCTCTTTGGATGCGACTGCCATCACCACGCCGCTACACAGCCACTACAAAGAGGAGTCAAGGGCGTATGTGTTGTTTTGATCTCGAGTTGACAAGGGACCGCAAGGGGTAGTGATGATTTGGGTCTCAATTGGTACGAGTTAACCACCACCGCCACCTCTATCATCTCGTCGGTATGGTTAAGAAAACCCATCTAAACCTATTTCTCATCGTCATCTTTTATTTATTTAAAATAAAAAAACCGATTGCTAATCTTTTGTTCTAAAGTTTTCGTGGATATTAAAAACATGATTAAAACAATTTTAGCATTGATTTCGTGTGGTATAAAATCATTCAAGAGGCGTGTGGTTGATCTATTTTAATGTCGGGTCGGGTCTAAACCCGTATGTGTCCAAGCCGAGACCCGTGATGGGTCGGATGGTTTTGGAGCTGCTTATTTATGGAGTTATTGAGTTTATATGTTAAGTGGTTTATTTGGCTTGATTAGTTGTTGCTTATCTTGTTTATTTTTGTCTCGGTTTGATCCACCACCGAAGCCACAAGGGTGGTTTTGGGTTGGTAAAAATCACAGCCAATAGAGGTTTGGTTTTAGTTTGGATCGATTTGTGTTTTTGGTTTTATATGAGATTGATTAACAAGAAAACCGATGGCTGTTTAGATTTCTTATTTTCTACTTATAATGGGGTGTTTGTATTAGCTATTTAAAAGTGATTATGTGATTAGGAATAATCAGATGGCCAGTTGTAATATAACAGAGTATATGAGCTAGTGTTTGAATGTGTTTTCGTTGTTTTAACTTACAATAATCAGATAATCAATTGAGTGTCTTAACAATTTCTGAGTATATATACAGTTAATGCACTAAAAAGGACATGTTGTATGCTGATTTTACAGCCCCAAATGGGGTATATTGCTGCTGATTTTACAGCAGCAGTAGGGGTGTTTGTTTTGCTTATTTGCAGCCCCATAAGGGTGTTTGTTTGGTTACTTTCTGTCCAGTGAAACAGCCCCAAGAGGGTGTGTTTTGCCACTAAAAATCTGCACTTGTAGGAGTGTTTTTCATGCTGAATTTTCTGCACCTAGAAGAGTGTTTACATGCTGAATTTTCTGCACTTATATTAGAGTTTGTATGCTGATTTTTCAGCATGATAAAGGTGTTTATTGCTGATTTTTCAGCATGATAAAAGGTGTTTAGTTGCTGATTTTTCAGCATGATAAAAGGGTGTTTGGTTGTTGATTTTCAGCATGCAAAGGGGTGCTTATTTTGGACTTGCTTAGTTGATCTTATAAGGATTATTTGGTTTTGTTTCGCATATATATAAGTGTTTCATGCATATATATTACGATAGTTGAACTTTTCATAGATATAGTTCTCGGAATATTAAAAAGTGTTTAACAATTTACATAGTAACTGAACTTAAAAACATTTTAGTTACTTGCACAATCACGTATGACATATAAAAATAGATCGGTAAATCAAAGTTAGTGTTTGCGAGGTGAAAGTAGAAAAAGGTATATAAATTTAACACCATTACTCTTGAAATTAACATTGTTGCGGTAAATGAATTTTGTAGATTTAGATTATGATGAATTCATGTTAGTATTTTGGAATATTTACTGGACCAAATAAGGTGCGTTTGGACTAAAGTTGGGCCAAAGCCCATTTATTTGTGGATAGTTTTTATTGAACAATTTCAATACAAGATAAATTAATAACTATTATTGGATAACGATTATCAGGTTGACAAAATTAATTTTGTCAACTTAAGAGTTATTTTGACAACTTATTATTATTAGTTGTGATTCACTTATGTTTCGGGATTTATGGTTTTATAATCATATTATAATGATAACATGAATCACACTCAACTACAATGTAGAAATCATATAAACAACCAAGTTATGACCCCAAAACTTAACCGGTCTACTTATCTTCCACTTAATTGCTATTTGATTTTTACGTGTTTATTTTACCTTTCACACTATGCTATATGATTTATGCTTTGGCATGCGTTTAGTCTGAGTCTATGACTTCGTATCACCACACGAAATGAGATACTAAACATTTTACAAACATTGTTACAATTATTCCACGAAAACTACAAACGCTCTATCTTTTGAAACTTGTTCGTATCGATTACTTTTGCGTATTATGTTTTGAGACAAGCTTATATTCATTAGGTTACGCTGATTATGTATCGTTGTGCTATACTCCTTACACTATTCTGCCATACTCATTGGCACCGTTGTGTTACTTACATCACTGCATTCCAAGGTGAGTTCGTAGCCCCTACTTTTATACGTTTTAAACTACTTTTGGGGGAGATACATGCTCAAATACAATGCTTTTACTTTCATAAGTACTCTTAACTGTTTACACACTACTGTGAGTTCCATAGACTACTCTTTTACCTACTCTGAATTACTTTTGAAGGCGATACATGTTCGCTTTACATATAAACTTTACTGGTTTACTTTAAACAACGTACTTAGTTGATGAAACGCTCTGCTCGTTATTGAGATGTAATACTTTCTTTTAATTATAAAAGTACTTTTAAACCTCTACAAACTATTATGAGTTTAAAAATCCACTTTGTACATTTTATATCTCATGGAGAGATACCTGCTATAAACATGATCACAAATGATTTTCAACCGTATGCTATACTTGATTTACTATTGCCTAAGTTTACCTTTATTGCCATGTTCGAAGTCCCTCACATCATGAACCTTAATCACTTACGAGTGAACGTAAATAATTGTGAATAGATCTATTTGGGACTGACAATCCCCGTTTGGGTCTGCTAGGATGAGCCACCCAGGCGCACTTTATTTGAACAAACTTATGGGTTATTGGCAAATACCCATCTTGAGGGCCTATATACTTTACATCATTTTGATGCCTGTTAAGCGTTGAGTGTCATGAGACTTAGGGCAATAGAAACGATACTGTAGTCATGATACAGTATTGCCACTATTTTATTAAACTTGAACTTGTTTTCACTATATAGCAGAAAATCACTACTTGGCAAAACAATAACTATTTTGTGTTGACCCAGTTAGGGCAACCAAACCAACTATGGGTGTATAACAACTTAACCCACCACTTATTTTATAACAAACCAACTATGGGTGTATAATATCGTAACCCATCGCTTATTTTATTAATAATTGTATTTATTACAATTATTACCTAAACTTGGAACTATTGATAATCAACTGATTTTATACAAACTCTATGAACTCACTAACCTTTGTGTTAACGCTTTTAGCATGTATTTATCTCAGGTCCATGATAAGCAAGGATGGCATGGAGGAGCACGAATACTTTTGAAGGCTATAAATTTTATTATCATTCGAAAACCTATTTAATAAACTTTGAAACCACTGGGACCTTATTTTGTAAACTCTGATATTCGAATGATAAATCTTTTAAAACGACTAAATTGGTGATCGTTTTCTACTATTCAACTGTTGTGCCATGAAGTAACACCCAATTTGAATTCCGCTGCATATCACGAAATTGGGGGTGTTACACTTATGCAAGACGTCAGGCTTTGTGCCTTCGACGTTAGACCTTTCATAGTCAGAACCAAGAAGGTCCTGAAGCACACAGGAAATAAACCTAGGGTAAGACAAATGTTTTTGCCTAGATTTTCCTGAGAGCTTGGCAACGAGGTCTCGGAAGATTATTCCTCCGATATCAATCTTTGTACCCTCCAAGAGGCTGAACAACATCAATTGTTGTGATAAGTTCAATTGCTCCGTTGAGGATTTATTCCCCCCAAGGACCTGAATGACAAATGTCATCAGTATCCTCCAGACTGGGTGAAACCAGGTTTTGACTAGTGGAGCCTTCTCCAATAAGGCTCCAGCAGACTGATCAGGACGTCTGAGGTTATGAGGTCCTAGAAGGATTAATTCATTCTTGACCTCTTGATCAGTGGGATTGGGCTCAAAAGCCTCAGCAAAATCAAGACCTGTGGCCTTGATGAAGGTGTTGTAATCCAGGGAAAGGGGTCTTTTCCCATTCATCACTGTGAATGTGATGATGGATTCTTTGGTGTCTTTTGGGCTAGTAGCCACAGCAGTACACCAGAATTCCCTCAGGTGGTCATGGTAGATGACTGAGGGGGTCTTGGTAAATGCCTTTGCAAGAAAACAGTTTTGAAGATATTTCATAACGTTCTTGTAGGCAGGGAACTTTTGTGGATAGGAAAAGTTTCCCACCACATTGTTCTTGGTGAGGTCTACACCTTCCAATGTGAAATCCACATTAGGGGCGTATGTCACAGCTTTAGAAGAAGCCATATTTTGGGTCTAATTCCTGAGGTTCAGGGTTCAGGAACTTGGGTTTAATTCCTGAAGTTCAGTGACCTTTCTCACTGAAGAACACATTGAGTCAGGGATTTAGAATTTACACATATTTGGATGGAGTTAATCAGGGGACTGATTCTCAATATCCAACATTCCTAGTTCAGCTTTCAGTCTGGTGAAAGTTGGTTCATCCAATGGTTTGGTGAATATATCAGCTAGCTGATATTCAGTAGGAATGAAGTGTAATTCTATGTCACCATTCATGACATGGTCCCTGATTAAGTGATATCTTATATCAATGTGTTTTGTTCTTTGATGAAGAACAAGGTTATTTGAGATGGCAATTGCACTTGTGTTATCACAAAAGATGGGTACCATCTTATACTGAATTCCATAGTCACTGAGTTGACTTTTCATCCAGAGTACATTTGCACAACAACTTGCTGCTGCAACATATTCAGCTTCAGCTGAGGACATGGCAACTGATTGTTGCTTTTTAGCACTCCAACAGACTAGTTTACCACCAAGAATTTGGCAAGAGCCTGAGGTGCTTTTTCTGTCCATGTTGCATCCAGCATAGTCAGAGTCTAAGTATCCTTTAAGATCAAGGCCTGAGCATTTTGGATAATATAATCCAAGGTTTGGAGTACCTTTCAGGTACCTGAATATCCTTTTCACAGCTGTGATGTGTGATTCTCTTGGGTCAAATTGATATCTGGCACATAGACATACTGAGAATTGGATATCAGGCCTTGATGCAAGTAGATACATCAGTGATCCTATCATTCCTCTAAAGAGAGTTTGATTTACTGGTTTACCAGTGAGATCAGGACCAAGGTTGTTTGGGGGAACCATGGGAGTCTTGACTGAGGCACAGTCACTGAGCTCATACTTTTTTAGTAGGTTCTTAACATACTTCTCTTGACTGATAGTGGTTCCTTTATCAGTCTGCCTGATCTGAAGACCAAGGAAGTAGGTTAATTCTCCCATCATGCTCATTTCAAATTGCTTAGCCATTAGTTTTTCAAATTGTTTGCAAAGCTTGTAACTTGTTGAGCCAAAGATGATGTCATCAACATACACTTGTACTAGTATGACATCAGTATTTGTCTTATAGATAAACAATGTGTTGTCTATCTTGCCTCTGACAAATTTGTTTTGGATCAGAAAGGCTGAAAGAGTTTCATACCATGCCCTGGGAGCTTGTTTCAGTCCATAAAGGGCTTTATTAAGCTTACAGACATGATCAGGAAACTCATGGCTTTCAAATCCAGGAGGTTGCTGAACATAAACTTCTTCTTTCAGTGAACCATTTAAGAATGCACTTTTAACATCCATTTGGTACACCTTGAAGTTCATGTATGTAGCAAAAGCAAGGAAGATCCTGATGGCTTCCATCCTTGCTACTGGTGCAAATGTTTCTTCATAGTCAATGCCTTCTTGTTGATTATAGCCTTTGGCTACAAGTCTGGCTTTGTTTTTAATGACTATGCCATTTTCATTAGTTTTGTTTTTGAATACCCATTTCATGCCAATGACTGAGACATTCTCAGGACATTTGACCAAGGTCATTACCTTGTTTCTGTCAAATTGTTCCAGTTCATCATGCATGGCCTGAACCCAACTTGGATGTGTAAGTGCTTCTTTAACACTTTTGGGTTCAATTGTGGAAATGAAGTCCACAAATAGGCATTCATTGGCTGAGGCTGCTCTTAGACTAGCAGCCATGCTCCTGGTGAGCATGCCTTCAGTAGGCTCTCCAATAATATTGACAAGTTCAATGTCCTGAGACCTAGTCCAACTTTCCTGAGGTCCTGGATACTGATTTGAACTTGTGGAGGCCTGATTGGGTGGAGGGGTTGGTTCTGGAGTAGACACATGATCATTGATTGGATCTTGAGTGTCTACCTGATCACTGAGATTGTTTGGTTCTTGAGCATTTTGAACAGACTGATTAATTTCATCAGTGTTTGCATGTGCCTCAACAAACTCAGTGATGGTTGGGTTAGGTAGGTTGTGAGGGATTATGTAATAGGAGAGGTTAGCATCATCTTGATACTGAGTAGAAGGATTGTTTTCAGGAAGATATTCATCAGGAGGATATCTTGAAGAGTTATCAATTCCTATCTCTTCTACTGAGGCAGTTGAGAACCTGATTGCATTAGTGCTCTCATCAAAGGTAACATAAAATGTTTCCTCAGTCTGCTGTCTCCTTGTGTTGAACACTCTGAAGGCTTTTGAGACAAGTGAGTATCCCAGGAAGTATCCATCATCAGCTTTTGCATCAAATTTCTCTAAGTGATCCTTGTGATTATGAATAAACACAGGACACCCAAAGACATGAAAGTAGCTGATGTCAGGGATTCTTCCTTTGAATAACTCATATGGGGTTTTCCCATGTCTCTTGACAATGATGGATCTGTTTTGTGTATAACAGGCAGTTTTGACTGCATCTGTCCAAAAATGTTTGGAAAGGACTGATCCACTTAGCATTGTCCTAACAGCTTCAATGAGTGTTCTATTTTTCCTTTCAGCAACACCATTTTGTTCAGGTGTGTATGGAGAGGAAAAGTTTTGGGAGATACCTTTCTCATCACAGAAACATTCAAGTTCATAATTTTTGAACTCAGTCCCATTGTCAGTTCTAATCTGTTTGACCTTAATGTCATTTTGATTTTCAATGTTCCTGACAAAGGACATGATTGTTTCAGCTGCCTGACTCTTTTTGATCAGGAAGAATACCCAAGTGTATCTAGAGTATTCATCCACAATGACCAGAGTATACTTCTTGTTAATACAAATAGCGTCTCAAAAATGTTATTTATATTCTTTGATCTTTTCTTAGTTTTGTTAATGACAAATAAAAGGAATATCTTTTAGCAAATAATAAATACTAGCTTAAGTCTCTTAAGTAAACATTTTACACTTCACATAATAACCAAGAATTACAAGTTTGCTTATTTAGTAACTTGTTTCCTTAAAAGGAAACTTTAATTCTAAAATCATTCCATGACATCATTGCATACATCACATACAATATCTTTGATATATCTTGTTTAGATTTGCAAGTTACATAGTTGACATTTGAGGATCTTGGATGATTTGGTAAGATATGGAAGATTTGGTAAGATACAACAAATCCTTAGGTGTCATCCTCCCACGGATCCAAGTCCAATGAAGGACGGATCCCTTCTGAGGGATCCGTGGGATTCGTGAGCTGAAGATCAGCTTGCCTATAAATAGCAAGCTGATCATTTGGCTTTCTCATCACTCATATAGCTTTAACACACATATTCATTCAGTACATATCTTACTAACATCATTCATAGTTGCATTTCACTTTGATCTTTCATTTTGTAGAAGAGAGATCAAGCATTCAAGGATCTACAGAACCGTAATCCTTTAGTTGCATTACTGTGTGATATTGTAGTTTGTTTCACACATCATATCTATCATTTGTAATCAGTGAGTGTGGTTAGTGCTTTAGTCCTTAAAGCACAAAGAGTGTAGGGAGTGGTTGTACCCTTGTAAAGAACTCGACATCTAGCTTAGTTTCGGTAAAGTAAATAGGCGACGTCAGGTTGGTTCTACCTTGTGAAAGAACCCGGTGTTTAGCTTAGTACCGGAAAAGGAAGTAAGCGACGTGTAAAGGTTTTCTCCGCCTAGGAAAGGAGTTTGTTTCTTAGTGAAAGATAAACTCTCGAGTTGGAAACTCGGGGAGTGGAGTAGGGCAAGGAATAGAGTTCTTGTAGCCGAACCACTATAAACAACAGTGTCGTGTGGTTTGATCTTTCCTCTCTTTATCTTTTGTTTACATTGTGTGATTATTTATTTGTGATTGTTTCCTTTGAATTAACATATAGTAACAAAGCAAATAAAGTTTGAAAAAGGGTAAAAACTATTCAACCCCCCTTCTAGTTTTCCACAATTGGTATCAGAGCCAGGTTACTTAAGATCTTTAAAATATATTGTATTTTAAAACTTAAAACGATCCATGGATTTTGAAAACTTTAAAGCAGGGCAATCTATGCAGAGACCACCTCTATTTGAACCAAATTGTTTTATTTATTGGAAAAATCGCTTTGAGACTTATGTAAAGTCAAAGGATATAGATCTATGGTATATAATAGTTGATGGTGATTACAAACCTATTAGTAATAATATTTCGGGTGGTCGGGATGAAGGAGCTTCTCTTACTCGTCACAGTGATGAGCAAAAGAAACTAATTGCCAAAAATAATGAAGCCAAAATGATGCTTTATAATGCCTTACCTAAGAAAGAATATGAAAGAGTTTTTATGTGTAAAACGGCTAAGGATATTTGGCAATCTCTTATTATCACACATCAAGGGAACTCACAAGTAAAAGATAACAAAATTGATCTTCTTGTCCAACAATACAAACAATTTGTTATCTCTGAAGATGAGACCATTGATAGTGCGTTTGCTAAGTTCAATACTATTATTACATCACTTAAAGCACTTGATGAATCTTTTTCTAGTAAGAATTTTGTCAGGAAGTTTCTAAGAGCACTCCATCCAAAATGGAGAGCAAAGGTGACAGCTATTGAAGAATCTAAGGATCTCTCAAGCATGACACTGGATGAGCTCATAGGAAACCTAAAAGTTCACGAAATGATTATGGAAAAAGACTCGGAAATTGTCAAAGGCAAAAAGGAGAAGATTAAGTCTATTGCCTTGAAAGCCAAAGTCGAGTCAAGTGATGATGATGAGTCTTGTTCAAACAGTGATGATGAAGAGTATGCCATGGGCGTGAGGGATTTCAAGAAATTCTTCAGGAGACGAGGGAAGTTTGTAAAACCACCTCGTGATGAAAAGAAATCCTCTCGGAAAGATCGTGACGATAAGAAAGGTAAGGTTGATAGGAAATGCTATAGGTGTGGTGACTCCAGTCACTTAATAGGGGAATGTCCAAAGCCTCCAAAGACCAAGTCTCAAAGAGCCTTCGTTAGTGGAGCTTGGAGCGATAGTGAAGGAGATGATGATGATGAGCCTAAGAACAACGAAATTGCACTTATGGCTAATGACACAGAAGAGGTACATTCTGATTCATACTCCTCTATAGATGACGAAAACTTAGAAGTAGAATATAACAAACTGTGCGACGTCACTTTAAAAATCATAAACAAAAACAAATTTTTGAAAACAAAGACAACACTTTTAGAAAATGAAGTATTTTGGCTTAAAGAAAAAGCAATACGAATTGAAAAAGGTAAAGATAGTAAAGAAACGTGTGTGTCTTGTCAAGAACTAAAACTTGAACTAGAAACCTTAAGAACCGCACCGGAAGATTTAATCAAAAAAAATTCAAAGTTTAAAAGGTTTGATAAAAACATAAGTTGTGCAGATGAAATAATGAAAATGCAAAAACTACCTCATGATAAAACAGGACTAGGCTTTATGAAACTAGGAACCTTAAGTGATCATAAGGAACAGACTGTGAATAAATCTGATTCAACCAAGTTGGACACTCACGGATCCGACGATCCAAAAATTTGGATCCGCCAGGTGTATCCAAAGGATCCGCGGGTACAGAAGTTGAACAGAAGGTTCACAAAGTCGACCGTTCCGAGTTTTTTAAAGTTACTAAGAAACCTAACAGTAGTATAACCAATAATAAACACAAACCAGCAGTATCTCTAGGAAGAGGTCAAACTAGAAATGAATATAGAGTTAAAACGGATCAACAGAGACCTCAAATGAGTTTTCCCAAACACCCCTTTCCAAAGAGTATAGTTAATCCACAACACATTTATCAAAATAATTGGAACCAAAACATGCCTAGAAACTTTCATGGTCCTAGTTATATGTCGTGGAACAATTGTCCACCATTTACATACATAAACCATGATAATGTCATGTTTAACCGAAACGGACCCATGAGATATTGGGGACCAAATGCTTGAGTCTTTTATGAACTTAGGTATGCTTGAAAGTTGATCTTGAACCTGATGAGTGGATCAAAGATAGTGGGTGCTCAAGACACATGACGGGAAACAAAAATCTTTTCTCAACCTACCAAGTGTATGATGGAGGTAATGTCACATTCGGTAGCAAGCTTAAAAGTAAAATCATCGGAAAAGGTACAATCTCTCATGACTCTCTATCTATTGATGATGTTGCTCATGTAGATAATTTAGGATTTAATTTACTTAGTATAAGTCAATTGTGACGCAAAAAGTATAACGTCCTTTTTAGTGAAAATGGAAGTAAAATACTTAAAGATGGCATAACCGTAGGAAAAGGTGTTTTAAAGAATAATGTCTATGTTATGAAATTAGATAAAACACCTAAAGATAAGTTATGTCTTACCTCCTTGGACGAAAACTCAACTCTATGGCATCGACGCTTAGGTCATGCTAATATGAGGCTTATTCAATCTTTGTCATCCAAAGAACTCGTTAGGAACCTACCCAAGTTGAAATATGACTAACACTTTTGTGATGCTTGCAAAATTGGGAAACAAGTACATAATAGCCATAAGGCTAAAAACATGGTATCTACATCTAGATGCTTAGAATTATTACATATGGATTTGTTTGGCCCGTCGGCTATACAAAGTTATGGAGGAAATTTTTACACTTTAGTCATAGTAGATGATTACTCTAGATATACATGGACAAAGTTTTTGAAAACTAAAAATGAGGCATTCGATAAATTTGAAATTCTAAGCAAGAAAATTCAAAATCAAATAGGAAGTAATATAGTACCTATTAGAACTGACCATGGTCGAGAATTTGACAATGAAATCCAATTTGGAAATTTTTTGTGATAATAATGGAATAACTCATAATTTCTCGGCTCCTCGTACACCTCAATCTAATGGTGTAGTAGAACGTAAAAATAGAACAATTCAAGAAATGAGTAGAACTATGTTAAATGAACAAAACATACCACAAAAGTTTTGGTGTCACGCTGTAGATACTTCCACATATATCCTAAATAGAGTTTTAATTAGACAATTTTTAAATAAAACTCCTTAATAAATTTATCGAGGAAAAAAACCTACATTAGGATATTTTAGAGTTTTTGGAAGCAAGTGATTCATTTTAAACACAAAGGATTATCTCACTAAGTTCGACCCAAAGTCGTATGAAGGTGTATTTCTTGGGTACTCACAAAACAGTAAAGCATACATAGTATTAAACAAGGAAACATCAAGAGTCGAGGAATCGTTGAACGTAACATTCAACGAAAGTCCACCTCCCTCTAAGACATCACCTTTGGTAGATGATGACTTAGTTGAAAGTCAAATGGTTAATGATATAGAAAACATTGAAAATGACAATGAACCCGTAAAAGGAGAAATAGTCAATATTAAAGAAACTAAAAGTCATCCATTAGAAAACGTCATAGGAAAACTTAATGAAAGAACATTAAGATCCAAAGCTCAAAATGAAAGTAATTATTTTTGTTTTATTTCAACTGTTGAACCTAAAAATATAGACGAGGTAATAAAAGATGAATCTTGGGTAATTGCTATGCAAGAAGAACTAAATCAATTTATTAGAAATGATGTTTGGACATTGGTCCCTCCACCTAAAAACCAAACCATAATAGGCACCAAATGGGTCTTTAGAAATAAAATGGATGAAAATGGTATAGTATCTAGAAATAAAGCTAGGCTAGTAGCTCAAGGTTACAATCAACAAGAAGGTATAGATTACGATGAAACCTTTGCACCCGTAGCTAGACTTGAGTCTATTAGAATATTACTTGCATATGCATGTGCACATGATTTTAAGTTATTTCAAATGGATGTCAAAAGTGCTTTCTTAAATGGTTTTATAAATGAAGAAGTATATGTTGCACAACCTCCCGGCTTTGCCGACTTTGAAAAACCAAATTATGTTTTCAAACTTAAGAAAGCTTTATACGGACTTAAGCAAGCACCAAAGGCTTGGTATGATCGACTTAAGACTTTCCTAGTTGACCATAAGTATACCATGGGCCTAGTAGATAATACTCTCTTCACCAAGAAAAAGGGATCACATATTATCATAGTCCAGATATATGTGGATGACATTATATTCGGTTCAACTTGTCAAGAGTTATGCGACGATTTCTCAAAAATCATGCATGACGAGTTTGAAATGAGTATGATGGGGGAACTTAACTTTTTCTTAGGTCTCCAAATTAAACAATTAGAAGATGGGATATTCTTCAACCAATCAAAGTATATCAAAGATATGCTTAAGAAGTCTGGTCTTGAAGACTCAAAACCCATGAGAACACCCATGTCCTCCGAAACCAAACTCACTAAGGATGAAGAAAATGAATCCGTAGATAGCACTAAATATAGAGGAATGATTGGTAGTTTACTCTATCTTACGGCTAGTAGGCCTGACATTATGTTTACTGTTTGTCTATGTGCACGTTTTCAAGAAGATCCAAAAACATCCCATCTTGAAGCCGTTAAAAGGATATTTAGGTACATCAAAGGTACTACACACTTAGGATTATGGTATCCCAAAGGAACGGGTGTAGAAACCATAGTGTATACTGACTCAGTCATGCAGGTGACTATGTTGATAGGAAAAGTACTAGCGGTATTTGTACTTTTGTAGGATATTGTCTCACATCATGGTTCGCTAAGAAACAAACTACCCTCGCAATCTCAACAACAGAGGCAGAGTATGTGTCTGCAGGAAAGGCGTGTCAACAAGCACTGTGGATGAAACAAGCTCTCGTCGACTATGGAATTGAACTCAACAACATTCCCATTCTTTGCGACAACAAAGGTGCTATCGATCTAAGCAAAAATCCAGTCCAACACGCTAGAACCAAACATATTGAAATACGCCATCACTTCCTTCGCGACAATGTACAGAAGGGAATCATCTCAATTGAGAAAGTTTCCTCAGAGGACAACATTGCCGATATTCTCACAAAACCACTTAAACGAGAACCTTTCAACTATCTTAGACTTGGATTAGGATTAATGGAACCTAGTGATTAGGTGAAACATTAGTATAAACATTAGTTTAGCCACACACGACACTCAACCAAAACATGTGTTCTGATCCGCGGATCCAATCGATAACAAGGACGGATCCTTTGTTTTGGATCCGCCGGATCCGTCGAATGCAGAGTCCAGTTTATTATTAAATAAACAAGAACAAGTACTATTCATTCCTCACTCCAAAACATATCACCTTACTGTATTCGACACACACTTAATCTCCATCACAATTTAGACCATTTTCTTCCACAAATTTGTGCTTCTAACACCACTGTAAGTATTCTTATCATATTTATACTCCTGATCTGCGTCTAGGATTTCCATTTCATGCACAAAACCAAAACTTGGGGTATATGCATAATTCTTGAAAAATCATGAAGCATATTTCTGCATTATACTTAAAAACATGTTTTTCTTAGTTAGGAATTGCATCTCATAGCACATTGTCTTAATTTAACAAAAACCCCATGAAAATTTTCTTACTAAAATCTTCTAACGACTAGGTAAAATGATCTTTTTGAACATTGTTCATACAAATGCAAAAACGTTATCTTTTAGACTTCACTTGCATAATGTCTCTTGAATGCTAAAGGGAATACATAATTAATATGTATTTTCGAGTACATTCAACCGTAGCTACATTGAAATAGGAGCGTTTGGGTTATCTCTCGTTTATAAACAAAACTTGCATAAACTAATCTTTCTTGCATCAAAAGGAGTCGAGTTAACCGCACCTCCACATTGTCCCCATGTAGGCACACACTAGGAATTTTACACTTACTTTGATCATTTTAACTAAAACTATGTAACTTTTGTACTTAGGAAAATCATGCCTCCCGCAACAAACTACGATCACAAAAGAACCGTTAACTACTTAACCGAAGTCCACAAAACCAAAGGTCTAACCAATGCCCAAATCGAAATTTTCAAAGCCTTAGAGAAAAAGTATGTCCATGAGGGTAGAGTCGTAGATTCATCGTTCTATGAAGGAACACAACTTAGGGAACACTTAGCTGCGATTCGATTTGATTCTCTTTTAGATATAGATGAACCAATTGTTCCTAGGTTCATACTTGAGTTCTATGCTAGTGTAGGTCTTAGTTCGAGTGACCAAGGTTACTTAAGTCTTCATTTTACTCTAAATGGAAATCTTGTCAACATCCCTCTTGATCAATTTGGTGAAGTCTTAGGCATTCCAAACCAAGGGACATGTATTTACTCGGACAAATGGTCCTTAACAATCTTAGAATCCAATCTCGATAGGACGGCACCATATGTCACTCCTCTCGAATCAAAAGAAGTGATTAGGGAACATCTCTTCATTCCTAAGAACAACCCCACAAGAATGTATCGTGGTCACGAAGTTGCTAGAGATCCATTTGCAATGGAGCTAAATGAACTCAAACCCGAATTCAAGAAAATGGAGGAGGTCTTAAGGGCTAATGTGATGTGCACCATAGGAAATCGTGATCACATCAATGCTTGTTTGTGTCATATGATGTACAACATCTCTACTCGTCAACCCTTCAATCTTTCTTATTATGTTGCCAAAAGAATGTGTGACATTCCGGTTCAAAGCAAGATTGCAATGCCTTATGGTATGCTCTTAACCCGACTCTATAGAGCCTTTGCACCCGCTCGTCCAAACCATTTAGGCTTTGTTCCGGATTACAATGAAATTGAACATACCTTCGTTCCTTTGAGCGACTTTAGGGTAAGTGTAGATAAAGGTAAACGTCCTCGTGTACCCACATCATCCTCATCATCTTCAATGAGTGAAGGTGATGGTTTGCCAAATTCTAGGATTCCTCCACACGAATACTTGAGCCATCTTCCTCCAATTCAAAATGAATCCGCTGAGTATCGAAACATCAAACACTACTAGAAAAAAAGGCCTTTAATGACGCGCATTGCGTGTCATAAAAGGGGTCAGATGACGCGCTTTTTGGTGTCATTGATCGACCCGTCATAAAGCTTTATGACACGCATTTCGCGCGTCATGAATTTATGACACCCTTTTACGACAAACTTTTATGACACTATTTTATGACCTCGTTTTTGCGTGTCATGGGTCAAATTTTTTTTAAAAAAAATAATTTTTATAAAATTAATAATATCCCCACATTAAATAACAGATAATCTCATAATACAAATAAATACACAAATAGCAAAAAAGCGCATTTCATATATATCAAAACAATACGTTTCATACAACTACAAATTATTTTCAAATTCCAAAATTATAAAAACATATATGGGTGATATACAGGTAAATGTGTAGAACATATATAGCTACATAGAATGTGTTTGCTATTTGGCATCAAGGAGCAGCAGCCAACCTTCTTCAAGTAAGATGAAACTTCCTTAACAATTTCATCATATCTAGCCTTGGAGTACTTCAAGTAAGATGCCACTAACTGAAGTCTGGTCTGCTTTAGCAGCAAGTCCATTTTGCCCCTATGAACACAAAGCAGCCGATAAGTTTTAATTAAGAGCACGTACGTTACTTTATATCCAGTCTACAGAACAATGAAACGGAAAACAAGCCTGACGAGGTGCAATCTTAATAGATTTCACATACCTTCGTGGTATTCACTGCCCTATAACTTCGAGTGAACATGGACGTACTTGATGCGGATCCAATGCAAGACTTACATAAGCAAGTATTGTCCCCAGAAGCATGGTGAGCAACTGCAATGACCAAAGAATTTTATGTATTTGTTATTCTAACAGTCATATAACGTGGCTTACTTCCAAAAAACAAAAATAAATAACAAAAAATTGCAAATAATACCAGAGATATCACATTGTCACACTATTTGAATAACATGTAAGACAATAAGCTGCTTAATTGTACACTATCTATCAGGCCAGAAACCACATAATTGTAGTGAAAAAAGTGCTACAATAAAGCATCTTAATGATATTATCAGCTTTTAGCTAGCTGCACTGGCGAGGTAAAAAATGCAGTAACAGGTGGACAAGATGCCATTCCTAATAATAATGGATTGTCTAGTAAAGTAGAAGTAATCAAAGTTCTGGTCCTTAAAGGGAGTCATCATCATTTGGACTATATGATGTGTGGGTAGAGCATGCTTGACCACTTCCTAGAGTTCTGCGTAAGTGTTCGTGCAAATGCTAACAATTATCATGAATTTCCCATGTCGTGTTCTTTGATAAAGCCCAACTAATCTACCATATACGCCACTGCGACATTTTAATCAGAAAAAGTACATAGCCATATATTATGTGAATACGCTTAACTTAAGAGTTTGATATTACATGCTATGGGAAAAGGGAGTCAAAATCTAAAGCATGTCCTATAGCTCAAGGGTACAGAGCAAATCGGATAACGATTTCATCTAATCAATATGTACAAAACAGACAGAAAGCTTACTTTGCGGATCTCAAGTTGACCTTGACAAAACTGGGATCCAATGCAGCAGCCATTCTACAATCCTTTAGACCTTCCCTCATCCTTCCAAGAGCCATACGTGCAGCTGCGCGATTACTATAGCACAAGAGAAGAGGCTCTATACAAAAGTCATTTGTCTCGGTATGCTGTATTAAACTAATACCCTTTGAATAACAAGCTTCAGCCTCTGATAAATCGCCATTTTTGTAAGCTTGGTTTCCCCTGACACAAATGAACGACAGATAAAATTTAGAGCTGTGATGACAACAATATATACATGAATACAGTTGTGAGATATCAAAATAGGCTGAGATCATACCTTTTTCGCCATTTGTCACATATTTCCTCGTCTGAAGCTTTTGTATATTCCCTACTAGTATGTGTTTCATGTGCACGAGATGGATCGAGTCTGCTCTTTGAGGTTTTGAATTCTACATCACGACCAGTTTTCATCTTATATTTCTTCACATATTTCCTCGTCTGAAGCTTTTGTATATTCCCTACTAGTATGTGTTTCACATCACGACCAGGCTTTTCAAGTGGATAAACGTGTATGCTGTATATGTGACATAGCATGTCATCTTATGAGATTTGGGGTTGAGGTTCTTCTTGGTGTAAGCACAGTGATATAAACCAAACAATTTTCAAACAAAAAACAATGATCCAAATACTATTCAATGATAAAGACTAGTTACGTTCATTACCTGAGTACGGTTCAGTTGAGTATGTGGCTTAGCCAAAGGGACGATAAATGCTTGATTGACTCTTGGCGATATCCAATAGCACCATATCATCCTTTAAAAATCTATTAGTGCATAACATCTACTCCTCAATGAGTTTATGCCGTATATTTAACCAAACTACATAGAAAGTTGCCTTTTAATCCAGAAGCCTTTTGCTTCATCGCATTGTGCTCACCAATACACTGCTAATTCACATGGTTTTATGTACTTCTAGATTCATCTAGCTTTCTATAACGGAAATATTTTAAATTCACAAGCGGAGACAAACTACAACAGGAGAGTAAGTAATGAATTTTACTTCAAAACATAGAGCTATATATAGTTCGAAAAATGCTTAGCCCTCTTTTTCCGTCAAAGTAGATATTAGAGCAACAATACAAAATCGCATCATTTCATCGTGAATTGAAACACATACACATATAGTCATTGATCACGTCAATACAAAATCTAATCATGTCCAATTCTCCTTAAACAAGATTTCAAGAGTAACAATTCAACTTACCTCGATTTGAGCTGCTGTGACCGAATTCGGTATAGTTTCATTCATCTCTGCCATAGTCCTCCACGCATAACTAGAGCGAGGAAGGATGAGAGATGGTGGCGCGGCTCGGTGGTGGTTCTCGGTGGTGGACCTTCAATAAAAATGGATGATGGTGGCAACTCGTGATGGTGTGGTGGCCGTGAAATGAGGCGCTGGAGAGGCGGTTATCAAGAGAGAAGGAGGAGAGTGGGTGAGGCTGTGTAGTGAGGGAGATAGATCTTAGATCTGATCTTTTATTAAAAAGGGGAAAGAGAGGCGTGTTTTTTAAAAAATTTGAAAGTTTTCAAGCTTTTGTGGTCCGTGTTTTTTAAAAAATTTGAGAGATGACACGAATTTTATGACATACAAAAATGCCTGTCGTCTAGCTTTCAATTTTACAATTTATGACAGTTTTTTTATGACTTACAATTTTGCGTGTCATTATATTGTGTGTGTCATAAAAAGCATGTCATTAAAGGCCTTTTTTCTAGTAGTGAAAGGAATGGTGAAGAATCTTGGTCGTTGGATGATGAAATTGCACAAGGGTATGAAGAAGTTGAAGAAGAAGCTTAGTTGATGGAGTGTTTGGTTTTGAACAATGTTGGATATTGTGATGTTAAACTTCTATGTGTCTAGACATTATATGATAATACTTGTTATGTATGTGTAATAACTAACATTTGCAGGTAGATAACCATCATGGTTATCAATTTTCCGGGTTATAGCCTATGTTTGGCATAACACCTAAAACGGTAAGTCTCTAAGAACGGATTAAACTATGTACAATCATGTGTTAATATTATCATATTTAGTTGTTTTGCTATACATATTAGAGGTTAAGTAAGGTCTAGGTGACTTTTCGGGTTTTCGTCGAAAAACGCGAAATACGACATATGTTCTGTTTAGTTTTTTTAGTTTTATGCATACGGATCCGGCGGATCCCAAACCTGGGCTCCGCCAAGGCTTATCGTTGGATCCGCCATCCGCCCACTTGCGGATTAGGCGGATCCCTAACTTTGGTTCCGCCTTTGATTCAACTTGGATCCGCAGGTTTCCCAGTAAAATTCTAAAACTTTTTCGACTTATCCCGATTCTTAAATCTTAGTGTTTAGTATCATTTAGGATTCATTCACTGATCATAATTCATCTTAGAATCATTTAGGAATTCTTAGAAACTTAGGAACAAAATTTCCCACCAAAATTTAAATTTTTGAATTTTAGGTGTGAGTTACCAAACTGATACAAAGAAGGAACCCTTTTTAGGGATCCGTCAAATCCGTGGAAATATCAAATCATAAGATTTTCCACTATCTCCTTGTATTTACTGCAAATCCACAACACATTACTCAACCAAAGCTCAATGGATTGACTTCCTTGATATGACCTGCACAAATTTTTGTTCCAAATCATTAGAAACCAACATTCTCTATTGGATTCACATCAAATCCAAACACACAAACTCACAAACCTTCTGTCTATAAATTAGCACTTTAGGATCTTCAATTCACATCACAACCATTTCTTCTCCTGTACATTTTAACTATTATACTTCACCAAAAAGTCTCAATGACAAAGTCAAACAACTCCTCCACATCTAAGCCACCAAAAAGGACACCCTTATTAGTGTCAAACCTTGTTGTTTCATCAACATTCACAACTCATCCTCTGAAGAATCATCACCATTAAACATATCCTCACCCATTGCTAGTGAAAACTTCCTTACTTTATCCACTCCAACTCCCTCACATGTAGTCATAAAAACACCACCTCCTACCATTACTCCTGTAGCAACCACACCACCACCTGCTCCCGCTCCCGCTCCATCACAGTCTGAGAAGTCTGCATCATCACCATCCTCACCAAAACTTAAACCAATGGAACTCTTTAGGACACCACCAACATCTCCACAACCATATCTTGATGAGTTAGAAGATCTTCCACCCACATCAACCAATCCTCCACCAATAAGTCTTGAAAACTTAGAACCTATGCTATTCCATCCTCTCCATCCGGAGATTCATGGTCCTCTATACCGTGAAGCACCACAACCTCATCCACAAATACCACCACTATCACCAACTTCAACACTCATCGCCATAGATGAAGCGATGTGGAGCAACATTCCTCAAACACAAGAGGAGATAAGTGCGGAGTTAACACAACTCTATACTCTCTCGAGTATGGTTGACCATCGTCTTCATGAAACCATGGACATTCAAAACATCCTTATGAACTCCCTCCAAACACCACAACCACCATCCAACAACAACAACAACCAACAACCATCACCACCACCACCACAAAACTTGGAGCCTAGTCTTCCTCCCGGCTTTTCAAGTCATGATTGCGCACACTGTGAGAGAACGGCTTACTTGGCCCAAAGGACCAACATCTTGGTCCATGAGCTTCAAAATGAGATGAGGTTCATCTTGAACCATGTTCTTGAACGTTTAAACGCCATCTCTCATCCTCCTCAATAAGAGCTCTCTAGACTAGTTGTTAGGACCTTTAAGTTGTTTGTTTAGAACTTTCTATTTCTTTCTAGGATGTCTTTTTATTCTACTTGTAACATCATTTCATTATTGTGACTTTTGTCACAAAAATTTCAATATCTATGAATGTGATGTTTTATGCTTATGAGTGATCAACATATTGCATATTATCATTCTCATTATGAACTAACATCCTAATATTGCAAATATTATACCTTGATTATGATTACTTTAGGTACAAATAATGATCAGACACTTACTTTGACTTTTTCAAAGTCAAAACATATTGAAAGGATTGTTTGGAAGAACACTTCACAAGCATTCTACTTCTTCATTGAAGTCATTCATTACTAACACTTCATTTGCAGCATATCATACCCTTCATAGTATACGTTGGTACTCGAGAAGTGAGGAGTATACATCGAGGGGGAGCATCTCATAAGCATTTCATATACTAACCGTTTGTTTTGTAGATTCATGCATCATTTCCTTGATTACTCCATCTAGGGGGAGTATAAAACAAGGGGGAGCTTTAAAGTTCTCAAAATCGCATTCCGCTACGCTACTCTTTTTGTTTCGACAAAAAGGGGGAGAAAGGACTAAGTTTGCATTAACTGTGATTCATCACAGTGCATACATTTTTAAAAAACTTTTCTTTAATAAACTAACTTAATATATATTTTTAAGAACTCATGCTATATTTATTCTCTTACTCAAAAATATACCTTATGTTTTGTCATCAACAAAAAGGAGGAGATTGTTAATACAAATAGCGTCTCAAAAACGTTATTTATATTCTTTGATCTTTTCTTAGTTTTGTTAATGACAAATAAAAGGAATATCTTTTAGCAAATAATAAATACTAGCTTAAGTCTCTTAAGTAAACATTTTACACTTCACATAATAACCAAGAATTACAAGTTTGCTTATTTAGTAACTTGTTTCCTTAAAAGGAAACTTTAATTCTAAAATCATTCCATGACATCATTGCATACATCACATACAATATCTTTGATATATCTTGTTTAGATTTGCAAGTTACATAGTTGACATTTGAGGATCTTGGATGATTTGGTAAGATATGGAAGATTTGGTAAGATAAAACAAATCCTTAGCTGTCATCCTCCCACGGATCCAAGTCCAATGAAGGACGGATCCCTTCTGAGGGATCCGTGGGATCCGTGAGCTGAAGATCAGCTTGCCTATAAATAGCAAGCTGATCATTTGGCTTTCTCATCACTCATATAGCTTTAACACACATATTCATTCAGTACATATCTTACTAACATCATTCATAGTTGCATTTCACTTTGATCTGTCATTTTGTAGAAGAGAGATCAAGCATTCAAGGATCTACAGAACCGTAATCCTTTAGTTGCATTACTGTGAGATATTGTAGTTTGTTTCACACATCATATCTATCATTTGTAATCAGTGAGTGTGGTTAGTGCTTTAGTCCTTAAATCACAAAGAGTGTAGGGAGTGGTTGTACCCTTGTAAAGAACTCGACATCTAGCTTAGTGTCGGTAAAGTAAATAGGCGACGTCAGGTTGGTTCTACCTTGTGAAAGAACCCGGTGTTTAGCTTAGTACCGGAAAAGGAAGTAAGCGACGTGTAAAGGTTTTCTCTGCCTAGGAAAGGAGTTTGTTTCATAGTGAAAGATAAACTCTCGAGTTGGAAACTCGGGGAGTGGAGTAGGGCAAGGAATAGAGTTTTTGTAGCCGAACCACTATAAACAACAGTGTCGTGTGGTTTGATCTTTCCTCTCTTTATCTTTTGTTTACATTGTGTGATTATTTATTTGTGATTGTTTCCTTTGAATTAACATATAGTAACAAAGCAAATAAAGTTTGAAAAAGGGTAAAAACTATTCAACCCCCCTTCTAGTTTTCCACACTTCTCATGGTTAATAGACCTTGGACTGACAGGTCCAAATAGATCCATATGGAGAAGATGTAGGCAGTTCCTGATGGAAAAGTTGGTTTTGGTTTTAAAGGATGCTCTGTGATGTTTACCTTTTTCACAAGCTGAGCATGGTTTATCCTTTGAAAACACTAGTGATGGTAAGCCAAGGACCTTGTTTTGTTTTACAAGATTGTTTATGTTTTTAAAGTTCAGGTGGATGAGTCTCTTATGCCAAAGCCAGTTGAGTGTATCAGTGGCTTTAGCAAAGAGACAAGTTCCATCCTGAGTTAGACTGGTCATGTCTAATACATAAACATCTTGTCTTCTTGGTGCAATGAGGACAATTTCCTTATTTGCATTGAAGATGGTTCCTTGCTTATCATCAAACTGATCTATGTATTTTGCATCACACAGTTGACTGACACTGATCAGATTGTACTTAAGACCATTTACATAAGCTATCCTAGTAAAGACAATACCATTGCAGTTTACTGAACCATAACCTTCAGTAAGACATGATGAATTATCAGCAAATATCACTTTGGGTCCTGGTTCTTCCACATATTTGTGCAGACACTCCTTAACACCAGGCATGCTCCTTGAACATCCACTGTCTAGATGCCAAACAGGATCCCTGGCATGCCTCTGCACAAATAGTAAACTGGGTCAGTTCTTTCTAGGACTCCATTTCATGGAGGGTTTGGTTTTGTAGGTCTTTATGAAAGTATTAATCGATTCATGGTCAATGGTTGAGTGGACTGAGCTACCACATGTTTTGCATTTAGTCGTAGGGGTAGCCTCAGTAGTCTGAGAGGATTGTTTATTCATTCCTCTTCTTGACTGAATGACCTCTCTTTTCCTGAGGATTTCTGAGTGGAACTTCTACTAGATTAACAGTATTTGTCAATTTGACAATCCTCAGGATGATGGTCATTGAATCCACATAATGGGCAAGGTGGAAAAGGCTTGGACTTTTGCTTCTGTTTCTGCTTAGAATCAGAAGGTTAGTTCAAGCACTGAGCCTTAAGTCCTGAAAAGTTTGACATGACTGAGCATTTTTTATGATCAGAGGTCCTGTGATCTTCTTTTTTGCAAATCATGCAATAAAGGACTCTATAGCAATCATCAGTGAGATGATTTGTATAGTTGCACAGTTCACACTTTTTCAGGGGTTTGGTTGGTTTGGGTTTGGTCTTTGAGGAAGCTAGTTTTTGTTCCTTCTTTAATTGAGAAGGTTTTTCAGAAGATGCAATCTTCTCACTTAGCTTCCTGACCATTTCAGTCAACTGATCAATTCCTGGATCAGGACTTTGGGTTGCTACTTCAAAAGGGACTGAAGTTGACGAGTCATCAGTATTTACTGAGACTTCAAGGGGTGGTCTTCTTAGGAGGATTCTACCTTTTCCTGATCTCTCCTTTGGAGAGTGTGGGGAGTAGACCAATGGTGGGAGGTCTGAGCTTGGTGCAGCACCCTGAAGGGTATTTAGTGGAGGGAGTGGAGGAGTTGATTCTGATTCAGGCTCACTGATTGGATCAGAAATACTGAGTTGGTCAAAGAGTCCAAGCATACCTTTCAGAGCCTGACTTTCAGGGAGCAAGATGTTTCCAGTCTCAAAGTTTGGCAACTTACTTGTAATACTCAAAAATCTAAAACGTGTAAAAAGACCAAATTGCCCCTATAATCTTAAAATTTGATTAATAAGCATATAAAGTATCAAATAAATCTCAAACCTTTGGAAATGAACAAGATATGAAGTAAATTAATTTTTACTACTACATTCAACATTTGTAAGGTACAAAAAAATTATATGAACACACAAAATATACTTATGGGCCGAAAGTTTTATTTAATTACTTATGTTATAATTATTATTATGTTAAAACCAAAATAACTACAAGTAAATTAGGAAATAATTTCAAAATTGATAAATCAGATTTTGTCAAAGTAAAAGACCGGAATTCCAGCCCATCCCTCCCCCTAATCACGGTCTTTTCATTTATTTAATTAGTTCCTATTTCTTTTCCACCCAAAAACCCTAAATTGACACACACAAATTCACCTACACTTCATCCGATTTTCTGGAAGAGATCTAGCATTTTTTTGGTGTTCATCAAGGTCTAAGGAGGCTGGGAAAAATAAGAGTTAGGTCATGGAATAGCTGATTCGATCCGTGGTGATTATTTGTGTCGCGTTTTTCAATCCGAGAGGTACAAATTCATACGCCTAATTCTACATGTTCTAAAATCGATTTGATATTTTTCTAATGTTACTTAGATCATATATGACTCATATAAATTGGTAGAATCGAATCATGCAAGCTTAATAGATCGAATAAATTTTTTAGAACAAAAACACACTTAAAATACAAATCGGTATATACCATTTTTCTGGGTCATATTCATAATTTTTCTGGGTTCCATGATCATCATATAAGTCTGAAAAAATGTTGGTTTGATTTGTTATAGCTTAAATCGATCGCTCTAATTCTAAATGGGTAAAACATGATTAAAACCTAAAATACGTAATACGAATTTTCTGGGCTTGGGACCTATTTTATTTGAGACCTATTCGACACATACATCTCTGGAAAAACGCTTAATCAAATTGTTATAGCTTATTTTGGTCCTTGTCGAATTATTTGCATACCGGGTTTAAAAGAAAACGTGAAAAAGAAGAAAACCCTAACATGCGAATTAGGGTTTGTGTTCTATGGTTAGATCTGGTCTAATTAATGAATTAATGATGAAATAATGATTGGTTAATGATTTGGGAAATTAGGGTTAGGGTTTGGTGATTTATATGTTTTACCGAGTTGGATTTTGGAATTTAAGGGGGCGTTTTGTAATTGTTTAAACTCATGGGTTATTTTTATAATATACTTTAGACCAGGGGTGTTTTGTGTAAAATATAATATGGAGGTCCTTTTCGTAAAGTATGGAACTTAAAGGACTAAATATGAATCGTATATATATACTTGTAAATCGAATTGAATTTAAATAAAAATAGAGGGGCTTGTTTGTAATTTCTGGAAACTTGGGGGTGCTCGTACAATATATGAAATAAGGGGTTTAATGTGTAAAATTGGATACTTAAAGGTTTAATGGGTAAATATGGTTAACTAGTAATTCGAATGGTACCTTTTATAATTAAAGGACTAATTGTGTAATTTATGAAAAGATGTGGAGATAATTCGTACCATAATTAAATTAAGAGGTATATTTTGTAATCTCGTTAATTTGAAGGCTTGAAGGGTAATTTTGATTTTTATGAGGGTTTAAGTGTAATTTAATGAATTATAAGGTTTAAATTGTAATTTATTTAATCAGAGGGTATAAAATGTAAAATGGTCAAACTTGGAATATTAAAATCGTAATATTGTTAAATTATGGATTTAAATGGATAATTTGTAATCCTTTCATTTTAGACCCTTAACTTTGGTGTTATTACATTTAAAACAATAAATTATGGAAAGTTGTTATTATTAACCCTAATTTATCATAACTTGGTAAAATATACCCTATGTTCATAATATGCTTCATTTATGACTTAACTTAAATAATAATGCTTTAATCTTTCTAATTATGGAAACCTACTAAATAAGGAAACTTTCTAAAAATGGAAATTTACTAAATGTGAAAACCTGCTTAAAATAGAAAGTTACTTAAAATGGAAGGGCAAGTTAAAATAAGTAATTGAGAACCTATTGTAATTCTCTTCTACTCCTTTAGGTGTGAAGAAGGAGAGGTCTTGATCCATTTCTGTGCTTTCTATTCTTGTCTTTGTTTTGCATTCGCGATAAGGTACAGATACTCTGCCCTTTTTCAGTAAGGGTGTCTTATTCCCTTGATTTGACTTTGAATTCTGATTCGTTTAAGATTCCCGAAGCCATTGCTATGTACCCTTTTGTTGTGAACCTTTGCTATGATCCTTTGCTTTATAAACCTTGATCTGATTAACTCTGATTTGGACCTTTGATATTACTTCTGAGATATTTGATATGAACCATCTGTTATGAACCATTTGTTATGAACCTTTAGATATGACATTCTGATTTGATATGATATTTGACTCTTAGTTTGATACCCGAGCCAAAGTTCGTTTCCTAGCCATGAAGGTAACATGGCCATGTCATTGATGCACCAATGGCATGACTCTAGTGTGGTTGAGTGATGTTTCACACCGTCCCTTATCTGTTATCTGTTATGAGCTCAAGTATATATATGGCCACGATTTGTCTGCAGGGGCGTATGGATGCATCCTAGATCTGTTTTGTTTAGTGGATTATCTATATATGATTATTATTGTCTGGTGATTGGTACTGTATGCAATACATGCCCTTCACATATATCTGGGAGCTGATCACTCCAATTTGAAGAATGAGGACACCCCTCATATTATCTGATTATCTGAGAGGTCTCCCCTCTATATGATTATGAAGATATGGTTACTACATTTGATTTGTCTGGGCTCGTGGTGGATTACTACCCTATCCTATTCCTTATACTTTCTCATTGTTATACCTTATGATATTTCCCCATTGCACCATATCTTATTTCTGTTTCGTTATCATTAATTTGTTTATGTATCTGTTCACTGAGCTCTCGTAGCTCAGCCGCATTTCTTTTCCTGCGGCAGGTTTTAGTAGGAAGCTGGGAATGAGTGGAGAATACCTTGGACTTAGAAGACCTTGATAGTCATCTGGATTAGAGTTGATTAGAAGTTATTATGTTTTAGAATTAGTATTTATCGGAAGTTTCATTTGTATCCTTGTAATTTCAGTATTTCATTCGTAACCTTTGATATTTCTTGTATTACTATAGATGTATGCTTTGTTTTGATCTGATATGAAACCATTATCGTGACATCTTAACCCTTGCCGGGTTGGGGTGTTACAAAATGGTATCAGAGCCAGGTTGCGACTCGTAATACATTTACCCTTAACCTGTGAAGTTTGGACCACTAGGTTTCCACTGTAGGCGCTCATAAGATAACCTGTAAGAATTACTTTAGGATTTCCCTATAGGAACTTAAGTTCTGACCAGTGAGGAATGGGTAGACTATAAGGCTTTTGGTTAAGTATCATTGCTTCCGCATCACTCTGATTCGTGCCCTGCTTGTTGAGATCTTTTTTGGAAATTGAAAACTCACTCTTTGCACCACGTAAGATCTGAAACCCATTTAAATCTTGGAATCATTGGAAATTGCATAGAATTTGCCTAACACTATTTGAACCTTATTTTGAAATTCCGACTCCGAACTCTGATTCTTTTGTTAATCATTTTGATACCTCTTCGGGCATTCTGAGAATCCCCATGACGATGAGATACTTGATGCATTTTGTTAGTTGTTTCTTGCTTCAGATAATCATCCATGAATCTTCTGTCACTATTTGAGTTCGTCTTAAACATCTTTGTTCCCATGAGAAGTCTGGTGGTGTTTTATCCACGAGTATAAGAATGTTTTCCTCTCACTTTTGAACGATAAGATTTGCTTTGTCGATCTGTTTTTCCTTGGATAGTTAACTTTGATTTTATTCTGATAAAGGATAGGTTGATTGATAAATCAATATTGACAACTATCCTCCTATGTCTCACCTTCGGTGTTTGAATCCATTTTGAACTCCCTACCATGATTTCCGATTGTTAAACTTTTGGCTACCACTACCACGTATCCTGTGATGACAGCAGTTTGAGGTGGTGAATTTCGAACTGTGCTGGAAGACCTGTCTAAGACACGCAGTCTTGCTTCTCTATTCATTTTAGTTGTACTAAGATGAATTGAGAGCAGAAGCAGACTCGCGAATGGAAGATGCACAGTGACCATGTCAAGGATTCACGTTACCACACCACAGTGTTCCAAGAAGAAGTGCCGAAGGCTTGAGGGACCAGACTCAAGTTTATCATTCCTTCTCACCCAATGACCATATGGACGGACGTAGGCAGATTGCTTGGAATTGGAAGAGGTTTAAGATCATGTACTTGGATGGATGAAAATTTTTAAGCGAACGTTTGTGTTTGGAAGAGTTGATTCTGTGAAGGATGAAGCTATGGATGACGTAATTCATTTCCTCTCAACCTACTAAAATTTCCGCTACCTGATGATAAGATCCTTTGAATGATTTGAGTTCTCCATTAGTATTTCCGTTTAGTGTTCTTTCTGCGTATGTTGGATGACGGTTTTGTCATGAGAATTTTGATGTATTGTGAAAGACCTGACGCTTTGGACGACGTACTTCTTTGATGCTTACTAATTACGTTACGTTATTTGTACGATCTGTTTCCCTGATTTTGAATTCGTAATGATGACCGACTCGGACCAACCCTAGGATGTAGAATGGACTGTTAGGTGGTTGATAGATGCTTATTCACGACTTGAGATAAAGTATGACCATCATGAAGGTATACTCATATGATGCTGGTATTATGACGAGTAGCTAACGTGATAATACTTACGTCATATGACGTACCCTCATTGTGATCATAGGATATTTCGAGGAGTGCCTTAGAAACCTTAGAATTTCTGATATCTGATTGAGACTTTAGGATTCATTCTACCTATACGCGTAATCTGCTTTCATCGTTTTGCGATTTGATACGTCTGGATTCTCGTCACACGTTCCGCTGATCTCTGTACTTCTGATAACTAACTTAGGTTCTGTTGTGGAACTTCTGTCAAATGACGTTATCGACAATCTATTTTATGTACGTTCTCATCTGATTTGTCTAATCAAATTCTGTGAACGACATATCCGTCAAAATCCTATGTATTTCCTTGTCTCTTCCGAGGGAATCTGATTATCATCTATTACGGTTGGTATATTATTCTTTTGATCTGGATTCAGTATGAGTTGTCTTTTCTGAGGGAAAACGAAGCGTTGATCAACAAGAGAGAATAATGAGAAACTAGTCATTCACATTTCCGTTCGCAGTCCGTTATGCTTTCCGTTTCGTTTCACTTCCATTTTCGAGGACGAAAATTTTTTTTAGAGGGGAAGAAGTTGTAATACCCAAAAATCTAAAACGTGTAAAAAGACCAAATTGCCCCTATAATCTTAAAATTTGATTAATAAGCATATAAAGTATCAAATAAATCCCAAACCTTTGGAAATGAACAAGATATGAAGTAAATTAATTTTTACTACTACATTCAACATTTGTAAGGTACAAAAAAATTATATGAACACACAAAATATACTTATGGGCCGAAAGTTTTATTTAATTACTTATGTTATAATTATTATTATGTTAAAACCAAAATAACTACAAGTAAATTAGGAAATAATTTCAAAATTGATAAATCTGATTTTGTCAAAGTAAAAGACCGGAATTCCAGCCCATCCCTCCCCCTAATCATGGTCTTTTCATTTATTTAATTAGTTCCTATTTCTTTTCCACCCAAAAACCCTAAATTGACACACACAAATTCACCTACACTTCATCCGATTTTCTGGAAGAGATCTAGCATTTTTCTGGTGTTCATCAAGGTCTAAGGAGGCTGGGAAAAATAAGAGTTGGGTCATGGAATAGCTGATTCGATCCGTGGTGATTATTTGTGTCGCGTTTTTCAATCCGAGAGGTACAAATTCATACGCCTAATTCTACATGTTCTAAAATCGATTTGATATTTTTTTGATGTTACTTAGATCATATATAACTCATATAAATTGGTAGAATCGAATCATGCAAGCTTAATAGATCGAATGAATTTTTGAGAACAAAAACACACTTAAAATACAAATCGGTATATACCATTTTTCTGGGTCATATTCATAATTTTTCTGGGTTCCATGATCATCATATAAGTCTGGAAAAATGTTGGTTTGATTTGTTATAGGTTAAATCGATCGCTCTAATTCTAAATGGGTAAAACGTGATTAAAACCTAAAATACGTAATACGAATTTTCTGGGCTTGGGACCTATTTTATTTGAGACCTATTCGACACATACATCTCTGGAAAAATGCTTAATCAAATTTTATAGCTTATTTTGGTCCTTGTCGAATTATTTGCATACCGGGTTTAAAAGAAAACGTGAAAAAGAAGAAAACCCTAACATGCGAATTAGGGTTTGTGTTCTATGGTTAGATCTGGTCTAATTAATGAATTAATGATGAAATAATGATTGGTTAATGATTTGGGAAATTAGGGTTAGGGTTTGGTGATTTATATGTTTTACCGAGTTGGATTTTGGAATTTAAGGGGGCGTTTTGTAATTGTTTAAACTCATGGGTTATTTTTATAATATACTTTAGACCAGGGGTGTTTTGTATAAAATATAATATGGAGGTCCTTTTCGTAAAGTATGGAACTTAAAGGATTAAATATGAATCGTATATATATACTTGTAAATCGAATTGAATTTAAATAAAAATAGAGGGGCTTGTTTGTAATTTCTGGAAACTTGGGGGTGCTCGTACAATATATGAAATAAGGGGTTTAATGTGTAAAATTGGATACTTAAAGGTTTAATGGGTAAATATGGTTAACTAGTAATTCGAATAGTACTTTTTATAATTAAAGGACTAATTGTGTAATTTATGAAAAGATGTGGAGATAATTCGTACCATAATTAAATTAAGAGGTATATTTTGTAATCTCGTTAATTTGAAGGCTTGATGGGTAATTTTGATTTTTATGAGGGTTTAAGTGTAATTTAATGAATTATAAGGTTTAAATTGTAATTTATTTAATTAGAGGGTATAAAATGTAAAATGATCAAAATTGGAGTATTAAAATCGTAATATTGTTAAATTATGGATTTAAATGGATAATTTGTAATACTTTCATTTTAGACCCTTAACTTTGGTGTTATTACATTTAAAACAATAAATTATGGAAAGTTGTTATTATTAACCCTAAATTATCATAACTTGGTAAAATATACCCTATGTTCATAATATGCTTCATTTATGACTTAACTTAAATAATAATGCTTTAATCTTTCTAATTATGGAAACCTACTAAATAAGAAAACTTTCTAAAAAAGGAAATTTACTAAATGTGAAAACCTGCTTAAAATAGAAAGTTACTTAAAATGGAAGGGCAAGTTAAAATAAGTAATTGAGAACCTATTGTAATTCTCTTCTACTCCTTTAGGTGTGAAGAAGGAGAGGTCCTGATCCATTTCTGTGCTTTCTATTCTTGTCTTTGTTTTGCATTCGCGATAAGGTACAGATACTCTGCCCTTTTTCAGTAAGGGTGTCTTATTCCCTTGATTTTGACTTTGAATTCTGATTCGTTTAAGATTCCCGAAGCCATTGCTATGTACCCTTTTGTTGTGAACCTTTGCTATAATCCTTTGCTTTATAAACCTTGATCTGATTAACTCTGATTTGGACCTTTGATATTACTTCTGAGATATTTGATATGAACCATCTGTTATGAACCATTTGTTATGAACCTTTAGATATGACATTCTGATTTGATATGATATTTGACTCTTAGTTTGATACCCGAGCCAAAGTTCGTTTCCTAGCCATGAAGGTAACATGGCCATGTCATTGATGCACCAATGGCATGACTCTAGTGTGGTTGAGTGATGTTTCACACCGTCCCTTATCTGTTATCTGTTATGAGCTCAAGTATATATATGGCCACGATTTGTCTGCAGGGGCGTATGGATGCATCCTAGATCTGTTTTGTTTAGTGGATTATCTATATATGATTATTATTGTCTGGTGATTGGTACTGTATGCAATACATGCCCTTCACATATATCTGGGAGCTGATCACTCTAATTTGAAGAATGAGGACACCCCTCATATTATCTGATTATCTGAGAGGTCTCCCCTCTATATGATTATGAAGATATGGTTACTACATTTGATTTGTCTGGGCTCGTGGTGGATTACTACCCTATCCTATTCCTTATACTTTCTCATTGTTATACCTTATGATATTTCCCCATTGCACCATATCTTATTTCTGTTTCGTTATCATTAATTTGTTTATGTATCTATTCACTGAGCTCTCGTAGCTCAGCCGCATTTCTTTTCCTGCGGCAGGTTTTAGTAGGAAGCTGGGAATGAGTGGAGAATACCTTGGACTTAGAAGACCTTGATAGTCATCTGGATTAGAGTTGATTAGAAGTTATTATGTTTTAGAATTAGTATTTATCGGAAGTTTCATTTGTAACCTTGTAATTTCAGTATTTCATTCGTAACCTTTGATATTTCTTGTATTACTATAGATGTATGCTTTGTTTTGATCTGATATGAAACCATTATCGTGACATCTTAACCCTTGCCGGGTTGGGGTGTTACATTACTGACTGGGTTGTCCCTGACTATCCAGTCATTTGACTTGGGTTCCATCTCTTGCTCAAAGGATATGCCGGCTGGAACAAAGGTCATTTCACTGGGACTTTCACTGGAGGTTTCAGTGAGGTGGTCAATTCCTATAGTTATCTTAGGAATTAAGCCCACAGAATCAAAGACCTTAGGGTTCTTTTTGGTCCAGCTTTCAATAACAGCCTTTTCTTTCTTAAGTTCTGTTTGAAGGGCTTGGTTTTGTTTCAAAATTTCAGTGTTCTGAATTTGTAGAGTAATAGATTCTAATTTGGCTTGTTTCAGTGCAAGCAGTTCATCTCTACATTTATTCAATTCTGACACAATATTGTTATATTTAGAAAACAGGTTAAGCCTTTGTTCCTCAACAAACTTTAGATCAACACAAATATAATTCATGTAAGACTGCCAATCAGAATCATCATCCATAGAAAGTAAAGTATTTACCTTCTTCATGGTGATGTTGACCTACTCTCCATTCCTAGCATGGCTTTTTCCCACAGCCACCTGATCCTCTTCAGAAAGTGCCATCAGTGCACTAACTCTTATTTCCTCATCTGAGGAAACATCTTCTTCATCCCAATCATATGCTTCAGCTACTAATACCTTGTTCTTTGTCTGAATAGGTTTGGATGTTTGAGCAGCCTGAGACAATATGGGGTTAGTTTCAAGAAGTGCAAGTTTAGCTTTGATTTTCCTATATTTTGTTTCAAAATCCTTTTGACCCTTGTTTTGAAATTATTGGGTGGACTGAAATATTTTAGGTTGAAACTTGCTAGTTCCTGAGGAACTGTTTCCTGAGAATTTGTAAGAGGGTTCTGAGATAGTTTTAGAATAACAGTCCCTAGCAAAATGACCCTTTTTACCACATTTAAAGCATTCAGTGGTCTCATTTGCTTTTGGTTTTGTAAAGTTGGACTGATTTCTTTTGATGAAACGTCTTGAACTAGCAAGGAGTGCCCTTTCTTGGAATTCCAAGTTCAAGTTGTTCAGGTACTCCTCACCAGTTCTTTCATCAATTTCTTCTTCAGAATTCTCTTGAAAATCTTGCACAACACCATTAGAATAGAAAGCAGTTGATATGGGTGTGGAGGTTAAGGCCTTTTTGGACTCAAGAACTTTTGAGTCAGGGTATCTCCTTGAGATCAAGTTGTCTTCATAGACAAACTTCCCATAAATTTCAGGGAGCTCAAGGGTCTGAATGTGGTTAGCATTCCTCAGGCCTTGTGAGAAGTTGAGCCACTTCTCAGGGAGACTGTTGACAAAGCCAACATTAGTCTCATGCTTAGATAGAGTTACACCATCATTTGATAGCTCATTTATCAAAGTCTTGTATCTGGTGTAGGTCTGAGAGAGACTTTCAGAGTCCTTTGCCCTGAAAGTATTGTACTCAAGTTTAAGGTCCATGACCCTATTTTCCTTGGTATCTGAGGGACCCTCAAAGCTATTTACCAAGTCATCCCAAATTTGCTTGGCTGTAGAACAGTTGATGACTGATTCCATTATATCTTCAGGAAGACATGATATAAGGATGCTTTTCAGGCGATGGTCCTGATTGACCACCCTCCTCTCATCTATGGTCTATTGAGCTTCAGGCTTAATTAGCCCTGCAGCAGTTTTTGGGAAAAATGGGCCATCCTTGATACAAGCGATGTAGTAGGGTTCCATCCCAGTTAAATAGCAAGTCATACGTTTTTTCCATTTGCTAAATTTGCCAGCCTCAAGTCTGGGTGCAACAGCAGAATAGCTGCCACCCTTTTTATCGACTAACTGGGGTACATTGGTATCAGTCATTTTAGGATCTTGGTTTTAAAAACCTGGAGCTCTCTGGGTTTTTGAAAGGTTTTATAAACCAGAGGCTCTGATACCACTTGTTGTTCCCTTAGCACACCGAGTAATAACAATTAAGTTAAACTAAGTGAGCTTATGACTGAGATCAATGCAAAGAATATTTCTAACAGTTATAATACGTGAATATAAAAAACACAATATTTTTCAACGTTTAAATTCTTATTAGAAATAATTCCAAGAATCTATTACCCAAGTGTTTTGCGGAACAAACACTTGGGATTGAATAGACAAGGGTTTATGGTGTCTCCTATCGAAACTCAAGTTTTGCTTGAGTGGTAACAATATACCCACTGAGCTATCTCAGTGAGTTGTATACTCTTTGTAGGAGAGAAGTTACTTTGTAAAAGTTCTAAGCTTTCAATATACAAAGCACACATAACTTCTCTCCATCTGATCTATTTATACACAAGTAATCTAAGTATAAGTGATTAAAATATTACAAGTTGATGAGGTAGCGTGTCTGACAATTACAAACAGTAATTGTCATTTCCAAGAACTAATAGGAATGGGCTAATAAGACTTTGGGAGTTGTTGGCTGACACTCCATGACTTTCAGCCGTAATAGGGAAGGTTGGTATCTGACAAGATAAGAGTGTTTGGTCTGACACTCTTATCTTCTCAGATATTTCCCTTTTGTTCCCGCCTATTCTTCAAGCATTGGTTCCTCAGTCTTCAATCACTTTAATGTTGTTGAGGAGACTGGGGTTCAATGAGTTCTTGTCCAACACTCACTGAACCATCATCTTCTTCTTTGGCTTAAGTCCTACTGATGAACTCAAATAAGTACATTTTATTATCATCATTTGTCCTATTTATTTGACTTGTTTTATTATATTATATATGAGAATTGATACGTTAATGTTTACTTTTGTAATTCTCAGGTAAAAACAAGTATTATATGAAACTTGGCGATTTTGGACTAATTATGGAGCAAAACAAGCAAGATGTTAAGAGTCTACTGAAATGTACAAGATCAAGATCATTCTGCTCCAGATACGCCGCAACATACTTCTTACATACGGCGTATCACTATCAAAATTTCACAAGTTACAATCCAAGACAGCAAAGGACATGCGCCGCATAGAGAAATGGAATTACGCCGCATCTTAAGGCGGTGTACGAATATTCCTGAATATATTAATCTTGGACCCCACGCGAAGTTAAGTCAATGCGCCGCATCTACTTATCCTATGCGCCGCATCTAACCCTCAGACAGAAACTATAAATACCCCAAGGCCAGACGAATTACGAGACTAGACTTTAGAGACCGAAGACAGAAGAACCCTAGGAGACGAATTCAGACGTATTAGCAGCACAAGACACACCCTAGACGAAGATACAAGAGCTGTAAGAAGGTCCTGCATGTATTCAATTCATTAAGTAGTTTTGCTTTATTGTATTAGTACACTTTAATTCATCAGGATTGATGGGCCGATTTCATGTGACTACGGAAAATCATGGGCACCCCTTAAAATTGCTTTCCCATTAATTAAAGTTTATATGTTGATGTCTTTGGTGACTTTTATTAGTGCATTGATAACCTCTGTGTCTAGCTGAGCATTGCTTGGGTCGCCATGCCTCTTCCTCGCCTATCTATTCTAGCGTATACGAAACGTGGGCATCACAAATGCTCAATATTCTAGGATAGTGGGATAGACATAAGTGATCATTAAGGGTTTACTCGCCGATAAGATTAGAGCCAACGAGAAAGGGTTAATTATATACACTTCATATAAAACTAGCAATAAAACAAGTGACAAGCTACTTAATTATCAGGACAGGTCTTCTTATTGTCTCAAGTATCTATCTGTGTACGTGTGTGCTAATCGCTAATTCGTGCTCATTAGTTTAGTTTTCTATTTAATCATAACCAAACCGTGCCAGTCTCTCAGGCTGAACCCCCTTGCGTTAGATTAGGTTGTATAGCTAATTTAGGATATTAAAATACTGATTAGAATAACTAGATAATACGTTCCACTCTTAGTGATCGACACTCTACTTACCATTATATTCATACTGACCGGGTACACTGCTCGTTAAAGTGTGTGTTTTATTGATAAGTCGGCTAAATATAAATTTAAAACTTGAGTAGGCATTAATACTGCTAAACCGCAACGACACATCACGCGCGCACCAAGTTTTTGGCGCCACTGCCGTGGATATAAAAGAATTAGAGCAATAAACACCACATCAAGTTTTTGGCGCCGTTGCCGGGGAGTGAATTGTTATTATCTGTTAATTTGATTAGTATTTTAATTAGGTTTTCTTTTTTAATTTTTAGATTCTAACCACTAACCCTGTTATATATTAGATAAATTGCATTCGTTGTATTATTTGCATATTTTCTGTTTTTGTGTGTTTTTATTTTCTTTAATTTTTGTTTCTTTTTGTTTGTTTTTATTTTTTGTTTTTATTTTTTTTTCTATTTTTCTGCATTCTGCTATCGTTGTATTGTGCTGATACAAACGATACGGCGCATCTATTTTCATAGATACGGCATATTGCGTTTAATTTTTATAAAATACAACGCGTTTAATAAATTCGAGTACGACGCATCTTTCCCAAGATACGGCGTATTCTGTTTTTATTAAGAAATTTTTTTAAACCCTAACGGCATACGACGCATCTGTTTTCACAGATACGGCGTATTTTTGATTTAAATTAAAAACAGTTTTTGAATTATTAAACAGATACGACGCATCGATTTTTATCGATACGGCGCATCTACTAAATCAAAAATCTTGTATTTTGAAACGTAACGAAAATACGGCGCATTAACTTTTGTTAATACGACGCATTTAATTTTAATAAATATAAACGATTTTTGATAATTTAAAATTGATACGGCGCATTCTAAAATTATAAGCGGCGTATCTGTTTTCTGAATAAAAGTCTGATTTAATACGGCGTATCCAACTTTTTGGATACGGCGCATCGTCTACTGATATCAGCAACTTTTATTTTACTTTGATTTTTTCACTCTTCTTTTGCACGAGTAAGTTTTATTTCAGGAAGATGGACGATCCGGATATTACAATGGAAGAATATGTTAGGTTTGAAGAGGAAAAAGCCTTGAGCAATAATCAGGTGTATAACTGGAAGAGAGCAAGATATTGTGCACAAGTCATTGAGACGAAAGAAATCACTATGGAAGAATACTTGATTTTAGGACAAGAAAAGTCAAGGAAAGAAAGAAACAAATTGCCATTTCAACACACTTGGTGTATGTCAAATGATGATGAAGAAGATTCATATACCGTGAAACCAATTCCGGCAATTGTTATTGATAGTACTTTTTCTCCGGAGACTGCACAAGATGATGTGTATACGGAACCTTACGTTGAAGAATATTCTGCAATCGTATTACCACCATTAGACAATCCATCGGATGAAGATGAAAAGTATTCTAATTTTGATTTCGAACCATTTGACGCCATAGTTTATGATGACATGCCTCAACCAGATTTTGACCCAACGAGGGATTTTGAAGAAATCTGGGATTACTTATTTAAGGATGAAATTCGGGACGATTATGAAATTGCAAGACCACTAGTTGAAGATGGAGATTCACAAGATGAATTGGAGTCACTTACAACACAAAGTGGTACAAATTTATTTAATATTATTAATCCCGTTACTAATAATCTTGCTAGTTTTCCTAAACAGGTTGCAAAACATAAGAATGATGAGGTCAAATTTATTACACTACCTATTGAAGCACATGAAGCACTGTGATCAACCCGTTTTTGGTGGAGCTCAAGGAAGAATTTGGTGACGAGCTCTTAAACATTGCTATGATTGATGAAGATGATGATTTCGACCCTATGAAGGATATAGAGGAACTCGAACTTTTACTTGCTAAAGACCCTTTCTCATCTTCTGCGGAAGTCAAGGGACGCCTTACTACCAAAGAGACTAACCAAGAAGAAAGGAGACTCATTTTTCCTCAACATACTACTCTTTCAGATGAAGTGGTCAAGTCATCCAATTTATCAACCAAACCGGGTAAGAATAGGGAAGATGTACATATATTGCCAATGTATGATCTTTATGCATTTCTTCCATCTTTAATAGCAAATTTACACTCTTTTCGTGTTTATTGCTACTATCACCCGCACTTGATCCCAAGTGGGGGGAACAACACCCTATTACACAGTAAATAAGGGTGGAGTCAGGCTCGTGACTCGAACAAAAACAAGCGCTTCGTGGGAGGCAACCCATGCTTATCTTTTATTTAATTTTTACTTTTATGTTCTGTGTCGAGTCTGTCAGACCTGTAGAAGATACGGCGCATCTCCATCCTAAGATGCGACGCATCGCCTGCACTGGTCATATCTTATTTAATTTTCTGCATTTTTTATTTTTGACTTTAAAACTTTCTGTCAGTATTTTAATGCGGCGCATCCCTGGTTAAGGATGCGACGCATCTTTTATCCTGATTCGTACGTATTCCAGGCTCGATACGGCGTATCTTTTTCCATAAGATACGACGTATCGACTGACCTGATGATTTTCATTTTAATTTTTTTTAGTTTTATTTTTACTAACTACTAATGTATTATGCAAGTTTGAACCTTCTTAACTCAGGTGTGTTAAAGTCTTAATGGTATTATAGATTCCTGCATTTCTGTGGATACATCATCTATGAAGCTTAAACGTTCTCATCCACAAGAAAGTTGATTTTTGCTCTTATACGAATAATGGAGGATCATACCGAGCAAATCTCAGGGGAGTTTTTCTGTTCTAATTCTTTTATTTTCCAGTTTTTAACCTTTGATACAAACAACGAGGACGTTGTTTAACTTAAGTGGGGGGATTGGAGAATTAGAACACTTACTTGTCCTTATTTTTCAAAAATATGCTTAATATGTACTTAATATGCTTAAATTTAAATTTTTTCTAGCATGTTTTTTGTTTAATCTAAGTTGCATAGCTGCACACATAACCTTATTTCCAAAAATTGTGAACTTATCAAAATTCACAAATCTATGAGTGTGCCGGTGACTTGTAAACTTTAGAACTTGGCTTGTATACTATTCGAGACCACCATAATAAGTATTATCTATATAATTGGAGTGACTTGTCTAAATTGGTAAATTTCTAGGATTACACCCAAATAGCCTTTATATGTTATGTGATATTAACTAACTACACTGGTTAGTTAACCCCCGTATAAAACCTTTTGTTACTCTCACTTTTAGAGTAAGATACCCGTAGAAAAACACTCAGAGCCATTCCTTTCGTTTCTTACACCTTTGTTATAATGTTTCGTTACACCCTTACACCTTAGCCTACCCTGTAGATTAAAATCCGTGGTTGGTTAATTGCTTTAGGCAAAGTGTGTTTCCTTACATTACCTGTGTTCGCGTGCGTAATTCATTATCTTTGGTTAGGTCGGGAAATTGCACAATGCAATTGGTATGAAAGTAAATATTGTATAACTTTTAGTTTATTTTTCGTGTGTTTGCTACTTTCGCTATTACAGTTATTTCTGAAAGTATGAAGAGTATGGAAAAATTATCCGGAAAGATAGTGATAGAAAAGTTGTGAAATTTTACACACATATGTTGATGTCAAAAAAAAAAAAAAATAAAATAAAATAAAATAAAAAAATTGAAAAAATTGAAAAGAAAAAGAAAAAGGAAAAGTTGGAAGTTTGTTTTAACCAACTTATGTAAAGTTTTGTATTAAGTGGGCGATATCACCACTATTTGTTGTATATTATATTTATGGATTGAATGGGAGTTGGCCGTTATGGGAACGCCAACTAAGGATTATTCTTTGATTGAGATCTTGTTGAGTATAATTCGTGTCTACCTAAAGCGTGTGTTTCAAGTGTTAAAGCATGAGTTATTCAATGATATGAGTCTTATTCATGGGATGGTTGGGAAAGTAATTTACCACACTTAGGATTTTAATTTATCTGTTTTGTTTATTTTTTATTTTACACCAATTTGTATCCCAAATATTATCCATACCCTATATTGTTCTTTATCCAAACCTTTGATTTATTGAGATTAGGGATTTGAGCAATCTTAAGTATCGTAGTCGTGGATTCGGCTATGTATTTATGATTTTGTCGCCCTTTTTGATATAATATTATTGGAGAAGATTACTTGGTCCTATCTTTAGCTTATTCGAGTTAAGGATTTGAGCAATTGCAAGTATCGTGGTCGTGGATTCGATCATGTATTTGTGATTTTGTCGCCTTTTCTGGAATATGAGATCGATAGAGATTAAGAAGAATGATTAACCCTTAACCAACAAACCCTTTTTACCGCTTTAGACTTGTTATTCCTTGGCTTTAGTGGGGGAGATGCGTATACTTGCCAAGCTTATGATAGAATATTCGTCACGACTGGACAGTTAAACGATTAGATTTGCTTTTATCGAAATATTTTATTTTATTTCTAATTCGTTAAGTGTTTGGTTGTGCAATTATGACAAAACGAATACATGCTTAAATATAAAAATAAATCCTAATATCTTTTAGGATACATTTTCATGAGATTTATTCTAAGGTTTACTTGGGGACAAGTAAAGTTCAAGTGGGGGGATATTTGATGAACTCAAATAAGTACATTTTATTATCATCATTTGTCCTATTTATTTGACTTGTTTTATTATATTATATATGAGAATTGATACGTTAATGTTTACTTTTGTAATTCTCAGGTAAAAACAAGTATTATATGAAACTTGGCGATTTTGGACTAATTATGGAGCAAAACAAGCAAGATGTTAAGAGTCTACTGAAATGTACAAGATCAAGATCATTCTGCTCCAGATACGCCGCAACATACTTCTTACATACGGCGTATCACTATCAAGATTTCACAAGTTACAATCCAAGACAGCAAAGGACATGCGCCGCATAGAGAAATAGAGTTACGCCGCATCTTAAGGCGGTGTACGAATATTTCTGAATATATTAATCTTGGACCCCACGCGAAGTTAAGTCAATGCGCCGCATCTACTTATCCTATGCGCCTCATCTAACCCTCAGACAGAAACTATAAATACCCCAAGGCCAGACGAATTTCGAGACTAGACTTTAGAGACCGAAGACAGAAGAACCCTAGGAGACGAATTCAATGTATTAGCAGCACAAGACACACCCTAGACGAAGATACAAGAGCTGTAAGAAGGTCCTGCATGTATTCAATTCATTAAGTAGTTTTGCTTTATTGTATTAGTACACTTTAATTCATCAGGATTGATGGGCCGATTTCATGTGACTACGGAAAATCATGGGCACCCCTTAAAATTGCTTTCCCATTAATTAAAGTTTATATGTTGATGTCTTTGGTGACTTTTATTAGTGCATTGATAACCTCTGTGTCTAGCTGAGCATTGCTTGGGTCGCCATGCCTCTTCCTCGCCTATCTATTCTAGCGTATACGAAACGTGGGCATCACAAATGCTCAATATTCTAGGATAGTGGGATAGACATAAGTGATCATTAAGGGTTTACTCGCCGATAAGATTAGAGCCAACGAGAAAGGGTTAATTATATACACTTCATATAAAACTAGCAATAAAACAAGTGACAAGCTACTTAATTATCAGGACAGGTCTTCTTATTGTCTCAAGTATCTATCTGTGTACGTGTGTGCTAATCGCTGATTCGTGCTCAATAGTTTAGTTTTATATTTAATCATAACTAAACCGTGCCAGTCTCTCAGGCTGAACCCCCTTGCGTTAGATTAGGTTGTATAGCTAATTTAGGATATTAAAATACTGATTAGAATAACTAGATAATACGTTCCACTCTTAGTGATCGACACTCTACTTACCATTATATTCATACTGACCGGGTACACTGCTCGTTAAAGTGTGTGTTTTATTGATAAGTCGGCTAAATATAAATTTAAAACTTGAGTAGGCATTAATACTGCTAAACCGCAACGACAAATCACACGCGCACCAAGTTTTTGGCGCCGCTGCCGTGGATATAAAAGAATTAGAGCAATAAACACCACATCACCTACTCAGGGAGTACCGCCTTCCTGAGAGTGAGTCCTTCTTTGAACTCGCCTTAAGCATCCTAAAGATGACTCACCGAGAGGCTGTTCTCTCAGTGACTTGAATTGTTCTCGATTTAAGTTAACACTTAGTTAATTTGTGTTCAAATCTTGTTCTAAGTATTCTTGGGTACTGACGGACCCAACAAGGAGATACACCAAGTTATAATACTTCTTGTCTTAAAGGATAGAAGTATTCTTCTTTTGCACTTTGATGGTGGAAGCTTGGATCACTTGGAAACCAATGCTTAAGAGAATATGATCAAAGGATTTTAGAAAGTATTTACAAAGATAAGAAGAGAATTAGAGCAGAAAGTTTGAGGTGCAAAAGGTGAGGAAAAATGCCAGGGATGAACCAGTATTTATAGGCAAAAACTGGGCACCTACTGGAGCGGGGCGGTCCCCTTAATTTTAAGGGGGCCGCCCCTGGTGAACGTTGCCCAGTTTTGTGCTTTTGTGGGGAAGGTTTTTCTGGAACATTTTTGCCATTTTTGGTTGAAAATTTGAATTCATATATTTATAATAGATTAAACATATTTATTTAATACCAAAAATGTTTTTCAAAAATATATAAAATGTTTTTGACATTTTATAACAAGATTAGAGATTAAGAAAATGTTCCTTTGATCATATAATGCATTAAGCACTTGTTTATTCATACCTTAAGTGATTAAGTTGTAGAAATGAATATTTACAACTAAATACTTGTTTATTTGATAAGTTTATGTTTAATGAGTTTACATTTTGTGATTATCAAAACATAGAGATATGAATAAGAATGAATAATGTTTTTAGGCATTATTTATATCAACAATCTCCCCCTTTTTGATGATTACAAAACTTAAACTCATTAAATCCAAAAAATAACTTTTGGACAAGTATTTAGTGACTTTATATTCACTTCTCCCCCTTTTTGTAGAATCAAAAAGGTTATGCCTACAAGTTTTAGAAACAAAATTTGTCGGGACGAGAACTCCCCCTTGATGTGTGCTCCCCCTTGTTCGAGGGCACCAAGGAGACGAGCTATGGAAATCTTGGCTGCAAAAATATTAGGAGTACAAGCATACATAGCAAAATATGGAATATAAAGACAACAATCATGGCAAACAACAATCATGGCAAACAAATATTAAGAACACATAGCAAGACATATATATGCATAGCAAAAATATTTAGAACATGCAAATAATCTATTCATGCATTCAAGATGATCATGTATAACACATGAATCATCATTACATCACACAATATGGTTAAAACATAAGGATTACAACATAAGTAAAAGATATTAATAGTCCTAATATTGCCAAAGAGAGCGATTGGGCTTGCTTGCGACACAAAAGGGTGAGGGATTTTATTTTGGGGCAGAAAGCATGTGGATAGGACTTAGTTATTTGATGGTGAGGGAAATGGAGCGGATTGAGTGGATCTAGCGATGTTATATTGGATTAGAGGAGGAATAGGATGAGGACGAGTGAGTAGATATTCGATCCAAGAAATATCTTTACTCAAGTGGAGAATTTGTTTTTGAAGGAAGATGCAACAAGGACAATAGTGGGTGTGGTTTGTAATTTGATCCAAGTTGAGAGAGTGGGGTAAGAAATTTGAGTAGGGTGAAGATTGAGGATCAAGGTTGGCCCTTGTTGTGTTGTGCGAGGTGTATAGCAAGGAGATCACAAAGGTCATGGATTTGGTTTATATCTTCACGGAACCTTTCCTTTTCCGTGAGAATAAGGATTTGGTTATTTGGTGGAAGTGGATGAAATTGGGGTGTGTAGTTGAAAGTAAAGTTGGATGTTTGACCAATATGATGAGGGTTTTGAAAGGTTTCAATGAGGTCGGTTTAAGGTTGATATGTGTAGTTTGGAACGAAGGTGGAGGTTGAGGCTATTTTGTGATGAAGGAGGGCTAGAAGGGAGTTGATCCAATTGAGCAAGGTGTAAGGCAAGAAGAGCACAAACTCATGGGCTTCTTTAAGTTCTTCAATGAACTTCAAGTATTTGGAAGAAGGTGATGATGGTGGAGTGTGGTTATTATGATGGATGAATGAACACTAATGATGGAAAAGGGTATTTATAGTGTAAGAATGGATGAGGATGGAGATATGGAAGAATGGTGGTGGAGACATTTGTGAGCTTGGGTAATTATGAGTGGATGAGGATGGAGATATGGAAGAAGGGGATATTCCAAGAGTGGTGAGTGTTTTGGATGGTGCATTGGTAGGTTGAATAAGATGTGAGGTGTTGTGAATGAGATTGGGATTCTTGTTTTGGGGTTGATCATGCTCTTCATATGAATCACATGAGTGAGATGAAGGTGTATTTTCGGGAGTAAAGGTGGATGGTTGGTTATTATGATGAGGTTTGTGAAAGGGTTCATTGGAGTGAGCTTGAGGATTAGGAGTATAGTTGGGAACAAATGTGGGCGGAGGTGTTAGTTGTTTAGCCACATCATTTGTTGTGATGGACTTGTTTTGGGGGTTTGGTTTTCTTGTCCAACCGGGCTTTTTGGTCATCCTTGCTAACCTTGATGATTTTGGCTTTGGTTTGATGGGAGATGGCATGATGAGATGATGGAAGGTTATGAGGAATGGAAGTGTTTATAGTGTAGGATTGATGGGATTAAGGAATGGATAAAATTTGTTGGATGGATTGGAATAAGATATGTTTGTGAATTTTGGGAAGTGTAGGATGAAATGGGCTAAAAAGTAGAAAAGGAGACAGCATCTTCAACCATACAGATGGCCGGTCCCCTTAAAGATTAAGGGGGCCGCCTAAGGATTTAAGGGGGCCGCCCATCTGCTGATTTCCAAATTGCTAGAAATGGGTTTTTGGCAGAAATTTGTAGAAAGGGTTGTGTTTTTGGGTTTAGTTTCAAGCAAGTCCAACTCTTTAAGGCAATTAAGCATGTAATAGATATTAAGTAAACAAGTAATTTTATCTAGCATGTAAACATACTCATCAAGCAAGTAATATATATGGACTAGGAAACAATACACTACACCAAGCAAACAAGTAATTTTATCTAGCATGCAAACATACTCATCAAGCAAGTAATATATACGAACTATTTGAGGGATCCTAATGTGTGCCTATGTGCAATAAATGGGAACTTAAGATAGCATGAATTTCTAGACTTGTTACAAACAAAATCTTAATAGACAAACCATGTTCCCCTTGATTTGACTTGGTTCACTTATAAATGTCATGTACGTAAATATAGATGACAAATTTGAGATCACCATGCATGATTTAAAGAAATGTTTTTAGCATTATTCAACAATGCTTGAAAATGGGTTTTTATGTAGATGTGAAAGTTATTTGAATAAAATAGATTGAGTTTTATTTCAAAATGTGTTTATAAAGAATGGGTAAGAAAAGAAAAATTCTCAATCTTTGACTTTGATCGAAAAAGAATTATGGACATAGATTAAGAAGAAAAATGTTTATAGAAAAAAAAATATTTTTTCAAAATGTGAAGTTTCTGTATATTTTTAAAGATACTAGATTTTTGAAAAATGGTTGTTAAAGATCTCATGCTCAAGGGAATTGGTTAAGTCTATTGTCACATGCTACCCTTTTCTACATATCCTATGGTCATAAGGAAGTGATGACTAAATTCTATATGTTTGATGCGAGAGTGTTGAATGGGGCATATCCTAACATCTATAGCTCCTTTGTTGCCGCATACTTATCTAACTTAACGCCATAGTCTATGAGAGCTTATTTCATCTATAGTTTTCTAACGTGAGAAATCTAATCTTACTTCTATGTTAATGATTAATCCACTTAACTCATTTCACTTCATCACCATGAGTTTTCTAATAGTGGACATAGAAGATTTCCATTTTAAATTTGAAAAAGGCTAAATGAGTTCGACAGTGAATACTTCATTTACTACTTAGGGGGCTAACTAAAGGGTTTCTAGTTTATTAAATCATCAAACGGATATAACTAAAAGTGTAAATGCAATGCAACCTATCAAACTAAGCATATCCTAAGGCAATAATTAATAAGACTATATGTATGAAGTAACTACTCATGAAATTTAAAAAGAGAGCGTACCTTATGTCCAGCTTTTCTTCAAATACTTCAAGGTGATATATTGACTTATAGAAGCCAATCATAGATGAGTTTCCGAATTATTCAATGAGTGACGATTTAGCCACTTGGTCCCCATTGTCTCATTTATCCAAAATTGTTTAAACCAAACATGGTTTGCATTTGCATGTATGGTAAAAGTATTTCCCAAGGGTTGAAACTTGGTTGAAGTGAATAATTCCACATTGGGTGATTATTATTATTAGGAAAGTTTTGTCTACCTTGATTTCTTCTAAGTTGAGGGGTTTTAGACCGAGGATGAGGATTATTTAGTCTATTTGGAGGTGGAGTTTTAGGTCTTAATTTTGGTTTAGAAAATCCGGTTTTGGCTTTTAATGATGGTTTATAAAAACTTTTTACTTCCTCATCACTCGCAATAGGTATTTTTCTATCTTTTATAAGTATATACTTAGGTTTTGACTCTAATGGTTTTTGTTTACTAGATTGACATTCATACTTTACATTTATATTTTCACTAATTGAAACATTATTTGAGTTGAATCCTAGACCGGTTTTATCTCCCGAAGTTCCTTGAACACTTATTATTTCCTTAAGTGAGTTACTACTATTTTTAAACTTGTCAAGTTTGGAAATTTCATCTTTAAGTTTTTCGTTTTCATTTTTGACCTCTAGACATGTTTTACATTCTATAAAAACTTCTTTTTCTTTTTCTAAATGTTGTAGTTTAATTTTTAATTCGAGTACTTCATTTTCTAATCGATTATTAATATGTTTTAGTGATTTATTTTTAGCCATGACTTTTTGACCTAATTTGCATAACCTAATATATTCATTATCTAGGTCTTTTTCGTCTAATGATTGATTTTTATCACTAAAGTATTCGGTTTCGAAATGTACCTCACTTGATGTCTTAGCCATAAGACATTTATCCTCCTTTGTGGTTTCTTTCTCATCTTCGTCACTATCACTCCATGCTCCTCCAACGAACGCCTTTTTATTTTGCTCCCTTGACATCATTGGACAACTTCCGATGAGATGATTTGGATCACCGCATTTAAAACACTTCCTCTCGCTCTTGCTACCTTTGTCGTCTTTGTTTCTTTGGAATGCCTTTCTTTCGTCATGTGGTTGTCTAACGAGTCTTCCTCGTCTTTTGAAGAACTTCTTGAAGTCTCTTACGGCCATGACATATTCTTCGTCATTACTTTTGGAGGTTGAGCTATCCTCGTCACTAGATTCCTTCCTAGCTTTCAATGCAATTGACTTGCTTTGTTCTCTTTCTCCTTTGACCATCTCGGAGTCTTTCTTTATTATTTCTTCGTAGACTTTCAAGTTGCCGATCAACTCATCAAGTTGAAGAGTTGACAAGTTCTTCGATTCTTCAATCGTCGTAACTTTAGCTCGCCATTTTGGATGAAGAGCCCTAAGAAATTTTCTAACAAAATTCTTACTAGAAAAATTCTCATCAAGTGCTTTTAAACTTGTGATGATAGTGTTAAACCTAGCAAAAGCATTATCTATTGATTCCTCTTCCGGAATCGTAAATTGTTCATATTGTTGAACAAGAAGATCTATTTTATTTTCTTTGACTTGACTATTACCTTGGTGAGTGATTAATAAAGAATCCCAAATTTCTTTTGCGGTTTGACACATAAAAATCCGTTCATATTCTTTGCGTGGTAATGCATTATAAATTACCATTTTAGCCTCATTATTTTTTGCTAGTTTCTTTTTCAAATCATCATTTTGTTTTTCAAAAGGTACAATTTCATCTTATTTAGTTGAAGGATTATTTTGAATAGGGGGAAAATCACCATAGGTAATAATATGCCAAAGATCAAGATCTTTTGATTTCACATAAGTTTCGAATATATTTTTCCAATAAAGAAAACCATCACTTTCAAATAGTGGTGGTCTTTGCATAGATTGCCCTTCTAAATATTTTTCGGATTCTATAGATCGTTTCAAGTTTTAAAATATAGTTTATTTTAAAAATCTTGTTTGACCTGTCTCTGATACCAATTGTGGAAAACTAGAAGGGGGGTTGAATAGTTTTACGTCTTTTTAATTTTTATTATGAAAACTTTGTTTACTTTTAAAAACTTAGATTCGAATTTATGTGAACTCAACTCTTGAACAATATGAACAAATATAAGTAGATCTAAATTAACAATGCAAGTAAAGTAATGAAATAAAATGAAAGATAGAGATGGAAAGATCTAACCGAGAGACAAAGGATTTATAGTGGTTCGGCTACAAGGACACCTTCCTTGCCCTACTCCACTCCCCGAGCACCTAACTCGAGAGTTTTCTTCACTATGTCAACAAGCTCCCTTATGGCGGAGAAAACCTTACACAACTTTCGCTTACACAGGTTTAACGACACAAAGCTAGATGTCGAGTTCTAATCGTAGCTAGAACCAATCTCACAACTATTACACAACTTCTTCACAAGTTATTCACAACTTCTTCACACCGGCTTCATAACTTCTTCAAGACGGCTTCACACCTTCTTCACGACTTCTACACGACTTCTTCACTACGGCTTTCACAACCTAGCACTACTTATATACTCTTCTACTTCTTCACACCTTCACTACTTACACACCTTCACTTCTTCACAACTTCACAACTTACACACTAATCTAGCCTACCCAACTATGCTCACACTTATCTAACAAATATTCACAACATATACAAATGAATGAATGATTTACAATTATGACACACTAACAACTTGGATGAAGGAGATACACCAAGTTATAATACTTCTTGTCTTGAAGGATAGAAGTATTCTTCTTTTGCACTTTGATGGTGGAAGCTTGGATCACTTGGAAACCAATGCTTAAGAGAATATGATCAAAGGATTTTAGAAAGTATTTACAAAGATAAGAAGAGAATTAGAGCAGAAAGTTTGAGGTGCAAAAGGTGAGGAAAAATGCCAGGGATGAACCAGTATTTATAGGCAAAAACTGGGCACCTACTGGAGCGGGGCGGTCCCCTTAAATAGGGGGCCGCCCCTGGTGAACGTTGCCCAGTTTTGTCCTTTTGTGGGGAAGGTTTTTCTGGAACATTTTTGCCATTTTTGGTTGAAAATTTGAATTCATATATTTATAATAGATTAAACATATTTATTTAATACCAAAAATGTTTTTCAAAAATATATAAAATGTTTTTGACATTTTATAACAAGATTAGAGATTAAGAAAATGTTCCTTTGATCATATAATGCATTAAGCACTTGTTTATTCATACCTTAAGTGATTAAGTTGTAGAAATGAATATTTACAACTAAATACTTGTTTATTTGATAAGTTTATGTTTAATGAGTTTACATTTTGTGATTATCAAAACATAGAGATATGAATAAGAATGAATAATGTTTTTAGGCATTATTTATATCAACAAATCTCATGCTATGAGTCTGTTTATGGGTGGATTTCCAACTGAGATAGCAATGAGTGTTAGGATGTTTAAACCTAAGACACTAGCAGATACTTATTGCTTGACAAATCTGCAAGAAGCTACTTTGAATGCTGTTAAGAAGAAAAGTAGGCATGTTTTTAGTGGTAGTAATTCAAGATTTGGTAATGGTGTTGTCAATAACAGTTTTCAAAAACCTTTATTGACATTACCAAATACCATTGCTACTACTGCATCTCATAAACAAAACACACCTGTTGGTGGTACAAATAAGAGATTGACACAAAAAGAATATGCAGAGAAAAGAGCTCAAAACTTGTGTTTCTACTGTGATCAAAAGTATACACCAGGGCATAAGCGCAGTGGGCAGTTGTATTCTTTAGTGGTCATGCCTGAGTTGGATATGTGTGAAAGTGAATTTGTGGAAGAGGAAGAAGAGATGTGTGACACAGACTTGTTAGAAACACAACAACCACAAATGTCTTTGCATGCTTTAACTGGCACTACAAATTTTCAAACAATGAGGGTGATTGGAACAGTGGGAAAACATGATGTGCATATTTTGATAGATTGTGGTTCAACATACAACTTTTTAGATAAGAGTATGGCTAAGAAGTTGGGATGTGATATCAGAAGTACTTGTCCTTTAGCAGTTACTGTGGCTGGTGGCAATAATTTGATGAGTACTGCTGAGTGTAAAAACTTCAAATGGATGTTTGGAACTACACCTTTCACTACAGATGTAATGCTTTTACCATTGGGTGGTTGTGAAATGGTGTTAGGCATTCAATGGTTATCCACATTGGGCAACATGAGATGTAATTTCCAAGAGTTGAGAATGGATTTTAAGCATAATGGAAAAAGGGTCACAATCAGGGGAACCAGGAAGTCAACAATGGAATGGTTGGGTAAAAAATGGCTGACAAGACTGTAAACCAAGTTGTGCAGGGTGAATTGCATTCAATGGCTTTGTGTGTCTTTCCTGAAACTGCCTCTACTTGTATGCAAATTGAAGGAACCCAAGTAGAAATACATCCTAGATGTCAACCTGTGGTGGATAGCTATGTAGATATGTTTGAAGTTCCTAAGGAGTTGCCACCTAGGAGAACCCATGATCACAGAATTCTCTTGGAACCAAGCACTCATCCAGTTAATATCATGCCCTATAAACATCCTCCATCACAAAAAGATGCAATTGAAGGCATGGTTGCAGAACTGTTGGAGGCAGGGGTGATAAAAAAGAGTCACAATCCATTTTCCTCTCCTATAGTCATGGTGAAAAAGAAAGACAATTCCTGGAGGATGTGTGTTGATTATAGACAGCTCAACAAGCAAACTATTAAGGATAAGTTCCCAATTCCTATAATAGAAGAGCTTATTGATGAGTTACATGGGTCACAATTGTTTACAAAGCTTGACTTAAGATCTGGTTATCACCAAATCAGAATGAATGAAGAAGATATGCCCAAGACAACTTTCAGAACTCATGAGAGCCATTATGAGTTCTTGGTGATGCCATTTGGCCTTACAAATGCTCCATCCACATTTCAATCATTGATGAATGAGGTATTCAGACCATACTTGAGGAAATTTGTCTTGGTTTTCTTTGATGATATACTCATTTACAGTCAAAATGTGGAAGATCATGTGATGCATTTGCAAGCAGTTTTAGAAACAATGAGACAAAACAAGTTGTATGCTAAGAAAAGCAAGTGTGTAGCAACCGCGAATTTTCCAAAGTCTTTACTTAACATTTAAGACTCAAAATAATTTATTTGTGAAGTCACATATTTCTCTTGCGTATAACTTGTAATTAAACTACACGAACAGAGAGAAAAATATCACACGCGTACCGACACCAGATTAGTAATGGTTCAAATTTTTAATTCATTTTCGGAGTCAATAAATTTTACTTGATGTCAGTTTTATAAAAACGACTCTAGATTTGTGTTTTCACATTTATGTGAAACCGGGATACCACAATTTCACCTCAGCTCAACAAAACACGGGGTACACAAAATACAGTTTATATAATAAAACACACCCACACTTACAATTGATCTTATCTTTTCTCTCTCTCTCCTAATATCACCACAAAATCGATCCACATTCATTCTACCTTTAACCTTCCTGTTTCTTTTCCCCAACTCCCCAAAAGAAATTCTGATCTATCACCATCAACATCCCGGATCGATGTGCTTTTCTATACTCCCAATAGTGTTGTCGTTTCACAAAATCTTTTCCCTAGGAGTCCACAGTCAACGTGAAGAAGATTGAGAAGGATTTTAGCTGAAATTGGATGATCTACAATCCCCTATGTTCTAAAGTGTAACCAAGAAATTTCCTTAACGTTTTCTTTTTATGGACTACACGATCCCAGTGGATCCACACACTTCTCATCTACAACCAATCGGTCGCAAGAGGAAGAGTTAAAGGGTTAATTGAGAACCGAAGGTGTGTGGGTTTGCTTGGAATCGGGTCCAATCCGTGTCAAATCAGTGTCCCTCGTTTGGTATTGTAAGCTCTTGAATTTTTTTATTGTGTTCGACCTCTGATGTTTATTTATTCGATTTATGAAAATCTGTTAATGAATGTTATGGTAAAGAAAGTGTTGATTTGACTTTAAGAATGATGTTTTGTTGTGGCTGCGGTGTGGTAAAGATTAAATCCGAAAATATAAAACTAAAACCGAAACTAGGATTTGGCTCACAAACTGGAAGTGTGTTCGATTATTTAGGTGTTATTTTTGGTCGAATGTTCTAGACAGTTAAATATAGAGTAATGAAGACCTGATACTGAGCTGGACTAGATATTTGAAATATTAAGTATGCTATGTTTGTGGTTGTGTTAATACTTATGCTCAGAGTTGATTAAATTTACACACGGGTCATGTTTGTGTTGTGTTTGCGCTTAGGTCTTATTGGTGTTTGTACTTGAGTGATAACAGTGTGAGTACTGGGGTTCGACTCCTCGTTTGTGTTTTGCGTACAATGGTGCTCGGATTTTGTTGTGTTGTTCGGCCAAGAGGGTCTCAAACGCCCTCGTAACGAGGACACGTTTCGATCAAATTCAAGTGTCGAGTTTCCCCCACGTATCTCACACAAATGGTTATAACACAACCCAACTTATGATTTGAAATCTGGTCGAAACTTGGTTCTTAAAGTTTAAAAAGAATTGTGTGCCCATTTAGTTTATACAGTCCCTCAAATTGTTCTTAACTAAGTCCAAAAACCTGATGAACACCCAAACTAGGCTTTCGTTTTTCTGTGGGGGAAAAATATACCAGTAACACCAACAAATACAGGATATCAATTACATCAAGAAGATAAAATTAGTTAGTATCAATAAGGGTTAATGAAAAAGTGCCAACAATAGTTGAAGTATTGCTTTCACAAAAAAAAAGGGGGTAATAGTAATCACAGCAACTAGTAGTTGGAAACTTGGAATATTGCATTATTTTCTTTTATGCTAGTAACAAAGAAAATCATTAAACGAAAACTATATTATGTGCTTTCACCTTTGAATTTTTACATCTCCAAAATAGTTGGGCCGAAGCCCATGCATTAGTTTAAGGGTCCGTTTAGTTTATACATCCCATTCCGCCAAAACCCCTACATAAGTGACGTATAGCATGTTTTGGAACCCGAGGTGTTGTCGCGACTATCCAAATAATCCCTCTCGGTTAATTCAAACTTTATACTCCACGACTTAGAAAATACTTGACATATATCGACTAAAATCTCGTTCCACATATATATTTCAAACCATGCAATATATTTAAATAAATCGACACAACTTTTATAAACAAATCGGCCAAGTTAGTTTTGCTTCACAAGTCTTCTATACAACAAAGAAGAAAGTGAAAAACATGCGTGGCTTTTATCAAAATTTATAAACAAAATATTATATATATAACCTCTATAAACTAGTTTTACAATACAAATCAAACCATGATTAGTCCTACACTTCAAATATATCGTTAGTAAATATTTCCAAAAATAACTACTTATATACTCGTGTAGCCACTATTTTTACACCTTTAAGAATAATGTTCACACATTCCGACATGTCTAGTGCTATCCGTAATCATCCTTCCGTTCGTCGTCTTTCGGTTATTGTCAAATTTGAAATCTTAATAGTCCTTGATATTTTATTGTCATACACTTACGCACTTCCAAGAGCCAATACCTACGAAATTGTTTTAAACTTAAATGCTGCCACACCAGCAACAACAACGTAAACACTATAAAACTTTTAACTTAAATTCGTGAAGTCTTGAACTTAGTCTGTGAACTAAAACATGCCTTACTAATCTAGGTCGCGTGTTGGTGCCGTACACTATTGTTACTTGATTTATTCACTTCAGACGACTATTTCTGATGTGAGTTTTCGTAGCCCCTTTTTCATTATGTTTTCCTTGTGGGAAAATGGTACTCAAATGATATTTTAACTGTTTTCATGCTGTGATTATACTGTTTTCATGTTTTTGGACAATATGTGTGTTTTGATTGCAATATGTGCCTTACTGTGTGAATTCAGATTATGAGACTTAGCTTAAATGTGCGCAACTGTTTTGTGATACATTGTTGGTATAATTTTGGGAAGTGGCACCCAGTATATAATTTTGGGAAGTGGCACCCAGTATATCAATTTGGGAAGTGGCACCCAGTATATCATTTGGGAAGTGGCACCCAGTCTATGTGTGGATAAATTAGGCGTGTCTGCAGTCTGTGATAATTTGCGACCTTTACTATGTGCTCACATTTGTTTATCTTGCTCACTATTGTCCTATGCTATTATTCACAGCTTCGTGGTTTAACATCTAAACCTACGAGCTCACCAACATTATGTTGACGTTTTCTAGTACCATTTTCAGGTGTTATTGAAGCTGCTTAGAAAATAGATTATTGACTGGCTTAGAAAGACTTAAGACAAGACCCTCCCGGGTTATATCTCGTGGAGTTGCATTTGATATTCCCTAGTGATGTTGTTTAACTTTGAGACTTATGTTTATTTTGGATCTTTGTACTTATCCCGTTTGTGGGAGTTTGCGACTAATATGCATTTAGTGTTTCTCTGTTTGTGACACCTTGTGTTCCTGATTATGAAGTCATACCCCGTAAATGCTTTTCCGCTGCGCCATTTTTGGGGTGTGACAAAGTGTGTGTTTGGTACTGACAAGGTAGAATATTTGGGTCATATTATTTCACCATTGGGAGTTGCTACTGACCCAGAAAAGATCAAAGCTATGTCAAATTGGCCTGTGCCTACCAATGTGAAGCAGCTCAAAGGATTTTTGGGCTTAACTGGGTATTACAGAAGGTTCATACAAGGTTATGCAAGTGTGAGCAGACCTCTTACTCAGTTACTCAAGAAGAATGCTTTTAGTTGGAATGAGGAATCACAAACAGCTTTTGAAAGGCTTAAGCAGGCTATGATAACTGCTCCAGTGTTGAAATTGACAGACTTCACAAAAGAATTTACACTGGAAACAAATGCTTCAGGTGTTGGATTGGGTGCAGTGTTGTTGCAAGAAGGACACCCTATAGCTTTCCTCAGTAAAACTCTATCTGCTAAATACCAACTTATGTCCACTTATGAAAAAGAATTCTTGGCAATTGTGTATGCTTTGGAGAAATGGAGAGGATATCTATTAGATAGGCATTTTAAGATCAAAACTGATCATTTCAGTCTTAAATACCTATTGGATCAAAGACTCACAACTCCTACTCAACTGAAATGGCTTCCAAAGTTAATGGGGTTTGACTATGAAATTGTTTATAGAAAAGGTGTGGAGAATGTCACAGCTGATGCCTTGTCTAGAATTCAAAATTCAGGGGAATTGTTTAGTTTGCTTACTTCCTCAATGAGTACTCAGTTGTATCAAAAGATTGTAGCCAGTTGGGATTCAGACACAAAGCTTCAACAGGTCAAACAATAGTTGCAGAATGGTCAAACTGTGAAAGGGTCTTATACTTGGTCAAACCAGGAGTTAAGAAGAAAGGGTAAACTGGTTGTGGGTGATGACATAGAATTGAGAACTGAATTACTCAAACAGTTTCATGAAGGTGCAGTTGGAGGTCATTCAAGGGTCAAAACAACCACCAACAAGGTTTGTAGTGTCTTTTATTGGAAGAAATTGAGGAAGCATGTGAAGCAATTGGTAAGAGAATGTGATATTTGTCAAAGGAATAAATCAGATTTGTCAGCTTATCCTGGACTACTACAACCATTACCTTTGCCTGCTACTATATGGTCTAGTATATCCATGGACTTTGTGGAAGGTTTGCCCAAATCACAAGGTAAGACTGTTATCTTTGTGGTTGTTGATAGACTAAGCAAATATGCACATTTCATCCCTCTTGCTCATCCATTCACTGCCAAAGATGTTGCACAAGTTTTCTTGGACAACATATATAAGCTTTATGGTTTACCAAACACCATCATCTCAGATAGGGACAAGGTTTTTCTGAGTACCTTTTGGAAGGAGCTATTCAAATTGTTACAAGTGCAACTGCATATGTCCACCTCATACCATCCTCAGACTGATGGCCAAACTGAGGTGGTGAATAGGTGTTTGGAGTGTTATCTAAGATGTATGTCAGGGGAACAACCTAAGCAATGGATGAAGTGGCTGTCCTTGGTTGAGTGGTGGTACAACACTAATCACCACTCTGCTACCAATACCACCCCTTATGAGATAGTGTATGGTCAAGCTCCACCTGTTCATGTGCCTTATGTGGGGGGAGAGAGTAGGGTGGAGGCTGTAGACATAACTTTGACAGCAAGGGAAGAAGCTATTGATCTATTAAAGTTCCACCTCAAAAGGGCTCAAGATAGGATGAAGTCCCAAGCTGACAAACATAGATCTAACAAATCTTATGAGGTGGATGATTGGGTTTATTTGAAGCTGCAACCCCATAGGCAAGTTACAATTAGGAAAGGGAAGCAAAACAAGCTTTCACCCAAGTATTATGGGCCATTTCAAGTACAGGCTAAGATAGGCCAAGTTGCTTATAAGCTAAAGTTACCAACTACTTCCCAAATACATGATGTTTTCCATGTATCTCAACTTAAGAAGTGCAGAGGTGTAGTGACTCAAAGTGGTAGATTACCAGCTTGTGACATGGAAGGAAAAGTGTTGGTTGAGCCCATAGCTATATTGGAAAGGAGGTTGGCCAAAAAGGTGAAATCTGCTACTGTGTTTGTGCTAGTTCAGTGGGAAAATGGGTCCAAGGATAATGCAACCTGGGAACCATTGAAGATTTGCAAAAGAGGTTTCCTGCCTTTGTTTGCTAATCTTGAGGACAAGATTAAACTGAGGGGGATGGATTGATAGAGGTGAATAGCTGTTAGTTACCATAGTATGTGACACGTGAGGTGTACATGCATGGCCTAGCCAGTCAGTGAGTTACACGTGTACATTTTCACTACTTGTGGCCTAACAGTTTTTCCCGCCAAAATCCTTTTTAAATACTTGTTAATTCTCATTTGTATGTAGCCAAGTTTAATACAATTTCTCATTTTCCCCTGTCCTTTCTCTCTTGTAACTGGTTGTTCTTTCAATAACAAGATTCAGTTTCATTTACTAATTCAGTTTCAGTAATCTTTTTCTGTTCTTGATTGCTCTGCTGAATTGTAGCCCATTAACGAATCTTTATTGATTCCTAGTGGTGTATATCAGATTGCAACTATCTCGGCATGCAAGTTTTTAGGGTCCTCTAGTTTAATCATCTTGTTGATATAGTGGATGTCTTGGATTGTAGTTTGGTGTTTTGTTGGTTATATATATTGCCTTTCAAAAAAAAATAAAAAAATAGTGGTATTTTAATTTTTTTGTTTCTCATAACAACACTTTTAAACAAAACTCATTTAATGAATATAAGTGTTTATATATGTTATAATCTTATACATACACTCAACAACACATATTCTAGCTTGATATTTATAACCCATATGCTTACGAAGTCTTTTATCATTACGCTCAATTTAATTAAATAATAATAGTATAATAATAATTCCAATTCCGAGTTCCTTGCATCCACTACACTTGTATGATGATCGTTCACCCTTTGTCCAATGTAGGTTGTTCTCATGGTGGTTTCTAAAACGTCTGTGAACTTGAAGTATGGTGAGGCAGGTGAGCTCCTTGACCTTCCATAAAACTTTTATTTAAAAGAAGTGTGGTGCCTCCTTGTCCTATTCATGAAAAAAAAAAAAAAAAGAAAAAAAAAGCTAGGAGTCAAACAACAGTTACTTAAAAGAATAAAAGTAGAGGTGGCAATTCAGTTCTGCTTCGGGTTTATGGGTCGCAGGCTTGAAACCTTCAACCAGAACATGACATGTTTAATCATGTCAGGTTTGTCAATCCTAACATGTTTATGCTTAACTCATATGTGGCCCATTTAAGCGCGTTTATCTAAATGGGTTAGCAGGTTAAACATATTATTCAATTGATTGGCAGGTCGACCCGTTTAACCCATTTGTCCCAAATAAGCATATTAATCTGTTAAACAAGTAAAATGGGTATGCATGTCAAACTACAAACGTGGCGAATCAAATGGGTCAATGTTCATGAAACGAAGAATTAATATCTGCATAATAAGATTAAAGTTGTGGCTCAATTTTGTTCTCAATCTCATAGCTCATGTGTAACGCACTGCCTAATATACAGCTTACCGTAGGGAAAGGTGTACAAAAGGCACGTCATTGCACTTAACATGTCCATGAGGAATTGATGATCATCTATGGGTAGCTCATATCTACAAACCTCGTCGCAAGAAAGTAATCACACGAAGTTGCATAAGTATATCAGTTGATGAAATATGGTGAAATTTTGCAATGCAAATATAAAGCGAAGCACTTCAACGGACAACTCATGACCTCGTCCATTCCTGAAGATAGCTCCCATGACCTCCAAGGTGAGAACATGTATGTGTTACTTACACAGTTACATCTCACATAAGATTGCACTATATGAGGTGACAAATAAGATTATATGGTTACTGATTCCTAAACCAAAAGATGGTTTTGAAGTCCTTACTCCTTACACATCATAACAAACTTGAAGTCCCTACTTTATTGACGAAGCTTATTAAAAAAATTGTCAAAAGAAATATTTTTGGGTTATGCTAACAACAACAAATAAACAGATTTATTTTGATCGTAATAAATCACTTAATCCAATCACAACAAAGTTTTTTTAAACTAAAAAGGTTTTATTTTGTTAACAATCTTAAAGGCTTTCATTAGTAAACCCGAGAATTTTAAATCAGAAAAGTAAACAAAAAGAATAAGCGCCCACCGTGGGGCTCGAACCCACGACCACAAGGTTAAGAGCCTTGCGCTCTACCAACTGAGCTAGACGGGCTTATTCGCTACTTAAACACTAGCTCTTACTATAACTCATAAACCCAAAACACTTCATTTGAGGGTTTGTATAAATCTTTTCTTATTATCATCATCAAAAGTACCTGAAGAAAGAAATGGAAATATGGAAAATGTTGATTGAATCAGTTTTGATCATTGGCTTGGTTATTGTATTAGGTTTATTTGCTGCAATTGTTGTTGAAACATTCAGAAGAAGATTTCATAATGTGTATGTTCTTATGAACCCATGATCTTAGTATAGTTTTTATAAATGGTTGTTTATGTATGTGAATTTGATGTTTGGTTTTGTATTCATAGGCATCTTGAAGCTCGCCCGGTTTTCGAAGACCCGAATTCTTTGAAAAAGGTGGAGACTTTAACTGGATTATAACAAACTTTTATTCAGTTACCATTGTTTAGTATATGTGTAAGGTGACCTTTTAAATTGCTATAGAAGGTTACTTATGGGTTGTTTGGTTTTAGCTTATTTCTGAGATTACGGGCTTACGCAATTTTGGAAAAGTTGATGAGCTCAATTTTAAAGCTTATGGCTTCCATAAGCTCATAGGGTGTTAAGGGGGTGTTTTTTAAAGCTTATTTGATTAGTGTATGAGTTTATTGAAAATTTGATAAGCTCATATACTCATTTTTGAGTGGCTTATGAACTTATCCATTTGAGCTTATTAAATTTTCAGTAAGCTCATAAGCCCATCAAATAAGCTTTGACAAACACCCTCTAAAAGTGTGTTGAACGGCTTTTCTAAATTTCAATAAGCCCGTAAACCCGGAAAATAAGCTAAACCAAACTACCATTTTGTTGTTGTGCGGATTACTGATGTGATATTGCTTAGTTAGTGTAGTGTTTAATTGTAGGTTTATAGTGTGAAGTGAACTGTTCTGATTTGCAGCTTATTTTGGTTGGTTGTATGTGAAATTGCTGATGTTGTAGGTTGAATGTCCTTATATTGATGATCCTGCTGAAAAGTATATTTCCTTGATTATTCCTGCTTTTAATGAAGAACATAGATTACCTGCAACTCTTGACGAGACTATCAAGTGAGTAATCTAATCTGTTTTTCATTATTCGGCTATACCACATTTGATGGGTGAAGTTGTCATTTCTGGTAGTTATTGCTAATTATTACTAGTAAAATAGTGTGGACAATTAACTTTTGGTACAAAACTGTTTGAGCTTCTGGTTTTTAATAAAACATAATCTCCTCTTTGATCTTTTACCATTGAAATATTGTTGCCAACTTTAGATATGATTTTAAAAGAAGAATGCCACAGCTCCTGTAAGTGTGGAGCTGTGGACCAAGTAGTAAACATTGAAAGTTGGACAGAAGAAATATTACTATTTCTTTTCGGAAACTAATGTTGTTTTAATAAGTTTGATTAACATTTGGAGACGAACAAAGTTATCCTGGTTGTATAAACGAAATTGATTAAATTTGCATTTTTATACAGTTATCTTCAACGACGTTCAAAAAAGGACCAATCATTTTCCTATGAGGTATTTTGTTACTTTTCTGTTGATACTTTACGGTTCATATAGGGTCTCCTGCACTTTAAAAACATCGAAATCTTCATTATGGTTATCGTTATGTTATGGATTTTTGAACAGGTGATTATTGTCGATGATGGAAGTAAAGATGGAACAAAGAGAGTAGCCTTTGATTTTGTGAGGAAATATAAAGTTGACAATGTGAGAGTTATTCTCCAACGAAAGAATCAGGGCAAAGGAGAAGCTATAAGAAAAGTGAGTCACTTTCATATGTTTTGATTACCTCGTGACATTTTTATTCTCTTGTATTTATCATGGCTCATTTCGCTACAAGCCTACAACTGATCTAAGCTTTTGGCTTATGCGAAAGCATTGTAAAAACAGGGGATGCTACATTCAAGAGGGAAACTACTTCTTATGCTGGATGCTGATGGAGCAACCAAAGTTGATGACCTAGAGAAGCTTGAAAATCAGGTTTCTGTTACTAGCATGAATTAATAGCAAATCATGTATGAGTTAGGCTTTAACTTGCAGTCGACTCTTTCAAACCATTTACTTATGAACAGGTTGATTTGGATTGTCTTAATCTCAAATCAGTCAAATAAATAAATTTAGCTGAAAGGGAATCAAGTCAAATGGGTTGAACGGGGCAATCGGCTTGAGAGTCTTCCAAAGTCTATTATTAATATATCGAACTTCCTAACTTTTTTTTATTCACGGGTTTAGATTATTATTGTGAGAATATTATTTTTTGTAATCATTATTAATGCATTCACTTTCTATGAAAAGTTAACTAAAGAGCAAAAAAGTGTTTGCCGGTCAAGCCAACCCAGCTTGTATCGACCCGTACAAAACAAAAGGACCAATCTAACCCGAATCTGTTAATCAAGTCAAATGGGTTGAACGGGGCAATCGGCTTGAGAGTCTTCCAAAGTCTATTACGGAGTATTAATATATCGAACCTCCTAACTCGTTTTTATTCACGGGTTTAGATTATTATTGTGAGAATATTATTTTTTGTAATCATTATTAATGCATTCACTTTCTATGAAAAGTTAACTAAAGAGCAAAAAAGTGTTTGCCGGTCAAGCCAACCCAGCCTGTATCGACCCGTACAAAACAAAAGGACCAATCTAACCCAAATCTGTTACTCAACCTGCCCACTAGAAGTTTCTTATAACGTATTAGGAGCAATAACAATTAAACATGTCATTCTTTTTCTAGATCCTTGCAGTTGCCAAAGCGAAAGGTCAGATGACTAGTGATTCAAGTGAAGGAATTGCAGATATCCCCATAGTGGCATTCGGGTCTCGTGCTCATCTTGAGAAGAAAGCTTTGGCTACAGTTAGTACCTTTTGTTTATTCTATTAGTCTAGTCATCATCTGTTTCCTTGTAGTAAATTTATAAATCTACTTTATACTCCAGAGGAAGTGGTACCGGAACTTTTTAATGAAAGGCTTCCATCTCGTGGTCCTCTTAGCTGCTGGTCCTGGTGTTCGTGATACACAGGTTGCTTTTCTTACTTGATGTGTTCCACCTATACATTCTCATCATAACTCCTTATATAGAGATACGTTAAAAAGAGGGTGCTTGGATTTGCATTATAAATATGGGTATTTTAATATTTAAACTTGAAATTCTAATGACCATCTTTTAGTATTTGCATAAAGTTACTCTTATCAAGATTGTCAAATAATCAGTACTATAAACGCTGCAGCAAAATTGATCATTGGGACAATATTATATCATCTATTTGCCCCTCATTTTACCCACATATCCATTATTAGTACCAGTTAGGAAAAATGTTTTTTTCAAGTATGTGTTACAGATTTATTAGAACTTTATTTATAAGAATTGATAAAAAAGTGTTCTTTGTAGTTTAATGAAAAAACATCTCATGTTTAATATTCGAATACTACCAATCTATAAGAATGCCCGGTTTTGGTCATTTAGTCAATTAGTTCCTTAAACAATTAATTATCCAAGTATCACAAGTTCACAACTTCAAACAACAGCAGCACATTCGGTTATCTGAACATTATCTCTTGCAACACATGTTACAAATAATTTCTATTAATGTGACTATTCATTGTCACATAATCAATTTTGCAAATCTCACATCCAAACACCTCCTAGCTGAAAAATAACATGTAAATAAGTTTTCTCGAATTTTTCTTGGTCTGTTACATTGCATATAATGCAAATCTTTCCTGAATGGCAGTGTGGCTTCAAGATGTTTACTAGAGCTGCTGCGAGGAAGCTTTTCACTAATCTACGTTTGAAAAGGTAAGAACAACTGAAAAGTGAAAACCATAGTTTACATTACTGCTTGTGCTTTATAATATCCATTTTGTGATACAATTATTTCCTCAATGTGTTTTTCTTAACATATATATGTAATCTGCACTAGAAGTGGCAAAATGGGCGGGTAGCAGATTCGGTAACTAAGAGCAAAAGAATCTGTAGGGCTCAAAAATGGGTCGCCTTGGGTTGACCTAAGGCTGTTGTTGTCCAAAAATTTTCAATTTTCTAAAACAGCCGGTGCCTCAATTACAATTACAAAAGTTGTATTATTGTAATTATTTCTAAAATGATGGACGATTTCTATTTTCTAAAACAGCTGGTGTCTCATTTCTAAATGATTTAGCAGTTTTATGCATAAAATGCACACTTTGAGTGACTTTTTGACAAGTTCTTTCAGCGCGTTCCCTTTTAATCTATTTATTTTGTTTTCCAGTTTGACGTCAATAACCCAAAACATGTATTGAAATTGCTGCCTCGAATATGCATGAATGTTGCTATGCCACTTTGTTGCTCCAACGCTTGATCTTTATGTAACTTCTGTATTTATAACCAAAATTGATGAATGATCTTCATGCAGATGGTGCTTCGACGTGGAGTTAGTATACTTGTGTAAATATTTCCAAATCCCAATAATTGAAATATCCGTGAACTGGTCTGAAATCCCAGGGTCAAAGGTTAGTCCATTGAGCATTCTTAACATCTTATGGGAGCTAGCTCTAATGTCTATGGGATATAGAACTGGTATCTGGAGTATAAGAACTCGAGCATGTTAATTTGAAGGATATCATATCCAAATTTGGTCATCATGGAAGAAACCCTAATTATAACCTTGTAGATGGTCACAGTTATAGCTTTATGAATTCCATGTTTGGTTAGTGGCTGGAGTTGTAATGTTTGAGAACTCTATGTAGAGTGTTTCATGAAATATTATGTTATGCTAATTGTTGTAGCTGAGTTTTAAGTTAGTGTTTAGCAAAAGTCTGGGCTTTTCTTTCTTTTTGATATCTCAAAAGCCAACGAAAGCTCATGCACCATTACACTTTAAAGGGGAGGTCGGTTTCTTATTGAGCCAAACACACCTTAATATAAGCATCAACCTTTCTTTACGGACTGGATGTGTGTTGTAGAGGTGACATTTTTGACCCGCTTATGGTGAAGTGGTCGATTTGGGTTACCCCCTTTGTTTCTAAGGGGTTGAATTGTCTAACGGGTGAACATTCAAATTGAAAGTCACCTAAAATGCTTTGAGGATAAAACTTCTTGAATATTGTTATAATTAGATTCAGTGATACAATAATAATTTACCAATGATGATTAAACACCACTAAATTTAACCTGTCACCTAGTTTGTACTGCTGTTGAATGCAACTTGTATACGCCATAAACGTCTTTATCAGACACATTTAACCTGCACCCATAAAATGAGGGTTACCATTATACATTTACTTATGGAACAGTTGTATAAACAGTCTTGTCCACATAGTATGGTTCTCTTCTAGACTGGGAAATTTCCGACCACTTGCTTACTAATAGCCGAATCAACTTGATAAATAACGCGTAACTTTCTTGGCACTTATATGAAAACAGGATAACTCGTAAGAGGGGTAGTTTAGGAAACATACATTTTGCAAGAAGATTGACCAAATTTAGCTTTATAACACCTGTACCTAAAGACAGACACAATTAGCCAAAGCCTAACATCATCAAATTACCTTTTTGAATGTTGACGCCTAAAAACCTAACATTAGTCCGTAGTTTAATATGTTTCAAACTCAATATTTGGCATTCTCATTACATAAGCCAAATCCACTTCTTAATCTATTGGGTATAAGTCATAATGGAGTTGTTACAAATACATATTTTAGGCATATTCAACTCACAAAATACATTTAATAACTAATTTATTTAGTTATGGTTCATAAGGAAATGGTATTTATGCAAACTATAAGATAACCAAGAACGAAAAAACAGCAAAAGATGGGTTCTCCTTCTTTCCATGAACTCAAGAAGCAAGCTTCTTTCTTCTTGAAAGAAACGATCAAAACCGCACAACTAGCCTTAACAGATGTTACACCAGCAGAACTGTGAGCTTGTTTTTTATTTTAGAGCTTTTCTTTTGTCCATACATGTTTTTCAGTTTTCAGTTTAGACGTGTATGATAAGCGTTATGAATTGTTTTGTATTCGATATGTAGATTAACTGAAGAAGCAACAGATGAAGATTCGTGGCCACCAGATACCCGTACCATGGGATTGATATCACGTGCAGCCTTTGAAGTCGATGATTATTGGAGAATTGTCGATATTCTTCACAAAAGGTGTTAAATTTAGCGATCATGATTGAATGAATATGTTTGATGTCTTGATTAAAGTTACAATCTTTGTAGTGTTTTAGGTTATGGAAGTTTGATACAGAAAATTGGAGAGGATCTTACAAAGCTCTTGTTATATTGGATCATTTGCTCACACATGGTCCACAGAGAGTTTCTGAAGAATTTCAATGTGATATGGAGGTTATCAAGGAAATGGGCATTTTTCAACATCTTGATGAAAAAAGGTATGCAAAAAAAAAAAAAAAAAAAAAAAAAAAAAAGAAAAAAAATTATATATATATATATATCTTTCTTGCAAAGTATAGCGTAAAATCTGTAAGAACCAAATCATTTATTTAACATCTTTGACTGACAGGTTATCTTTATTATGTGAGAAACATGCAGATTTAATTGGGGATTAAGAGTACGAGAGAAATCAGAAAGGATTTTGAAGCTGCTTGAAGAAGATCAGTCTTTCTTGAAACAAGAGAGGTGTAGAGCTCGTAAGCTCACGAGAGGGATCAAAGGTTTTGGTAGTTTTCCTCAAAGAAGCATCAGTAACAGACTGACCGAATCACGATCCCAACTATGTCTCAGATGACCATCAAGACAAAAACGAAGGCAAGGATGTGGACTTTCCAGACCACCCTTCGTGCAACGACAAGCATCAGGACAGAGTTTCACTCCTTTCTACTTAGGTATGAAAGGTGATGCAACCTGTTAACTTGATGTAAGATAGAAATTATGTATATTTGGCATACTCTTGTGAATTATATTACGAAACAATATGTGAAAACTGATGCATGTTTTAGAATTTTACAACCATCGTCGTCTTCTATTTCGAATTGTTGAATATTGCAGCAGCTAAAGTTAAAACCTGTGTTTGACTTTGGAAAGTCAAAGAATCAAGATCATGGCATCCACCATCTCCATTCAAATTATAATGACATATATAGCTGGATCTGAATAATAGCAGTTGTAGAGTTCAAAAGGAAACTACAAGTTGGCGCACCTTTTAATTTGATCTTTAAAGTAACATTGACAACTACTCAACCATATGCCATCATTTCATCAAATCTTAAAGCATAATGCAACATTTCATCATCATTGACAAATGTTGGATTTTGCTTTTTCATCATGGCATCTTAAAGCAATGTCACAATCATCAGATCTAACCCAATTGACTAAGCTTTTTCATGAAGGCAGAATATATATATGGATGCAAAAAAGAAATATATGGAGCCAAAAGACTTGATATAGCTTCTAAAATAAGATTAAAATAAAAGAATTGTGAAACGTACAGCAATCATTTGTGCTCTCTCAATGTCATCACCGAACTCTTGAAAAATAACATATATAATAAACACGGAAAAAGGAAGTTAAAAGTAAATGTTGCAAGCAGCACATCTTCAAAACAACATCCGAAATGCAGAAATCAGAAACATTTTCTGTGCACGATTGATGGGCCAGACTCGTCATACTCGGCCTTGGCGATCCACATCTGCATTTACAACAATGCAAAAATGCCCAAAATTAGAAATCTTGAACATCAATCCTAAGCAACCCACCATCAGATCTCTATAGAGTTCGGCTATTTATGGGTGACTGACATAGTTGCGAACAGGTTTATTGCCTATTGTGTTTTCAGAACAGACAACCAGTTTAAGTGTTGATGCAAAACTGATTATTTAATTATTTTAGAGTAAGAATCACTTGATTCTTTTAGAGTAAGAATCAGTTAAAAAAAAAAGATTTTCCAAAAATTATCATTTTAAAACATGATCCCAAACACTCCCCTTAACATTTCAACCAGATGATTCAGGTTTATATATGATCTCTAACATGTCAAAATTAGCTCGACCTGTACCAATTGTACTCTAAAATTATATATTTTGACCACATTTAACTTCAATAGAGTTTTAATAATTTACTTTTAACAATTGGTTTTCAATTTCCATATATAATGAAAAAGATCATGGAAGTAGAAAACAAACCTGCTGGAAGGTGCTGAGAGAAGCCAAGATAGACCCTCCGATCCAGACACTGTACTTCCTCTCAGGAGGAGCCACAACCTTAATCTTCATGCTGCTCGGGGCTAAAGCGGTAATTTCCTTGCTCATCCTGTCAGCAATACCAGGGAACATAGTCGATCCACCACTGAGAACAATGTTACCATACAAATCTTTCCTGATATCGACATCACACTTCATGATGGAGTTGTATGTAGTCTCATGAATACCAGCAGCTTCCATTCCGATCATTGAAGGTTGGAACAAGACCTCAGGGCACCTAAACCTCTCAGCACCAATGGTGATGACCTGTCCGTCGGGCAGCTCATAATTCTTCTCGATAGTAGAACCAGAGTTGGAAATTTCAAGCTCCTGCTCATAGTCAAGGGCAATGTAAGCCAACTTTTCCTTCATGTCTCTCACAATTTCCCGCTCTGCTGTGGTGGTGAACATGTAACCACGCTCGGTAAGGATCTTCATCAATGCATCGGTCAAGTCACGTCCAGCCAAGTCCAAACGAAGGATGGCGTGTGGAAGGGCATACCCTTCGTAGATAGGGACTGTGTGACTAACACCATCACCTGAATCCAGAACAATACCTGCAATACAAAGTAAATAGCAAAGGTTTAGAATGCCATTATTTAGGATAACAAATTAGGGAGGTGTTTGGATGCGCATTTTGGAAGTGATTGTGCGATTTTGAAAAGGTGGGTTCTTAAATAGTATTTAGATGTGCGTCTGTTTGAGATTGTAATTGTCAATTTTGTAGGAAGTACAAGGCAGAAACTAGGCTCTTGACAAAGCAAATTAAAAAAAGTGGGCTTTAACAACTATATCCTCATCCGATAATAGAAAGGCAAAATAAAAGTATGTTCTGATTGTGTAAGGCACTAATGTGTTAAAAGATTAGAAGAGACAAGTTGGCAAAAAAAACAAAGAATTCATTTGTGGTGAAGAAATAATACATTGTGTGGCATACTAGCAAAGTATTACAGTAAACAATTAGGCAACAAGGGCTATTAGGTAATTTTATTTTACACTGTTGTAATCAGTTTGTTGCAACTTGTATAACAATGACTATCCAAAACTAATTATCTGCCGCTAAATAATAAAAAGCAGAATCCATCAATCCAAACATCAGAAGCTTAATAATGTGACTTCAAAGCATGAATCTTAACGCCCATAAGACAAATACATTTAATTCAAGAACGTATAAAAGAATCTTGCAGATCCAAATCAGTAATCAACTTATACGCAACAAAAAAAAAAGAAAAAAAAAAGAAAAAGCAATTTATAGTATTAAAAGCATATGAAAAGCTTACCAGTTGTACGTCCACTGGCATACAGAGACAGAACAGCCTGGATGGCAACATACATAGCAGGGGTGTTAAACGTCTCAAACATGATTTGAGTCATCTTCTCACGATTAGCCTTAGGGTTCAAAGGAGCTTCAGTCAAAAGAACGGGATGCTCTTCTGGTGCAACACGAAGCTCGTTGTAGAAAGTATGATGCCAGATCTTCTCCATGTCATCCCAGTTGCTGACAATACCGTGCTCAATCGGGTACTTCAAAGTCAAAATACCTCTCTTGGACTGAGCCTCGTCACCAACATAGGCATCTTTTTGTCCCATTCCAACCATGACACCAGTGTGACGGGGACGACCGACGATACTTGGGAAAACAGCCCTTGGAGCATCATCTCCTGCAAATCCAGCCTGCAACACAAAATTCACTTTTATTTAGCCGAAACAAAAAGATCTTGATATGTAACTGGTAGCTAGGTATAAAATAAATGTAAGGGGGGTGTTTGTTTAAGCTTTATATGTGGCTTATGAGCTTATTTGTGTTTGCCTCAATTTTTCAGCTTATTTGAGACTTGTGGGCTTATTATATACCATAAGTCTCAAAATAAGCCGGAAAATTGGGGCTTTATGAAACATAAGCCGAAATCAAATAAGCTCATAAGCTTAAACAAACACCCTATAAGTATAAACATACCTTAACCATTCCAGTTCCATTATCGCAGACGAGTGGCTGAATATCTTCACCGTCGGCCATCTTATGTTATCTATATCACATAATGAAAAACATCATAAGAAATCTATACTAAGTTAATAAGCGCATAGATCGTTTTAAAAAAAAAAAAAAAAAAGGTTTTGCTCTTACACTGTCTAACGCTATTTTGATCAAGATCTGAATATATATTTAAACTAATTAAGAAATATTATGCTTATTTACAGCTGCACATTATCGATCTAAGTGCTTAAATTGCTTCTCTAAGTGATAAAACTGCTTATAAATTAGCACTTTATAATGAGCAATCCCAAACACCCAGTTAATTTTTTTTTTTTTTAAATATATCTTTCATACATTAAAACCAAAGCTAGATCAAATATAGAAATAAGAAACTAGTTGATCTACTCTTTTAACAGAAAACCAAAAAGAGTTAAATCTTATTATGGTCTAAATAAATCTTATTATTAGAGTGACAAAATGTAAGTAAATCCGAAAGTAATGAAACTGAATGAGTGATTGATACCTGGGGATGAAAATGGAATGGAATGAAACCCTAGACAAAATGTAAGTAAATCCGAAAGAAATGTGGTTGTGAGAACTGAGAAGTGATGGGAAGAAAGGGTGAGAAATGAGGGAGTGTTATAGGAAGAGAGACCTTTCATCTGGGCCGTTGGATTTTTCAAAATTTTATTGTACGAGGTGGATCACACGTCTTGGTTGTCATGGGCCCCAACTACTACCTCCATCCTCTCCACTCATTCTTTCAAAATTTTCTTTTATTTCTTAGACATGAATTTTTTCTCATCCATCTCTTTTTTTTATGCCATTATCTAATGCAAATTATTATTAGGGGGCGTTTAGTATTTATATGGGTATGGAATAGGTTTGTAAACCCACCATCATAGATGGGTATGGGAAATGCCCATTTTTATGGGTTTCATACCCATTTTCAAAAACCAACACCATAAACCAAACAACTATGCTGGGAATGAAAGCATACCATCAAACCAAACGGCCCCTTATGGTTTCTAGTTTACACGAGCCCACGATTAAAACAAGTTTAGGTGTCGTTTGTTTTTTCAGATCTTTTACATCTTCATCAACAAACCATGTCTGCATAAGAAGAGGTGCATCTAAGCTCTTCATCTGCAAGAAGAAGACAATTTGTTTTTTGTGCTATTGAAGTACTTCTTTCTTCTTTCTTCATTTTTTTTTTCTTTTTCACTAGTATTTTTTGTGCTGTTGAGTGCAAAACAAGCAATTACTTAAAATACTGAGTATTAAAGACAATAAATAATGGTTTAAAATATACCAATATCGCTTAAAAGGCGGAGTATTAAAGACAATACATATGGTTCAAAATATACCAATACATAATGGTTCAAAACATAAAAATTGCAAAGCATATAGATTATCAAAATACTACAAACATGTATCAAATTAGGACCAAAGTTAAATCACTTGCATTAATTGTTGCGCGATTTGATCTCTTAAATTAGTCATATATTGTCGATCCGATGCATTCCCTTGTGGTTGAACAACTTGATCTTCTTCATCAACTCCATCATCAACTTCAACTAATACGTTGTCATTCTCAAGTTGCACATCTGATTGCTCATATCTTGAAAAGAGTTCATCATCTAAACCCTCTTTGCGTATAAAATTATGAAGTGCAAAACATGCAATCGTGATATTTCGTTGTACCGTAAGTGGAAAGGGTGCCATCTTCCTTAATATTGGAAAACGTGCTTTCAAGACACCATAAGCACGTTCAATCACGTTTCTAAGTTTTGCATGCGAGTGGTTGAACTTTTCTTTACTATTCAATGCACACCTTCGCCGAAAATCTCCTAACCAATATCTCACATTGCGATATGGTGCCATAAACCCTCGTGTGTGTGCATAGGTGGCATCACAAAGATAATATTTGTTTGTAAATGTTATATAATAATTAATATTTAAGTAATAGTTCAAAATAAATCTAAACTATGTATGTATGTATTTTATGTATGTGTATGTAAGTATGTACCTGGAGGGAGTAATGGAAACGGTACATTGGGATTTCTTATTGCTTCTGACAAAAATTTGGAATCATGAGCTACCCCTTCCCATCCGGCAACAAGAAAAGTAAACATCATGTTAAAGTGGCATATTGCCAAAACATTTTGATAGCAATCCCCCTTTCCTCTCCCTCTATATAAATGTTGTTTGTGTTTAGGGACACAAGCATGTATCAAAGTTCCATCTAGTGCACCGACAGCTCCCTACATAAACGAAATTAGTAGTCGAAATTTAATGTGAAACAAAATATCACATCACTAATATAGTTACTAATTACCTTAAATATTTGTCGTAATCTCCTATTATGGCCTGGACCGTTTGGATTAGATTAAAATTTGTTGGTATTATAATCTCCTTAGCAAACTCCACCATTTTAGCCAATACTTCATGAAAAAACTTGTGAATTGTTTGCGTTGAGTATTGAAATCGGTTTTTTATGACCACATACCGTTGATTGTGACCTAACATCATCAAGAACATAGTCATTTTTTCTTCAACTAATACATGCTTGCTATCTTTCAACCACCCTTTTACTCTAAAATGTGTGCAAAGACGAACAAAGGAATCACGTGACATGCGTAGCAACTCAATACACTGTCTATCATTTCCTTGCAATAACACTAATGTAAACTGATGACCGGACATTGCTGAAGTAGTATCTCTTTTTCGTTTTCCTTTCCTTGACCAATAGTAGCGAAGATATGTATACATAACAATAATGAGCACAAGTTTTTGATTATAATCCATAATAAAACCTGTTCAAATATAAAAGAAAACAAAAATAAACTCATGGTTCAAAATATCATATACATACAAAACTTAATAATGTTTTAAACTATCAAACACATAAAAAGGTTCAAAATACCGAATACATAAACAATATAAACGTTCTAAATACCGAATGCATAAACCACATAAAAGGTTCAAAATACCGAATACATAAACCACATAAAGGTTCAAAATACCGAATACATAAGCCACATGAATGTTCAAAAACACATAAGGTATGAAATAGGAAACAACTAAACCACGTTACAACCCCTTTACGATCTCCCTACTTGAAAATTTCGAATGTTTTACCCGTCATCTCAATCCAGCCCTTTAAGATGTCTGGGTCCAATGGCAAAGCCATCCATGCCTCTCTCATGTCTCTTGATTGACCAAAAATATTAAATGCCACTAAAAATAAAGGATCAAACCGTGGTAATCCAACTAGTTTCAACTTTTCAGAGCATTCACTTGCTGTTGGCCCATCCTTGGTTTTGACCGTATGTCACAAGGCACACTGCATATCCACCACCAGGTCATCGAAAGTAACACGAGAAGTCTTTGCCTTTTTCTTAGGCCTAACTTCATCATGTAGCCTTTGTGTACGGGAGTTAAAATCATCTTCATCATCAATATCCACGTCAACCAAAGGGTCATCGTTGATATCAATTTCCCTAACACGTTCCCTCATAGCCGATGTGCCCCAAACCCTTTTGAATTGGTCCATTGACCATCACCATTGGGGGAAATACTTTGAAACACAATTTCACATAGTTCTTGGTAAGGTAATGGATTCGATTGCAAAGATCCCGCCCTTTTATGAATCTGTACCCAAATTCCAAAGAATTTCTAGATAAGTTATTTTTGTAGAAAAAATGACATAAGTGTTAAATATCTTAGTACCACGCACCTTCTTAAAGTCTTCCCATTGTTCGGGTGTTAAGTTAAACATCTTTGTTTGCGGGTTATAGACGTTCCCTGTTTTGTTCTTCAAGTAAAGCCATCCAACATATTTCGCTTTTAAATTATCAAATCCGTTTTTCATTTCTTTTTGTGTGAATTCCATGCCAAACTTGTCTTTGAGCACCTGGCCTAACCTAACCCAAGACGACCTATACAAGCTAACGTCATTTCTACCGGTCGTTTTCATCTCTTCAATGCACGTTTCTAGTAAGACTTTGATCATTTCATTGGACCATTTTTTACGTGGATTGGGACCTTCCATTGTAACTATAACAAATACACATAAGGAGATCATTATCAAATACTTTGATTTTTAAGTAAGCTAGTTAACTGATGTATACTAGAAACAATATACTATGGCCTGTAGGAATGTTGCTTTTTCCTGATGTTAAATCCTAAAGGTAACTATATCAGTTACAACATTCTGTTCATACTTCCACCTATCCTAAAACTTGAAAAAAGAAGTGAAAATGTATAAAACGCAAAGGTTTAGAACCTCAATGTCAGATACTATATTCACATACAAAATAGCATGCTGAATATGATCAGATACTATATTCACAGTTGTAATATCAATCCGGTAAATAAACCAAAGGACAAAACATCAGCTAATAGGTGCAGACTTACGAGCAGCCTTAAATCAAATAACAAAATAAACTTTTTATCAGTTTGCTTATTCCAATTTAGGTGCAACCATTAAATCCAAAAATTCAGTTGCAGCCATTAAATCAAAACAGCATTCGATGTTCATACATACGTAAACCGCTCAGACAAAATCATGTAGCATCACACTTATAAGATATGCACAGAACTAAAAGTTTATTATTCTAATAAATGTGTTTGAGAGCATGGGATGCAGAACTGATGTGTTTTTTTAGGTCTATAAAAATCAACCAAGTTTTAAATTTATTTATTGCCGAACTAACCTATAGACTCTAAACACTCACGAGCAGTGTACCCGATCAATGTAGATAGTTTTTAGGTAAGCAAGGGTCGTTCACTAGGAGCGAAGCTAAAGTGATCTAAAGGTATTCTAATTACTAAACTAACTAACCTAGAAAGCAAGTAAATATTTTTGGGGTTTTAGCCTGAGAGGCTATCACGATTTTGTGTGTTTAATTAAACTAAATACGAGAAAATAAATATTAAACTAATTAAAAGCAAATTAAAGATAGATGAAGATAGATAGGAAGAACGGGTTAGCCACGTCTAATCCATTTTATAGTTATACATGCTTATGTCTACTTGTTTTAATTCATTCAATTGTTTTGTCGCCAATCCGATTATTAATCCTGTCACGATTAAATAACCTACCATCGTGGTGGGAAAGAGGACATGATCATAGTGACTCGTCTAGCATCAATACTAACTTATTGCTTTAAACCATCTAACCTAGTTCGGTATTACACGCTACTAGTCCTATTAGGTTGTAGACACGTTCCGTTTATGCCAAACAATGATTCCTAATAGAGATTCGGGTTAATCACGCATATAACTCAACCTAAGCAACCACAATTACAGGTAGTTAAGTTACATCAATTAAAGTTATAAGGATCATAACCTAGTTACATAGACTTTTACTAGTTATAAGCAATAAACGAGTTTTTATCGACAAGCACCCAATCCAATAACAAAGCAAACACATCGACAAAATTATAAAAACTAATAAAACTTCATAAACATGGCTAACACCTAAGGGTGTTAGCCCATAATCTCAGTAACAATACACAATGTTTGAATCATAGCATAAAAGATAGAAATCATAATGAAAACTACACGCTAACCGAATGATTAAACAAATTAAATTGGCTTGAGATGTTCTTCGTGGATGGAATGGATCTTCAATATAGTCTTCTGCTGTTTTGGGACGTTTACAGACGCCTGGGAATGATCCCGAGGGTCCCCAATGATGCCCTAATTCGTTAATGAGTTCGGTATTTATAGATTCTGAAATCTGGGTCGATACGGCGCATCTAGAGAGTTAGATGCGCCGCATCTATAAGTAAACGTAGCCTCCAAGTCTGAAACTGACCCGATATGGCGTATCTATAAATCTGATATGGAGCATCTCCCAATACGGCGCATCTAAAGACCAGATGCGCCGCATCTCCTTTAGATACAAGTAGATCTCCTTTTTCTCTTTCCGTGGCCGCTTGAATCAACTAAAACGGAGTCCGGATGAAGATTTTATGGCCAAAATACGAAAGCATCTTCAAGTGTCGACTTGTAATCTTGACTTCTTCATTAAGCTTCTAATCTCCACTTGATTTCTTGGTAAGGATTGTGTATGGCCGATACGGCGCATCGGATTGGTCCGATGCGGCGTATCTGGAGTAGAACAAGTTGGTTCTTCTTCGTTGACCAAAGTTTCATATGCGACGCATGATAAAATCAGATGCGGCACATGCTTCAAAGTCAGGAAATGGTCTTTAATCTCTTCAATTCAGCAGACTTTTCCAATCTTGATCATTTTGCTCCATTTTATGTCCATAATAGCTAACTTTCACCAAATGCTTGTTTATAACTGAGAATTACAAAAGTAAGCGATTAAGTATCAATTCCCATATAAAATAATACAAAAACAAGCAATTTACATAGGATACATGATGCTAATAAAATGTACTTATTTGATGTCATCAAGAACTTACAGTTGATAAAGATCCACGTAATGTCAATACCACATAATGTCAATCACGTTATATAATTTCCATATTAACTGTGAACATCTTCAGTTCAAGGGCACTTAAAGTAACTAGCATATTTCATGTAGTCATCAAGTGCCACACTCTCCTGATGTACAAATCTGTTTTCAAAATATAATCCGGAAATAGCCTATTCTTATGGGTATGTAAACTGAGACTACATGTTGTCTATCTTAAAATAAACGATGAGCAAACTGAGACTACACTCTCCTATGCATTCATGGCATGTATCTTCAATATGTAAGCATACTTTTTAGTACTCCAATACAAATATATCCCCCTTGATCATTGCACTAGTATGTGTATGATATACAAGTCCGAATTGGGATGCTATTGGAATCACAAAGATGGCAGCCCATGGAGTGTAAATGAAGGACCGTAGATAGTATTTTCTTCAAATGATTAAAAAAAAACTACTTAACAATTATCATAAACTGATTTACGATTACAGATACTATTATGGTTTCAGTTGCTAGAAGCAGAAATTCTATTCAATATACTGCTACCATTTGCTGCAAAGATTAATTCCCAAAAACGGTTTATCAGATCAGGCTTTCTGTAGTTTACCAGACTTGTATTACACATACCAGTGGTGCATTTGATTGTGTGTTCATAATTCATCAAATAAGTGAGGAACATTATAAAAATATACATGTACATAGTGTGCAGTTCAGAATCATTTAGTAACAGTTTTAAAATTGGGCTAACGAATTTGAATATCGGATCGACAGTTGACAAGTTTTATTCAGACACGTTCTCTCTACAAGCTGCACAAATTTCTGACTAATCCTGTTCTCTACAATGATTTAAGCTCTCTTTGAAAGACATCTAAACCTATCAAATCACAAAAATAATGCTTATAATGCTCGTATTCAATATTACTTGGAAAGGATAATGCAATCAATTGATAAGTAAAAGTTGAACCAATAGAGAGAAAAAGGCTAAATACAAAGTTACAAACCATGCAAACAAACAAACTTTGGATAGTCACTGATCAAAATCAACGTGTACTTTTTTATTTTCTTCAGGAACATGTTTAAAATAGAACAAATTATGAGTGACGCGTTAGTAAAGGACAATATCTTACAAGTAGATTTTGAAAATTTATATAAATAGTAGCCCAACTCAATTTCTTGCTTCTCACTTGGCATATTGGTACACAGAATGTCCCATGGTTCAAAGTCTTTTAGATATTGATAATGCTAAATACTACTGTAACAAATATATGTAAGTTGTGTCTTGTTCATTTGTGTTACTCATCATTTTATCTAATGTAGGATTTGCATAGAATGAAGTCAACGAACCTTTTAGCAAACCTGCACAACTAGAAAATAGCCTTCAGATAATATTTAGAGACAATTTATTAGTGTTCTATTTGACCCTCCTCACACCTAATCATTGTAACATCTAAATACAACTCCAGTTTTTTATAGTTTAATAACTGAAAAAATTGTTTGGCAAAAGTGTCTTTTGACCAACTTTGGACACAGTTATTTATATGTATGTGTCATATATATAAGTAATAGTTTGTAGGTTTGCGTTCTCCTCGAAGAGAGCTTCGCAATGAGCCTTTATGTGTCCAAAATATAGTTGATGTAAATGAGATATCGGGTCTCAAAGTTAATCATTCGGTACTATGACTAAAGTGGAAAAATAGTTTACTTTCTATCCCACATCGGTAGGAGGAGTAAACTAGGGTGGAGTCTATTGTGTATAAATAGACGCCCTAATTCCATAGGTTTTTCACACATCAAATAAATAAGTATTATTGATTTCCGAACATAAGGAATACGCATCTCTTAAGATGAAATTTCTGACAGTTTAGTTAAGTCCGACAATACAACTTACTGTTTTGACTGTTGTACCCTGGGAAATAGACGGCGAATCTGTTTTAAGGGAAGCGTGTCAAACACGTGCCTCGGCTTTTTAGTGCTTTGTTGTTGATCTCTATTTGGTGATCAAGTGAGTCTTTTTGACTATTTTATTGTTTTTTTAATTATCGTTTATTAGTGTCTACATTCTGTTTGTAATTATTTTTCTGTTATTTATTTTCGGTTAATTTTATTTAGGGATAATGACACGAAAAGGCCCATACTTGCCACCTTTTGTCATTGTATGTTGCGACCTTTTTTTTTTTTTTGATTTTGGCACAAACTTTTCTAAATCGTGTCATTGTGGGGTCTGTGTGACTATTTCAGCCATGAAAATGACCATTTTACCCTTCAAATTTTGAAAAAGTAAGGGTAAAATGGTCACACAGACCCCACAATGACACGATTTAGAAAAGTTTGTGCCAAAATCAAAAAAAAAAAAAGGTCGCAACATACAATGACAAAAGATGGCAAGTATGGGTCTTTTCGTGTCATTATCCCTTTTATTTATTGTAATTTTTGGATTTTATTAATAAAAGTGTAACAGTTTCCCTGCAATCTTAAAACAGATTATGTGTAACAGGATTTATAACACTTTTCCTAAAATCGGATTAATTTAATTAACATATTTTATACAAACTGTTTTTCTGCTGAAACCAAGATTGTGTTTCTTTGAAAATCAGTTTTATAACTAAACATAATTTTAATTAACAGATTTGGTATAATAGATGTAAAACCCGAAAATTTAAACAATCTGAAAAGACGAAAATACCCTCTGAAATTGAACTTTAAGAATTTATGAAAATATGCAAGTGACCTCGTTTGAACATAACCTAAGTTACGAAACATATCAAGTTAATATAAACTATACATTATGTAAATAATACGTACGAATAAAACCTCTCCATCGAACACTAATCTATTCGACCCATTTGATGTGTTTTATACACAAGATTTTCGGCCCATATTTACTAAATAAGAATTCATTTAACTAGATGGATCCTAGCCCAAAATAAATCCAATAACACCTTATGTGGCCCATCTAGAAAAAAAATCGGTATTCTTTTCTTATAACCGGATTTCACAACAAAAACTAAAAACCCTAAATCCCTAAGTCACAAAGAGTCGGCCTCCTCTCTTTTGCTGCTGCTCTGTCGATTTGTTGCTGCTGCCAAAAAGTTTGTGGTGTTCTTGTTTCACCCATAACACCAACAAGGTAATCATATTACACTAACATTGGTCCATTCGAGTTAGACAAGCCCTAAATCGTTTTTTTTCCTTCCCTTTGTGCTGCTGCTGTTCGACCTGAAGAAGAAGGAGGAAAAGGGGTACATTCGTGTGGTGTTTTGATCTTGTGGTATCCGTGTTCTTTGTGGGATCTACGAGGGTATTGTATCACATACCTTTTTCCATCCTTATTCATGTTCTTTTAATTTTAATTGAATTATAAACCACATAACATGACACATAAAATCATAGAATGAGAAACCCTAAAATCTTATGTGAATCGGACCAGGAGTATACGGGTTGGAATTATTCGATTTGGATATGTTAAGACTTGTGATAATCGACCTAAATATGTTTTGGATTAACCTATAATCATTATGTGTTAAGAATTAAAGAGGTAACATGTCAAAACCCTAAGTTATACATGATTCTGTGAAGAACTGCTACTGACCCGGAATTTTGTTCGAATTTAACCGGATGTAAATAAATGATGTGAATGTATATCTTGGTGTTTTAATAGTCTAAAACTAAGTTCAATGAAATGGATATCTGGGAAAATTTAGTTTGTAATTTTTGGAGGCCTGGAAGGTTACCTTTTGATTTTTGGAAAATTATGTGTCTGATCGGATTTGTGAGTCTGGAAAATCAGTCCGGGTTTTTGAATTTTAATTTCCAAACCGTGTCGAATTAGGAGGTTTCCTTTGAACTGGGTAATCTTTAGGATGTCTATTAATTCCTGGAATTTTTGTAGATTTTTTTGAATTTTTCTCAAAAGGTTTCTAATTAATAACTTTTCGTATAGTAAAATTAATCAGAAATCTGGACGAGTTGGTTTAAGTGAATTTTAATCCATAGTTATGCTACTTAATAAAATCTGGAAAAATTAGATAAAATACTATAGACATTTGTGCATCTCTGGGAATTTTTGGGAATTTTATTACTAAGTTCTTATACAGTTTACAATTTATAGAAAACCTAACAATTTCGTATATAAAACTGTGAGAAATTATAAAAGGTTAAAAAGGAAATTTAAAAGGTGTTTTGTGTTTATTTTATAAACTAAAGGGTTTAAATTGTTATTTGCTAAAACTAAAGGACTCAACTTGTGTAAACCTGTAACTTTAGAATATTTACATTATTTACCCTAATCTTATCTTAATGACACTATGAACCCTAAACTTGTGATAATTGCATAATGAACCCTAAAATTATAAAAAAAACTACATTGTGAACCTTGAACTTATGTAAAGGGCATTATGAACCTTAACCTACTAACATGGTCATCTTTAATACTTTAAGTTGAAAAATGGGAAGGATAATAACTAAAGTTACTGAATATGTAAAGTTACCTAAGATGGAGAGAAACTAAAATGAAACCTAGTGATTTAGAAACTATGAAATCATAAAGCTATGAAACTTATAAGTACTCCTATAATTCGTGTAGATTCGCTGAGGCGGGAGTAATCCGGTGTCCTGTGATCTGTCTTTGGTTTGTTTTGCTATCAAATAAGGTACAGATACTCTGCCCTTTTTCAGTAAGGGTGTCTTATTCCCTTGATATTGATTTTGAGTTATGATTCAGTTAAGTTTTCCCAAAGCCATTGCTATGTTCCCTTGTGTGAACCTTTGATATTACTTTTGAGACTTTGAGATGCACCTTCTGATATATGACCTTTTGATATGACATTCTGTTTTGACATTGAGACCTGACTCTTAGTTTGATACCCTAGCCATTTTCTGTGTACCTAGCCAGGAAGGTAACCTGGCCATGTCTTTGATGCACCATTGGCATGACTCATGTGTGGGTGAGTGATTTCTCACACCGTCCCTTTTATATTATCTGCTATGGCCATTATGACTTTGAGATTATGACTTTGAGTTTGGGGCGTATGGATTGCAATCCTAGATTTATTTGTTTAGTGGATTTAACTATGACTTTGAGTTTATGACTTTGAGGTGACTGGTGCTTGTGTGCAATACACGCCTTTCACATTTTCTGGGAGCTGATCACTCCACTATTGTGATACATGAGGACACCCCTCATATTATCCGGTTGCCTAAGAGGTATCCCCTCTGATTGTGAGATTATGACTGTGAGATTATGATTTTGAGATTTTGACTGTGAGTTTCTGGGCTCGTGGTAGATGACTATCCTATCCTTCCTTTCTATTATTCTCTTTGTTTATACCTTATGATATTTCCCAGTGCACTATACTTCAGTTCTGTTTTATTATCATTGCTATGTCTATGTATCTGTTCACTGACCTTTTTAAGCTCAGCCGCATTTCTTTTCCTGCGGCAGGTTTTAGTAGGAAGCTGGGTTATGGGAAGAGAGTATTTCTGGACTTAGAAGACTTTGCTTTGTAGAATGAGCTGGATTAGAGGCAATTAGAAGAGTTTCAATTTATTTAAACTTAGAAGTTATTATTGTACCTTGTATTTCAGATTTTCCATTTGTAACCTTGAATTTCATTTGTATTATTAAATCATATGTTTGTGTTTGTTCTGATTTGTCACCATAACGTAATACTTCTACCCTTGTCGGGTTGGGGTGTTACAATAGATTTTTAAACGATTTTTAAAACAGTTTATTGAATCGGTTTATATTGAAACCATGATGACTTTCTTTTCAAACTGATTTTTTTTTGTTTATTTATTACGTATATTATTGTTTCAATCTGGATTATTGAAACCAAGATTGTGTTTCTTTGAATCAGATTTGGTACAAGTTTATATAAACCATGTCAAGTTTATTAGATACCATACTGTTTTAACAATTGTTGTGTTTTAATATTCACAAGTTAACTGATGGTAACATAAGTTGTGACCCTAGTGAATCTTGTAAATGTAATTGGTGCGCGGATTACTAACATGGTTTCAAATCATGATGAAATCAGATTCATTGAAACCAAGTGGAGTTTCTTTGAAACAAATATCATAAAATACAAGTTGTTATCTTATTAGATTACTAGAACGTGTTCATTGAAACCAAGATGAGTTTGTTTATACAAGCTGTTATCATATATCAGATTATTTACAATATTTCTACCAAATTGGTAGAAAAGTTTGTTTAACTTGTTTAGCTTATTTAAACCAGGTTGAGTTTAATTATAAATTAAATAAAGTTCTTGAGTCTTTATGGAATATATTTAGAAACCTTGTTGAGTTTCTTTGGAAGAGTAAATCTATTTTGAGACTTTGTCGAGTTTCATTGTAGAATTAGATCATGTGATACAAATCTATTAAGATATTCTGAAAGAAGATTGACAAAATCATATTACAAATTTGTTTTTGTTTAAAAACATTATATAATAGGCGATATTGTTTAATTGTTTTAATCGAAAGACTTCTTTAAAGTGGTTTTGTATAATGGATCTCAAAACAGTAGTGTTTTAAACAAAATTCGATTAAATCATTTTTGTTAAGAAACACTTTGTGATATAGCAAGTTATTAATTATTCCAAATTTAGTTTAGACTAATAACGGAATCTCGTATTAACAGAATGTTTTGAATGTCACAAGTGACATCTAAAGGATCTGCTCCCGAACTTGATGAAGGGGAGACCGATACTCGAGTTATGTGTACGGTAGATGCATTAAAGCATTCAGACTTTATGTGCCATAACTATGCGTTAAATGGCCTGAATGACATGAAAATTATGGCCAAAGCGGGATCTAACCTTAGATAATGGTGGATTAACACTTGGGTATCATGCCATAAGTATGACGATAAGAGTTTTCTTAACTCTTTCAAGCTGCTGAAAATGGAGAGATGCAATTTAGGGGCAACTCTACGACTGCTAATTTCAAAGGAAAAGAAACGTGATGCTGAAATTCACATCTGGAAAAAAGCTTAAGTGAACCAACGCGTTGTACGTGCCAGGGATTCGTAGGAATCTTGTGTCTGGATAGTTGCTTAATAAATTTGGCGTTCATTTTATTTTTAATCAAATAAAATTGAGTTAACATAGAACAAATTTTGGTTGGTACGGGTTATGCTCTTCTTTAAATGTTTAAGCTGAATCTATTTTTTTAATGGTCATTTTAATAAAATGAGTATGAATTCAGATTATGTGATTCTTTAAATGTATCGCATGGCCGACTCGGACATGTTAATTCTAACTCAATGCGTTGTTTAATTAAATAAACGAACATGGATTACAAAAGTAAAACTTATGTTGAAGCCAAATTGACAAGATTATCTTTTCACTCGGTTAAACAGAAATTAGCCAAACCCCTTGATTCACATGGTTTTATGTGATGTGGAATCGATACCTACTAAGGTAGCAATTAGCGAGTACGTCATCGTAATTGTTGATAGTAGTACAAAATATTGCTATTTATACTTACTTGAGAGTAAAGATATAGATAAGATTGATCTATACAAATAAGTTGAGAATCAACTTATTATCAAAAACAAGGCGGTTCGAAGTGATATCGGAGGTGAATATGCGTCTCAATTTCCAAATGTATGTGCTAAACATTGGAATAAGACACAAATTTATTACTCCTTATACGCCTCAACAGAATTGTTGAATGAAAAGAACCGTGCCTTGAAAGACATGGTTATGCCATGTTATTAAAGTCCTGGTTTAAGCCATGGCATGTGGGGGAAAGCGATTTTATCGGCTACTTATCTTTTAGATAAGATCCCTTGTAAGGAAAAGATGATAGTTCTATGAACTATGGATGGTAAGAAAACCATCCTATAAGTACTTACGAATGTGTGTGTGTGTGGGGGGGGGGGGGGGCTCTATCTGTACCAATACCCAAGATTCAAAATATTGTATCTAAAAGTGTGGATTGAATATTTTGGACATGCCCATTACAGTAGTGCTTATCATTTATTTGTATATGATTCAGAAAATATGAATATATACAAATATACGATAATGGAATCAAGGAAAAATTTCATTGTTTGAAACAGTGTTTCCTTATTTATCAGAGGAGAATGGGTGCTTATCTAGACTAGATGGTAAAGTTGTCCATGAGGAGAGGCAACTAAATGATGATGTCCTTCATGATGAGAGACATCAAGATTATAACGTTGTTCGCGATAAGAGACAAAAAGGGTGATGCAGGATTGTTAGGTCACCATAATTGTTGTAACACAAGTATAAGTAAGAGAGAAATAAGAGATAGAAAGATATGATTTTGGCCGATTATATCAAGAATAAATATGAAAAAGGTTTCTTAGCATAATGAAATAACCAACACCTTCAAGTAAAGGTTTACATTAGTATTTATAGCCACAAGAACTAGGGCAACGCCCCATGTGGTCTTTCTAGAAGCTATGCCACGGTCCATGGGCTTACTTCATGGACCGGGCCTTAAACAACATATAAGCCTAATATTATAGCAACCTATTACATAATTAGATGACCGACACTTTATATTAATTACACGTAATCCCAACAATCTCCCCCTAAGGGTTGGTCATCAAAGGTTGTTCGACGTCTTCATTGCTTCTTTGGCATTGACGTCTCTTGTATCTTTGTTCTTTGTTCTTGTTCTCTGTAATATGATAATGTCGTGGTATGCCTTTCATCAACATCTTTGTTTGTGGTGTCCTTACGTCTTCATCCAACATGCTCATATTTTTTTTTGACTTTTGCTTCTGTTATTGATTAGAAACGACTTTCTGATGTTGGTATGAGCATGTGGAGATGGAATGCTGTTGATGATAATGGTGGTAATTATGGTCACAGCTAGCTGGAACTCCGGGTCTCCAAGAGTACATGCATGAAAACAGTTAGCAATAAAGTTTCCAGCACTTATAAGTTCGGACTTCGAGATAATTAACAGCATAGTGTGAAAAATCTCTCTAATCCTTACAAAGGTTATTCCTGAATCGGATAGCTTACACAAATATTCTGAAGTATATCAACGATTCAGGGTGAGCCGCTGAAGTATACCGAGGTATCACTCCACGACTGTAGATTGTTTGAAACCACCGCGAACACTAAGCGTAACCCACAAGGGATTATCGATGTGACCTGCTGTCAGGGCTGTTTGATGTTGACCCTGGCAGGGATTTCCATTCAATCACTGAGAATTACATTTGCAAATTCTCTCATAAATATTCATGTTAGATTGCTAGAATCTGCGTAGGACTCTTAAATTTACAACTTGTATTCTTAATGTTGAATAACAAGTGTAGAAAAGTTTAAGTCTTCCTAAGAGATCTTTTGATGAATCTCGTGGCTCTAGACTCGATTAGTGCATTTTGATTTTAGTAGTCGGAGGCATGGAGCAGAGTGCCTCCTTTTCAATATCAACACATCTCGGAGTGAGAGGTCGATAGATTATGCGAGGTTCTTTGTGAGAAATGAAACAAGTACCTTTTGAGAGATACTTGAGTGGCTAGAAGGTTAAGTGCAGTGCGTCACTGGGTCCATGTCGTCTTGTCTTCAATACCGGCATCACCTTGGTGATAACCAGTAACATATGAATTGAACCCGGTTTCTGCCCTAAGGTTGAACATTTTGAGGGCTATTTCTTTTCACCCTTTCATTAACTTTTCTTTTTAATTCTTCAACCCCTTCTTTCTCCTTTCATTTCTTTTCTCCTTTTTTTTTCAATATACCTAAGGACTTCTAGTTCTAAACTATTGGTGTTGTCCTTGGGTAGATTCCTCCGGATCTGGCGGATCATAGGACATAAACCTAATATTAATCACCTTATTACTCCATGATTATCCTAGATTTATTGATCACATGCCGTAAAACCTTTTGTAAAATCTCTCAAAGTGTTTATGATTATAAAACATATTTTGTTAACACTTTGAGGGTTTTCCATTTTCAGAAATACTCCCCCTTCACATGTGCTCATGGGTTTTTAAGTTAAATTTGCACATGTTGGATGGAGTTCGCACTTTTGAATTGATTGATTCTCAGTGAACATGACCGCTCCGAGACACGCTTACATCACTGGTTAGACCAACTTGAAATTATTATCTGTCCTGGTCATATTCAAGGAGAATCTCTCGAAACGGTACACTCTACTTAGACAAGTCCTATTCGAGACACGCTTACATCACTGGTTAGACCAGCTTGAAATTATTACCCGTCCAGGACAAGTCCTTTCGATTACTGATAGTTTAAGTTTCGTCAATTCCTTGGTTAAATCTGAGTCGAGCTCATACGAGATTCTACACATCTGTTACCATAATTTAATCACATTTTATTCTCCCCATAAAAAATAGCATATTAATGTTGTTTTTGAAAAACATGTTGATTAAAATATGCTTTTTGAGGTTTGTGGGAAGAATCCAACAAGAACTTTTTGTTATGAACAAAGATTGTTTCAAGTACTCCCCCTCAATAAGTGAAATAACTTTTTGAGGTTTTGATTACGAGAGGGAATACTTGGTCTTTTGAGCAGAATTATGAAAAACTTAAGAAATTTGATTAATTCTACTCAAATGTAAGAAGCTTTCGCTCCTTATATTAGGATTGAGGCACTGAAGCGTACCACAGGGTCCTTTCTTTACAAAGAACGGGTTGTGCACTGTTATGTATGCACAAGCCATAATGTTTTACAAGCAAAAATAATCAAAAGAATACCCCAAGTCTTACATCAATCAATGTTTTTGAAGATTGTGAACACTGGATCAAGTCGATGAAAATTTCTGATAGGGAATGATGGTCTGCCGCCAACATAGCTTTCCAGCCTCCGCATCTGATCTCTGAGTACAAGCCTATTCTCAATCTTCAGAATGAATTGACGAACTTCTCGCATTTGAGTAGTCGTCCACCTGCTAGTCTTATACCGCTCCCGATCTCTTAACCGAATGACTAGTCCGTCTCGAACCTTCTTGAGTGTGTGGTCGCAGAACTTGTGAACTTCTTTGAATCCCATGAAACAGTTGATGCTGTGATCACTTTTGCAGACAAAACCAAAGGTTGGATCTTTCTTCAGGGTATATTGAGGTTCTTTATTGATCTCTGGAATGTATAGAAGTGGTGCGGTTAAGTTTAGCTTCCTTTGATAGCTCTCGATCCCAAATTGCAAGTCTTCAATGTGTTCCTGAATGGTCTTTCTTTTGATGTAGTAGAGCAATGAAGTGCTGAATGCGTACTGAAGATCAGTTGAAAAATGATGCATCTTCCCTTGAACTTTGATGCGATACTTATCTTCAAGATCGCTAAGGTTCAAATCAGGGAAGTCTGCTTCTGAGAATGAGTAAATCTTCTAATCATGTCTTCTAACCCTGATTTTATGTAGAAAGGTATAATCATACTTCTTTTCTGCTTCAATGCTAACCACACCAATTATTCTGAGATCGCACATCACCGGAGTTGGAGACTTTTTCGTAAGTTTTCTTTTGTACCAGGTTCTCCTTTTCTCATACCAGTGGTAGATTCCCAGATATGCATCTTGTTCGTACAACACTTTGTTTGTCATGAAGAGTCTTGTTGTAGTTTCTTCGATGGCCGGTTGTGGATATCTTGCAGTAGGAATCAAGGTTATTGACGTTGCATACTTAGGTTGACACTTGCTGCCGTGTACAAGAAGTTCCAGATCGTTGTTGAAGAAGAAGCTCTAAGGAATAACAGGATGATCAGAAGTTCCAATTACAGGCAGAGACTTTGTCCAATCCGTAAAGAATGGTTCAAGGCACACTGCACATCCACCACCAGGTCATCGAAAGTAACACGAGAAGTCTTTGCCTTTTTCTTAGGCCTAACTTCATCATGTAGCCTTTGTGTACGGGAGTTAAAATCATCTTCATCATCAATATCCACGTCAACCAAAGGGTCATCGTTGATATCAATTTCCCTAACACGTTCCCTCATAGCCGATGCCTTAGATGCCGATGTGGCAGACGCCGACGCCCCAAACCCTTTTGAATTGGTCCATTGACCATCACCATTGGGGGAAATACTTTGAAACACAATTTCACATAGTTCTTGGTAAGGTAATGGATTCGATTGCAAAGATCCCGCCCTTTTATGAATCTGTACCCAAATTCCAAAGAATTTCTAGATATGTTATTTTTGTAGAGAAAATGACATAAGTGTTAAATATCTTAGTACCACGCACCTTCTTAAAGTCTTCCCATTGTTCGTGTGTTAAGTTAAACATCTTTGTTTGCGGGTTATAGACGTTCCCTGTTTTGTTCAAATCTGTTTTCAAAATATAATCCGGAAATAGCCTATTCTTATGGGTATGTAAACTGAGACTACATGTTGTCTATCTTAAAATAAACGATGAGCAAACTGAGACTACACTCTCCTATGCATTCATGGCATGTATCTTCAATATGTAAGCATACTTTTTAGTACTCCAATACAAATATATCCCCCTTGATCATTGCACTAGTATGTGTATGATATACAAGTCCGAATTGGGATGCTATTGGAATCACAAAGATGGCAGCCCATGGAGTGTAAATGAAGGACCGTAGATAGTATTTTCTTCAAACGATTAAAAAAAAACTACTTAACAGTTATCATAAACTGATTTACGATTACAGATACTATTATGGTTTCAGTTGCTAGAAGCAGAAATTCTATTCAATATACTGCTACCATTTGCTGCAAAGATTAATTCCCAAAAACGGTTTATCAGATCAGGCTTTCTGTAGTTTACCAGACTTGTATTACACATACTAGTGGTGCATTTGATTGTGTGTTCATAATTCATCAAATAAGTGAGGAACATTATAAAAATATACATGTACATAGTGTGCAGTTCAGAATCATTTAGTAACAGTTTTAAAATTGGGCTAACGAATTTGAATATCGGATCGACAGTTGACAAGTTTTATTCAGACACGTTCTCTCTACAAGCTGCACAAATTTCTGACTAATCCTGTTCTCTACAATGATTTAAGCTCTCTTTGAAAGACATCTAAACCTATCAAATCACAAAAATAATGCTCATAATGCTCGTATTCAATATTACTTGGAAAGGATAATGCAATCAATTGATAAGTAAAAGTTGAACCAATAGAGAGAAAAAGGCTAAATACAAAGTTACAAACCATGCAAACAAACAAACTTTGGATAGTCACTGATCAAAATCAACGTGTACTTTTTTATTTTCTTCAGGAACATGTTTAAAATAGAACAAATTATGAGTGACGCGTTAGTAAAGGACAATATCTTACAAGTAGATTTTGAAAATTTATATAAATAGTAGCCCAACTCAATTTCTTGCTTCTCACTTGGCATATTGGTACACAGAATGTCCCATGGTTCAAAGTCTTTTAGATATTGATAATGCTAAATACTACTGTAACAAATATATGTAAGTTGTGTCTTGTTCATTTGTGTTACTCATCATTTTATCTAATGTAGGATTTGCATAGAATGAAGTCAACGAACCTTTTAGCAAACCTGCACAACTAGAAAATAGCCTTCAGATAATATTTAGAGACAATTTATTAGTGTTCTATTTGACCCTCCTCACACCTAATCATTGTAACATCTAAATACAACTCCAGTTTTTTATAGTTTAATAACTGAAAAAATTGTTGGAAAATTGGTTGGCAAAAGTGTCTTTTGACCAACTTTGGACACAGTTATTTATATGTATGTGTCATATATATAAGTAATAGTTTGTAGGTTTGCGTTCTCCTCGAAGAGAGCTTCGCAATGAGCCTTTATGTGTCCAAAATATAGTTGATGTAAATGAGATATCGGGTCTCAAAGTTAATCATTCGGTACTATGACTAAAGTGGAAAAATAGTTTACTTTCTATCCCACATCGGTAGGAGGAGTAAACTAGGGTGGAGTCTATTGTGTATAAATAGACGCCCTAATTCCATAGGTTTTTCACACATCAAATAAATAAGTATTATTGATTTCCGAACATAAGGAATACGCATCTCTTAAGATGAAATTTCTGACAGTTTAGTTAAGTCCGACAGTACAACTTACTGTTTTGACTGTTGTATCCTGGGAAACAGACGGCGAATCTGTTTTAAGGGAAGCGTGTCAAACACGTGCCTCGGCTTTTTAGTGCTTTGTTGTTGATCTCTATTTGGTGATCAAGTGAGTCTTTTTGACTATTTTATTGTTTTTTTAATTATCGTTTATTAGTGTCTACATTCTGTTTGTAATTATTTTTCTGTTATTTATTATCGGTTAATTTTATTTATCGTAATTTTTGGATTTTATTAATAAAAGTGTAACAGTTTCCCTGCAATCTTAAAACAGATTCTGTGTAACAGAATTTATAACACTTTTCCTAAAATCGGATTAATTTAATTAACATATTTTATACAAACTGTTTTTCTGCTGAAACCAAGATTGTGTTTCTTTGAAAATCAGTTTTATAACTAAACATAATTTTAATTAACAGATTTGGTATAACAGATTTTTAAACGATTTTCAAAACAGTTTATTGAATCGGTTTATATTGAAACCATGATGAGTTTGTTTCTTTTCAAACTGATTTTTTTAGTTTATTTATTACGTATATTATTGTTTCAATCTGGATTATTGAAACCAAGATTGTGTTTCTTTGAATCAGATTTGGTACAAGTTTATATAAACCATGTCGAGTTTATTAGATACCATACTGTTTTAACAGTTGTTGTGTTTTAATATTCACAAGTTAACTGATGGTAACACAAGTTCTGACCCTAGTGAATCTTGTAAATGTAATTGGTGCGCGGATTACTAACATGGTTTCAAATCATGATGAAATCAGATTCATTGAAACCAAGTGGAGTTTCTTTGAAACAAATATCATAAAATACAAGTTGTTATTTTATTAGATTACTAGAACGTGTTCATTGAAACCAAGATGAGTTTGTTTATACAAGCTGTTATCATATATCAGATTATTTACAATATTTCTACCAAATTGGTAGAAAAGTTTGTTTAACTTGTTTAGCTTATTTAAACCAGGTTGAGTTTAATTATAAACTAAATAAAGTTCTTGAGTCTTTATGGAATATATTTAGAAACCTTGTTGAGTTTCTTTAGAAGAGTAAATCTATTTTGAGACTTTGACGAGTTTCATTGTAGAATTAGATCATGTGATACAAATCTATTAAGATATTCTGAAAGAAGATTGACAAAATCATATTACAAATTTGTTTTTGTTTAAAAACATTATATAATATGTAATACCCAAAATTTCAAAACGTGCAAAATTACCAAAATACCCTTGTAACTTTGAATTTCAATTAATAAGTACATAAAACATCAAAGAAATCACAAACTCTTGGAAATTAGCAACATATGAAGTATGATAATTTTTGCATGAACATTTTAATATTCTAAATGTCCTAAAAATACTTGTCACATCAAAAATAATTTATATGGACCGATTATGTATTTATATTCTTGTTAAATAATTTATAAAACCAATAAAATACAAGATAAACACTACAAAATTAAGGGAATCCTTGAAAATCAATTACAAGCTCATCAAATCACATTAGAACCGAAATTCATGCCTCTCCACCCCATTTCACACGGTTTGTTAATTGTTTCCTTTTTTAGTTCTTTTGATTTATTACTTAAAATACCAAAAATCACACATACATCACACGATTTTTGGGAGGCTACTACATAATTTTCCTGGGTTCTTTCAAGATCAAAGAAGGTGTTAAAAATTGTTCCAAGACTATTGGGTCGCTAGAATGATCGTGGGAGTTTTCTTGGTGTCATATAGTTTTAAACCCTAAACACACAAAAAAAAAACTCCCATCCGGCCTCCACGATTTTTACAATGTTTTTGGCTATTTTCTTGGGTTCTTACAAGTACAAGGAAGGCTAGAAAAATAGGGGTTCGAATTCTTGAAGCTTGGTTCGTTGGTTTTGAGTTTTTGATCGTGTTTTATCCTTACCGAGAGGTATGAATTTTACACCACTCATCCGATCATTCTAAAGGCTATATGGTATTTTTATAACACTCTTTACATCATATATGATCTGTATAAAATGGCTATAATGATCCATTCATGATACTCAGGTCGTTTGAATTAAAATATGAATCGAAACCCTAAAAACCAAATAAATGGTGAATCGGTCTTTACGAATTTTGTGGCCTCCAAGACTATTTTTCGCAGGTCCTATACATGTCATATAACACTAGAAAAATGCTACTTGAATTTATCGAAGCCTAGATCACGCTTGGTGAGTTTTTGTTCAAACCGGGTCGAAAAAGAAAAGGTTTAAAAATATAGAACACGATCGAATAAATTAGGGTTTGGACTTTTGGTACTTGATTTGTTGTAATTAATGTATTTTAATGATTATGGAATGATTGGTAATGATTGGGAAATTTTAGGGTTTGTGTTTATGAAATTTTGGTTATTACCGATTGGGAAATTAAAAGTGTAGGGTATGTTTTGTAATTTTATAAACTTGTGGGATATTTTTGTAATGTGTTTTGGACCAGGGGTAACTCGTAAAAATTATAATATAGGGGTATTACATGTTAATTTTGTAAATAAAAGGTTTAATTGGTAAATCAGTTAATTATCTAAATCGAATTGGAAATAATTAAAATGGAGGGACTTGTTTTGTAAATTCTGGAAATTGAATGGTGATTCGTATAATAATTAATATAAGGGGTGTGATGTGTAAATTTGAATAATTGAAGGATTAATGTGTAATTATGAATATAGTAAGGATTAATTTGTAACTTAATTAATTATAAGGTCTAATTTGTAATTTATATAACTAAAGGGTTTAACTTGTAAAATTGGTAAAGTTAAAGGATTGGAATTGTAATTATGGATAACTTATGGATTAAAATGAATAACTTGTAATATTTGCACTTTAGACCTTATCTTTGACATATTTGCATTTAAAACCTTAAAATATGGAAAGTTGTCATATTTAACCCTAAACTATTATAACTTGCTAAAATGAACCCTATTTCCATAATAATACTTATTTAATGACTTAACTTAAATTATAAAATTTGAATCTTGCTAATTTTGGAAATCTTACTAATTTTGGAAACCTGCTAAAAATAGAAAGCCGACTAAAACGAGAAATCTGATTTAAATAAGATATTAATAATAAGACGACAATGTATTCGTGTAGATTCGCGGAAGGTGGAGTTTGTTCTGATCTTTATACTTCTTGATGTGTTATCACTTGCGGTATAAGGTACAGATATTCTACCCTTTCTCAGTAAGGGTGTTTTCGTTCTCTTGACTTCTGATCTTGATTCATTAGGATTCCCCAAGCCATTGCTATGTTTCCCCTTGTATTGTGAACCTTTGATATGATTCACTTGATTTGAACCTTGCTTTGAACCCTTGCCTTGATTTCTTGTTTTGAACCTTGCCATGTTCCTTTGATACTTGACATACTTCGTTCATCACCTTTGACATGAATATTCAAATCCTTGGACACCTAGAAGATTTACTTGATATTAAAACTGGATGTGGGAATTTTCTTAATTATATATGAAAATGTTTTGAGAAAAGCTATTTTAAAACGATGCGATACCACTTTAAGTGTAATTCTACTAAAGTTTTATGAAAATAACTTGTAAGGACTATCTTTATGAAAAACTGTTTTGAAAGATCATTGTTGTGGAAACTATTTTGAAAGATCATTTTTACTAAAACCATTATTAAAGGATTTCTTTTAAATGAACTTTTAAATTGAACCTTTGCTATGATCTCTTGTCTTGAACCTTGACATGAACCTTAATATACTTGAATTGGAAACTTGACTTGAACCTTGATACACTTGAATTGGAAAGTCGACTTGAACCACTTGAAATGGGAAACTTGACTTGAACAACTGATATGGAACTTGAACTTGAACTTTGAACTTGATACTTGATACTTGACACTTGACCCACAGTTTGAGATTACTAGTCATGAGGGTTTCATGTCCATGTCATTGATGCACCGATGGCATGACTCTAGGGCAGGAGAGTGATGACCTGTCTCGTCCCTGAGTTGATACTTGACTTGTTACGTAGAGGAAGACATTGTGGCCTACTGGGGCGTATGGATGCATCCTAGATTTGACTTGAATTGACTTGACTTGTTTATATTACTTGTTATACTTGGTGACTGATGGTGTGTGCGATACACGTCTTTCACATCTTGGGAGCTCATGACTCCACCCCTTGGAGGTATCCCCTCATATTGTACTTGGTACCGAGGTCTCCCCTCCGTACACCTTGCTACTTGATTTCTTGACTTGACTTGGGCTCGTAGTGGATTACTGTTTCCTTTACCTTATAACCTTGTACTTAGTATCCGAGGTCACCCCTCCGGATACATACTTGACCTGACACTTGACTTAATACTTGACTTGACATGATTTGACTTGGGCTCGGGTTGGGATTATTGTTCCATTTACTCTTATCTATTGTAACTAGTTCTTAACTCTTGATATATCTGTTTAACCTTTTATTTTTCCTTATTTCCTAACTCTTGTTATACCTTGCATTGTTTCACTTACTCCACCATTCCATTATTACTGCTTGCTACCTTTATATCTGTTCACTGGGCTTTGAAGCTCAGCCGCATTTCTTTTCCTGCGGCAGGTTATAGTTGGAAGCTGGGTATGAGTGGAGAGTACCTTGGACTTAGAAGACCTTATTAGCTATTTTGAATCAGATGACTAGAAGAGCTTATATTCACACTTAGTAGTTATTGTATTACTCATTTGTAACCTTGTAGTTTCAGATTTTCTCTTGTAACCATTGAAATTCTTATTGTATTATTTATGTCATATGCTTGTGTTTGTTCTGATATGGAACCATCATTGTGACATCTCTATCCTTGTCGGGTTGGGGTGTTACAATTTATGGTATAAGAGCGACAGGCTGCGACTCGTAATACAATTACCCTTGACCTGTGAGTTTTGGACCATTAGGCTTCCACTGTAAGAACATAGGAGAACACCTTGAGAACTTGCTTTAGGATTTCATAATATGAACTTATGTTTTGACCAGTGAGGAATGGGTAGACTATAAGGCATTTGTTTAAGTATCATTGCTTCCGCATCACTCTGATTCGTGCCTTGTTTTGGTTAAAGCCTGTGGAGATCACTTTTGGGGATTGAAAGCTTATGCTTTGCACCACCTAAAATTTGAAACCTAAATGAATCTTGAAGGCCTTGAGAATTGCATAATAATTGCTTGACACTATTTGATCCTTATCTTCAGATTTCGACTCTGACCTCTGGTCCTTTTGTTAATCACTTTGATGCCTCTTCGAGCATTCTGAGAATCTCCATGGCGATGACGTACTTGATACATTCTGTTATTTGTCTCTTGTTTTTGATAAGCATCTATAAATCTTCCGACGCTAATTGATTTCGTTTTACCCATCTCCGTCCCTATGAGAAGTCTTGTGGTGTTTAACCACGAGTATAAGAACGTTTCCCTCTCACTTTTGAATGATAAGATTTGCTATATTGATCTGTCTTTCTTTGGATAGTTAACTTCAATTTTATTCAGATAAGGGATTGGTTGAATGAGCATTCAAAATATTGACAACTATCCTCCTATGTCTCACCTTTGGCGCTTGAAACAATTTTGAACTCCCTACCATGATCACCGATTGTTAAACTTTTGGCTATCACTATTACTCTGGAGACTCGTGTGTAACCTTCGCGACTATGAAGTTTTCCCTAGAACCCACTTCGTACACCAATGAATGAACCTTATCTTGAAAATTTATTGGCACCTTGAGTTTTCTGAATATGATTCCTGGTTGAACCACCAAGTTTTCCACCAGAGTGTGAAGTAGGATTTGACATGATACTGAGAGATTGTCTAGCCAGCAAGCGAAGATGTCTTTCAGATCATACCAGTTGATTTGAGCAACCGGGAAGAGCAGCAACCGAAGACCAGGAAGTGAGTTTACTTAGTGTATCTTTTGGGCATGTTTCAGTTTCGTTCGCTATATGGAAGGATGGTGACAGGAGATATGTACTAATTTCTGGAAGCTGAACCGTATAGCTGTTAGGAACCGTTATTTCTCCACCCTGAAACGACTATGTACCTGTTCAATTTCAGAGCGCGAAGTTTCCTTCAGATGAAAGTATAAAATGAGGATATTCTTGGAATCGCTTTCCGTATTCGTAACAACTGCTATTACAGTTAGTGACGCTGATAGTATTAGCTAAAGCTCCAACTGTTTTGTGAAATTGATAAATAATATTTTCTCGTGAGTACTTGGGCAAATGGTCATTGTATGACTTAATAGTACATTCGGAGACGAGGAAGAGCATGAAAATCATTTTTGCACCTTGTTAGAAATTTGACGATCATTTGTACATTCTGGGAGGTTGGTATTTGTTGAGACAACTAGAAGCATTACTTCACTGCATGACCTGGAGTGGACAACAACGGCGGCTACCCTGAAGAGTGAAGACATTCCTTACAAGACAGAAGTGTTGGCGATGCAGAAGAAGAAAATCTAGTCAAGATGGCGAACCTGGAGCTGATGAAGACATGCAATCTAACTTCCCTATTCATCTTGGTTGTACTAAGATGAATTGAGAGCGGAAGCAGACTGGATGATGAAAGGATTTGAAGATCGTGCCAGAAATTCACATTACTCCATCACATTCCAAGGAAAACTACAGGAGACTTGACGAACCAGACACAAATTCACGATTTTGTTTCGCTTCCAGATAGATGGACAAACGAAGACAGTTAACCGTACTTGAAGGAAGTGGATGTTTTGAGTGAACGGATTTTAGAAACAGACCTTTCATGATTGGAAGAATTGATTTGGTGAAGACCGAAGTTATTGACGATTAACTTTCACTTCCATTGACTCACTTAAGCTTCGTTATATAGTAATGAGACCCTCTAATGAATTAAGTTCCCTAGAAGCATTTCAGTTCCGTGTTTATTTTTCGTATGTTCGATGATGGCTTTGTCTTGGGGAATTTTGGTGAATTGTGGAAGATCTGATGCTTGTGGACGACGTACCTTTTCTGCTAGGCAATCTGAGATCCGATACTCTTGGAAGTAGTTTTGTTTTCCCTCTTGACTATGACATTGATTTGGATGACCTCTGAGACTGTAGATGTACTAGGTGGATTAAGATAGGTTGTTTTGCTCACGACTCGAGATAAAGTATGATCATCATGAAGGCATATTTATGTGGTGCTAGTATTATGACGCCTGATCAACGTGATAATACTTACACCATATAACGTGCACTCATTGTGGCCATAGGATATCTTGGGGAGTACCTAAGAAGCTTAAAGTTTGATCTCCGTTTGGAGTATCCGTGATTAGTGAGACTTTAGGTTCATTCTACCTGTGCGTATACTCTGCCCTTGTTCATTAGATATCTGGATGAGTTTGGACTCTCGTTTTGCGTTCTGTTGACCTCAGTTATAAATCTTAAACTCCTTGTAGAGCTCTCTATTGTTGATACAGTTAATTTGACTTGAAACTTTGTTCGTACTCCATATGAATTTTCCAGAAGATTCACCTATCATTCATTTTATGTTGCATGGACCTTTTGATCAGAACCAACCAATTCTGTCTCCTTCTGAGGAATTTTGAACCCACCTTGTTTGATTGAGTCATGAGAAACTATTTGGTCTGAAGATCCTTTTGGAAGAACCTCCCCGGGCATGAGAATGTTTGTGACAATCTTTTGCGACTTGCTACGACTTCGTCTAACTTTGCGACTTCAAATTTCGAGGACGAAAATATTCTTTTAGAGGGGAAGAAGTTGTAATACCCAAAATTTCAAAACGTGCAAAATTACCAAAATACCCTTGTAAATTTGAATTTCAATTAATAAGTACATAAAACATCAAAGAAATCACAAACTCTTGGAAATTAGCAACATATGAAGTATGATAATTTTTGCATGAACATTTTAATATTCTAAATGTCCTAAAAATACTTGTCACATCAAAAATAATTTATATGGACCGATTATGTATTTATATTCTTGTTAAATAATTTATAAAACCAATAAAATAAAAGATAAACACTACAAAATTAAGGGAATCCTTGAAAATCAATTACAAGCTCATCAAATCATATTAGAACCGAAATTCATGCCTCTCCACCCCATTTCACATGGTTTGTTATTTGTTTCCTTTTTTAGTTCTTTTGATTTATTACTTAAAATACCAAAAATCAAAACAAAAATCACACATACATCACACGATTTTTGGGAGGCTACTACATAATTTTCCTAGGTTCTTTCAAGATCAAAGAAGGTGTTAAAAATCGTTCCAAGACTATTGGGTCGCTAGAATGATCGTGGGAGTTTTCTTGGTGTCATATAGTTTTAAACCCTAAACACACACAAAAAAAACTCCCATCCGGCCTCCACGATTTTTACAATGTTTTTGGCTATTTTCCTGGGTTCTTACAAGTACAAGGAAGGCTAGAAAAATAGGGGTTCGAATTCTTGAAGCTTGGTTCGTTGGGTTTGAGTTTTTGATCGTGTTTTATCCTTACCGAGAGGTATGAATTTTACACCACTCATCCGATCATTCTAAAGGCTATATGGTATTTTTATAACACTCTTTACATCATATATGATCTATATAAAATGGCTATAATGATCCATTCATGATACTTATGTCGTTTGAATTAAAATACGAATCGAAACCCTAAAAACCAAATAAATGGTGAATCGGTTTTTACGAATTTTGTGGCCTCCAAGACTATTTTTCTCAGGTCCTATACATGTCATATAACACTAGAAAAATGCTACTTGAATTTATCGAAGCCTAGATCACGCTTGGTGAGTTTTTGTTCAAACCAGGTCGAAAAAGAAAAGGTTTAAAAATATAGAACACGATCGAATAAATTAGAGTTTGGACTTTTGGTACTTGATTTGTTGTAATTAATGTATTTTAATGATGATGGAATGATTGGTAATGATTGGGAAATTTTAGGGTTTGTGTTTATGAAATTTTGGTTATTACCGATTGGGAAATTAAAAGTGTAGGGTATGTTTTGTAATTTTATAAACTTGTGGGATATTTTTGTAATGTGTTTTGGACCAGGGGTAACTCGTAAAAATTATAATATAGGGGTATTACATGTTAATTTTGTAAATAAAAGGTTTAATTGGTAAATTAGTTAATTATCTAAATCGAATTGGAAATAATTAAAATGGAGGGACTTGTTTTGTAAATTCTGGAAATTGAATGGTGATTCGTATAATAATTAATATAAGGGGTGTGATGTGTAAATTTGAATAATTGAATGCTTAATGTGTAATTATGAATATAGTAAGGATTAATTTGTAACTTAATTAATTATAAGGTCTAATTTGTAATTTATATAACTAAAGGGTTTAACTTGTAAAATTGGTAAAGTTAAAGGATTGGAATTGTAATTATGGATAACTTATGGATTAAAATGAATAACTTGTAATATTTGCACTTTAGACCTTATCTTTGACATATTTGCATTTAAAACCTTAAAATATGGAAAGTTGTCATATTTAACCCTAAACTATTATAACTTGCTAAAATGAACCCTATTTCCATAATAATACTTATTTAATGACTTAACTTAAATTATAAAATTTGAATCTTGCTAATTTTGGAAATCTTACTAATTTTGGAAACCTGCTAAAAATAGAAAGCCGACTAAAACGAGAAATCTGATTTAAATAAGATATTAATAATAAGACGACAATGTATTCGTGTAGATTCGCGGAAGGTGGAGTTTTTTCTGATCTTTATACTTCTTGATGTGTTATCACTTGCGGTATAAGGTACAGATATTCTACCCTTTCTCAGTAAGGGTGTTTTCGTTCTCTTGACTTCTGATCTTGATTCATTAGGATTCCCCAAGCCATTGCTATGTTTCCCCTTGTATTGTGAACCTTTGATATGATCCACTTGATTTGAACCTTGCTTTGAACCCTTGCCTTGATTTCTTGTTTTGAACCTTGCCATGTTCCCTTGATACTTGACATACTTCGTTCATCACCTTTGACATGAATATTCAAATCCTTGGACACCTAGAAGATTTACTTGATATTAAAACTGGATGTGGGAACTTTCTTAATTATATATGAAAATGTTTTGAGAAAAGCTATTTTAAAACGATGCGATACCACTTTTAAATGTAATTCTACTAAAGTTTTATGAAAATAACTTGTAAGGACTATCTTTATGAAAAACTGTTTTGAAAGACCATTGTTGTGGAAACTATTTTGAAAGATCATTTTTACTAAAACCATTATTAAAGGATTTCTTTTAAATGAACTTTTAAATTGAACCTTTGCTATGATCTCTTGTCTTGAACCTTGACTTGAACCTTAATATACTTGAATTGGAAACTTGACTTGAACCTTGATACACTTGAATTGGAAACTCGACTTGAACCACTTGAAATGGGAAACTTGACTTGAACAACTGATATGGAACTTGAACTTGAACTTGGAACTTGAACTTGATACTCGATACTTGATACTTGACCCTTGACCCACAGTTTGAGATTACGAGCCATAACTAGGCATGAAGGTTTCATGTCCATGTCATTGATGCACCGATGGCATGACTCTAGGGTAGGAGAGTGATGACCTGTCCCGTCCCTGACTTGATACTTGACTTGTTACGTAGAGGAAGACATTGTGGCCTACTAGGGCGTATGGATGCATCCTAGATTTGACTTGACTTGACTTGACTTGTTTATATTACTTGTTATACTTGGTGACTGATGGTGTGTGCGATACACGTCTTTCACATCTTGGGAGCTCATGACTCCACCCCTTGGAGGTATCCCCTCATATTGTACTTGGTACCGAGATCTCCCCTCCGTATACCTTGCTACTTGATTTCTTGACTTGACTTGGGCTCGTAGTGGATTACTGTTTCCTTTACCTTATAACCTTGTACTTAGTATCCCGAGGTCACCCCTCCGGATACATACTTGACCTGACACTTGACTTAATACTTGACTTGACTTGATTTGACTTGGGCTCGGGTTGGGATTATTGTTCCCTTTACTCTTATCTATTGTAACTAGTTCTTAACTCTTGATATATCTGTTTAACCTTTTATTTTTCCTTATTTCCTAACTCTTGTTATACCTTGCATTGTTTCACTTACTCCACCATTCCATTATTACTGCTTGCTACCTTTATATCTGTTCACTGGGCTTTTAAGCTCAACCGCATTTCTTTTCCTGCGGCAGGTTTTAGTTGGAAGCTGGGTATGAGTGGAGAGTACCTTGGACTTAGAAGTCCTTATTAGCTATTTTGAATCAGATGACTAGAAGAGCTTATATTCAGACTTAGTAGTTATTATATTACTCATTTGTAACCTTGTAGTTTCAGATTTTCTCTTGTAACCATTGGAATTCTTATTGTATTATTTATGTCATATGCTTGTGTTTGTTCTGATATGGAACCATCATTGTGACATCTCTACCCTTGTCGGGTTGGGGTGTTACATAATAGGCGATATTGTTTAATTGTTTTAATCGAAAGACTTCTTTAAAAGTAGTTTTGTATAATGGATCTCAAAACAGTAGTGTTTTAAACAAAATTCGATCAAATCATTTTTGTTAAGAAACACTTTGTGATATAGCAAGTTATTAATTATTCCAAATTTAGTTTAGACTAATAACGGAATCTCGTATTAACAGAATTTTTTGAATGTCACAAGTGACATCTAAAGGATCTGCTCCCGAACTTGATGAAAAGGAGACCGATACTCGAGTTATGTGTACGGTAGATGCATTAAAGCATTCAGACTTTATGTGCCATAACTATGCGTTAAATGGCCTGAATGACATAAAAATTATGGCCAAAGCGGGATCCAACCTTAGATAATGGTGGATTAACACTTGGGTATCATGCCATAAGTATGACGATAAGAGTGTGCTTAACTCTTTCAAGCAGCTGAAAATGGAGAGATGCAATTTATGGGCAACTCTACAACTGCTAATTTCAAAGGAAAAGAAACGTGATGCTGAAATTCACATCTGGAAAAGAGCTTAAGTGAACCAACGCGTTGTACGTGCCAGGGAATCGTAGGAATCTTGTGTCTGGATAGTTGCTTAATAAATTTGGCATTCATTTTTTTTTAATCAAATAAAATTGAGTTAACATAGAACAAATTTTGGTTGGTACGGGTTATGCTCTTCTTTAAATGTTTAAGCTGAATCTATTTTTTTAACGGTCGTTTTAATAAAATGAGTATGAATTCAGATTATGTGATTCTTTAAATGTATCGCATGGCCGACTCGGACATGTTAATTCTAACTCAATGCGTTGTTTAATTAAATAAACGAACATGGATTACAAAAGTAAAACTTATGTTGAAGCCAAATTGACAAGATTGTCTTTTCACTCGGTTAAACGGAAATTAGCCAAACCCCTTGATTCACATGGTTTTATGTGATGTGGAATCGATACCTACTAAGGTAGCAATTAGCGAGTACGTCATCGTAATTGTTGATAGTAGTACAAAATATTGCTATTTATACTTACTTGAGAGTAAAGATATAGATAAGATTGATCTATACAAATAAGTTGAGAATCAATTTATTATAAAAAACTAGGCGGTTCGAAGTGATATCGGAGGTGAATATGCGTCTCAATTTCCAAATGTATGTGCTAAACATTGGAATAAGACACAAATTTATTACTCCTTATACGCCTCAACAGAATTGTTGAATGAAAAGAACCGTGCCTTGAAAGACATGGTTATGCCATGTTATTAAAGTCCTGGTTTGAGCCATGGCATGTGGGGGAAAGTGATTTTATCGGCTACTTATCTTTTAGATAAGATCCCTTGTAAGGAAAAGATGATAGTTCTATGAACTATGGATGGTAAGAAAACCATCCTATAAGTACTTACGAATGTGTGTGTGTGTGGGGGGGGGGGTCTCTATCTGTACCGACACCAAAGATTCAAAATATTGTATCTAAAAGTGTGGATTGAATATTTTGGACATGCCCATTACAGTAGTGCTTATCATTTATTTGTATATGATTCAGAAAATCTGAATATATACAAATATACGATAATGGAATCAAGGAAAACTTTCATTGTTTGAAACAGTGTTTCCTTATTTATCAGAGGAGAATGGGTGCTCATCTAGACTAGATGGTAAAGTTGTCCATGAGGAGAGGCAGCTAAATGATGATGTCCTTCATGATGAGAGACATCAAGATGATAACGTTGTTCGCGATAAGAGACAAAAAGGGTGATGCAGGATTGTTAGGTCACCATAATTGTTGTAACCCAAGTATAAGTAAGAGAGAAATAAGAGATATAAAGATATGAGTTTGGTCGATTATATCAAGAATAAATATGAAAAAGGTTTCTTAGCATAATGAAATAACCAACACCTTCAAGTTAAGGTTTACATTAGTATTTATAGCTACAAGAACTAGGGCAACGCCCCATGTGGTCTTTCTAGAAGCTATGCCACGGTCCATGGGCTTACTTCATGGACCGGGCCTTAAACAACATATAAGCCTAATATTATAGCAACCTATTACATAATTAGATGACCGACACTTTATATTAATTACACGTAATCTCAACAATCTCCCCCTAAGGGTTGGTCATCAAAGGTTGTTCGACGTCTTCATTGCTTCTTTGGCATTGACGTCTCTTGTATCTTTGTTCTTTGTTCTTGTTCTGTGTAATATGATAATGTCGTGGTATGCCTTTCATCAACGTCTTTGTTTGTGGTGTCCTTACGTCTTCATCCAACATGCTCATATTTTTTTTGACTTTTGCTTCTGTTATTGATGAGAAACGACTTTCTGATGTTGGTATGAGCATGTGGAGATGGAATGCTGTTGATGATAATGGTGGTAATTATGGTCACAGCTAGCTGGAACTCCGGGTCTCCAAGAGTACATGCATGAAAACAGTTAGCAATAAAGTTTCCAGTACTTATAAGTTCGGACTTCGAGATAATTAACAGCATAGTGTGAAAAATCTCTCTAATCCTTACAAAGGTTGTTCCTGAATCGGATAGCTTACACAAATATTCTGAAGTATATCAACGATTCAGGGTGAGCCGCTGAAGTATACCGAGGTATCACTCCATGACTGTAGACCGTTTGAAACCACCGGGAACACTAAGCGTAACCCACAAGGGATTATCGAAGTGACCTGCTGTCAGGGCTGTTTGATGTTGACCCTGGCAGGGATTTCCATTCAATCACTGAGAATTACATTTGTAAATTCTCTCATAAATATTCATGGCAGATTGCTAAAATCTGTGTAGGACTCTTAAATTTACAACTTGTATTCTTAATGTTGAATAACAAGTGTAGAAAAGTTTAAGTCTTCCTAAGAGATCTTTTGATAAATCTCGTGGCTCTAGACTCGATTAGTGCGTTTTGATTTTAGTAGTCGGAGGCATGGAGCAGAGTGCCTCCTTTTCAATATCAACACATCTCGGAGTGAGAGGTCGATAGATTATGCGAGGTTCTTTGTGAGAAATGAAACAAGTACCTTTTGAGAGATACTTGAGTGGCTAGAAGGTTAAGTGCAGTGCGTCACTGGGTCCATGACGTCTTGTCTTCAATACCGGCATCACCTTAGTGATAACCAGTAACATATGAATTGAACCCGGTTTCTGCCCTAAGGTTGAACATTTTGAGGGCTATTTCTTTTCACCCTTTCATTAACTTTTCTTTTTAATTCTTCAACCCCTTCTTTCTCCTTTCATTTCTTTTCTCCTTTTTTTTTCAATATACCTAAGGACTTCTAGTTCTAAACTATTGGTGTTGTCCTTGGGTAGATTCCTCCGGATCTGGCGGATCATAGGACATAAACCTAATATTAATCACCTTATTACTCCATGATTATCCTAGATTTATTGATCACATGCCGTAAAACCTTTTGTAAAATATCTCAAAGTGTTTATGATTATAAAACATATTTTGTTAACACTTTGAGGGTTTTCCATTTTCAGAAATACTCCCCCTTCACATGTGCTCATGGGTTTTTAAGTTAAATTTGCACATGTTGGATGGAGTTCGCACTTTTGAATTGATTGATTCTCAGTGAACATGACCGCTCTGAGACACGCTTACATCACTGGTTAGACCAGCTTGAAATTATTATCTGTCCTGGTCATATTCAAGGAGAATCTCTCGAAACGGTACACTCTACTTAGACAAGTCCTATTCGAGACACGCTTACATCACTGGTTAGACCAGCTTGAAATTTTTACCCGTCCAGGACAAGTCCTTTTGATTACTGACAGTTTAAGTTTCGTCAATTCCTTGGTTAAATCTGAGTCAAGCTCAAACGAGATTCCACACATCTGTTACCATAATTTAATCACATTTTATTCTCCCCATCAAAAATAGCATATTAATGTTGTTTTTGGAAAACATGTTGATTAAAATATGCTTTTTGAGGTTTGTGGGAAGAATCCAACAAGAACTTTTCGTTATGAACAAAGATTGTTTCAAGTACTCCCCCTCAATAAGTGAAATAACTTTTTGAGGTTTTGATTACGAGAGGGAATACTTGTTCTTTTGAGCAGAATTATGAAAAACTTAAGAAATTTGATTAATTCTACTCAAAAGTAAGAAGCTTTCGCTCCTTATATTAGGATTGAGGCACTGAAGCGTACCTCAGGGTCCTTTCTTTACAAAGAACGGGTTGTGCACTGTTATGTGTGCACAAGCCATAATGTTTTACAAGCAAAAATAATCAAAAGAATACCCCAAGTCTTACATCAATCAATGTTTTTGAAGATTGTGAACACTGGATCAAGTCGATGAAAATTTCTGATAGGGAATGATGGTCTGCCGCCAACATAGCTTTCCAGCCTCCGCATCTGATCTCTGAGTACAAGCCTATTCTCAATCTTCAGAATGAATTGACGAACTTCTCGCATTTGAGTAGTCGTCCACCTGCTAGTCTTATACCGCTCCCGATCTCTTAACCGAATGACTAGTCCGTCTCGAACCTTCTTGAGTGTGTGGTCGCAGAACTTGTGAACTTCTTTGAATCCCATGAAACAGTTGATGCTGTGATCACTTTTGCAGACAAAACCAAAGGTTGGATCTTTCTTCAGGGTATATTGTGGTTCTTTGTTGATCTCTGGCATGTATAGAAGTGGTGCGGTTAAGTTTAGCTTCCTTTGATAGCTCTCGATCCCAAATTGCAAGTCTTCAATGTGTTCCTGAATGGTCTTTCTTTTGATGTAGTAGAGCAATGAAGTGCTGAATGCGTATTGAAGATCAGTTGAAAAATGATGCATCTTCCCTTGAACTTTGATGCGATACTTATCTTCAAGATCGTTAAGGTTCAAATCAGGGAAGTCTGCTTCTGAGAATGAGTAAATCTTCTAATCATGTCTTCTAACCCTGATTTTATGTAGAAAGGTATAATCATACTTCTTTTCTGCTTCAATGCTAACCACACCAATTATTCTGAGATCGCTCATCACCGGAGTTGGAGACTTTTTCGTAAGTTTGCTTTTGTACCAGGTTCTCCTTTTCTCATACCAGTGGTAGATTCCCAGATGTGCATCTTGATCATACAACACTTTGTTTGTCATGAAGAGTCTTGTTGTTGTTTCTTCGATGGCCGGTTGTGGATATCTTGCAGTAGGAATCAAGGTTATTGACGTTGCATACTTAGGTTGACACTTGCTGCCGTATACAAGAAGTTCCAGATCGTTGTTGAAGAAGAAGCTCTAAGGAATAACAGGATGATTGGAAGTTCCAATTACAGGCAGAGACTTTGTCCAATCCGTAAAGTATGGTTCTTTGTGTTGAGAAGTATTATCAATCATATATGTGTCCGGATTTGTCCAGCTGATATCATTCGACATTGCACGTTGATGAGGCGAAAAGTGTACCGCTTTTCGGGGGTCATTTAAGCCCTGAATCGTATTTATTTGATCAAATATTGCCCTAAATCGTTCCTTTTGTCATTTTAGGTACTTTGGAGAAGAAATTTGGAAAAGGAAGCATTTTGGACGTTTTTGGAGTATAAAAGTGAAGAAAACGACAAAGTCTCTAAATCTTCTGGAATAGTACCTGTGACGGCGTCAAGCCCCAGTGTGACGCCGTCAAACCTTGATAAGCCAGAGAGGATTTTGGAAGATTAAAGGGGGACGGCGTCAAGAAGGCCATCAAGAAACCCTAACCGCGGTGAAGTGACGGCGTCAGGACTCAACCTGACGACGTCAGAAGCCATTGAGTGACGACGTCAGAATGACAACTTGCACAAGAAGAAACCCTAGTAAAACCGTCACATGCTGATCAAGACAATCACAACTTACGCGCGGAGTAGCTGTCACTGTTTTGGCCATAAAATCTTCATACGAACTCGGATTTGGGTGATTCAAAAGGCCACGCGAAGAGGACGAAAAGATCTACAATTTGGTGAAAATGGGAAGTTGACGCCGTCACTTGTACGAGCTGACGCCGTCAAGCCTTGCCGACAGAAATATTGCCTATAAATACAACATCATAACTTCACTTTTTGTAAGCCCTAAACCCTAAGTCCGATTCTAGGGTTTAGGTAGGTGTTTTCCCAGCAACTTAGAAGGTCTTAATCACTCCATAAACATCTTGTAATGGTGTGTTGATTCTATCTTAATTATGTCTTCCATTATTATTGTTGCTTGTTCTTCATTGATTATGTTTTACTAAATCACCTAGTGTTTACCTATGATTGTGTGAAACTTGTGTATAACTAATTAGATCTTATTGATTTCTTGTTGATGTGTGTGTCCATCTCCATCAATTAGGGCGTGACAACTTCAATAGATCTAATTGGTTTAGCTTATAATTCTTGTTTCCTATTGTCTCTTGTATGATTGGATGATATCGATGTTAGGCTTAAGAAAACTGGCTAACCTCCTATACGGTAACTTGCTTGAACGTCTTAAGAAACATGAACCAAGGTGTACTAAGGTTAATTGGTTGTATTTAATGCATAAGCGAATTCTAGTGATCCCATGTTAGGAGCTTCTTAGCCGGCTCGACATAGGAGTGAAGTAGGAGCTTATAGAGTTGGGGAAGATCGTACACACCCCCACGATTGGTATTAAGGAATACAACCCGTCAATTAAAACAAGGTGTGACAATTCAATTGGTAGAATTGGATAGCTAGCAAGGAGTAACATATCATAGGTAGACATGCTTCACTTCCCTTGTAGAACCCTAGTTTACTTTCCTGCACATTAGTTTAATTAGTAGCTTTTGGGTTAGTTGATTAGCAACTAATTCCGCCCGCTCCTTCAAACCAGAGATTTTACTTGCTTTTCATAAAATATAAAAATACAAAAAGAATCATCCCTCACCTCTAGACCTAGTAGATAAATTTCAATCCTAACGAACACTATTCTTTGAGTTGAACGATCAATCCCCCAGTACTTGCCACTTCACTATACTACATCGGTCAGGTACACTGCCTGGTGGGGATTGCAAACTTCTCAAGATCCCTTGAGAGGTAAAACCTGTTGTAAGGTCGCAAAACCACGCATCAAGTTTTTGGCGCCGCAGCCCGGGGAGTAGTTATTGCTTAGGTTGAAATTTTATTTTTATTAGGTCTACTCACAAGATTCCTATCAAGTGAGATTTTTTCTTTTTATTTTGTAGCTTTCTCGTAGTCTATCTTTTCTTTGTGATTTTGTTTGTAATTTGCTTCAAATGGACTTTTCACTTAGACTTCTAAGATTGCAAGATATGGTTGAGTGGCTAGAACACCAAGGAGTTCAAAATACCTCATTTAGAGACACCTATGAATCATATGAGCCTTCACCTAGGATAGATTCTTATGAACAACCTCCATGTTTAGGATCTCATCTTAGTGAGGCCAATAGGAAAAGCGACCTAGTTTGCCAAGGAATTGTGGATAGAGCCGAAGCAATAAACCATAAGTTGGATGAAGCGCTAGGTTTGTTATCATCACTACCTAAGAAAACAATTGATGAGGATACAGGTGATCTTGACACGTGGAATGATGAGGTAAACACCATAAGCCCACAAAATACCCAACCATCGTTTGAGGCACCCACACCGCCCGTGACTTACCCGGAAGAAGTAGAAGAGACTTTAGGAATCCCGATGGAGGTAGAACCCTTGGACCAAGCACAACTAGAGGATTTAGGTTTGAACACTTTTAGTGATGACCTTACTCTTAGTTCTAGGGAATTTCCTAGTGTTGATGAGCCGGAACCTCAACCTTTACACAACTTTTCATCCTTAGATTTACATCTAGGAGACAAAAGAGGAACCGACCCACCCATAAACCAATATTATCCGGGTAGTTTTAGGATGAAGGAAGTATTCACTCACCCCCTTCACCTCACGTGGCATATTTCCACCCTAAGGGTGTGTATCGCTACTTCCACCCGCACTTAATCCTAAGTGTAGGGAAAACCTCCCCTATTTCCATTAAATAAGGGTAGAGTCAGGCTCGTGACTCGAACAAAAACAAGCGCTTCTTGGGAGGCAACCCAAGCTTTATTTGTTTGTTTGTTTGATTTTATTTGTTTCCGTATGCAAGTTTAATTGTTATTGTTTGTGCTCATGTTTCAAAGTAAATTGTGAAAATGCTTTATTTTGTTTTTAACTTCGTCTTAACTACATATAAAGGTATTTTGCAAAAGATAAGTGTAAGGGAATCCAAATTTGTTTACAAGAACAAGATTGAACATGAATCACAACAATATTAAATGAGCATGCATACTAGTAATTGTTAGAGTCAAATACTTGTATCGAGTCATAATGAATATTTTGCAGGATTTCCAGGAAGTGAGGCATAAGTTTTTCCAGAAATTTTCCCGAAACTAACCATAAAATTTCAGCAGGTCACTTCTGACGGCGTCAAGTGTAAAATTCTGGAAATTTTGCAAGTTTTGTTTTTCTACCGGAGTCATAAAGTTTTTGTTAAATCTTTAGTTTTATAAACTCCAGGAAATCTGCAAATATTCATTCTACAAGCATTATATCTTTAATCGTTTTGTTTTTATTTCTAAGTCTAGAATTACATCTAGTTGTGAGTTTTCTTTGTTCAGGTTGATGCTTTGGGTTTTTTGTGTTTGTTTTCTCAGGTTTAACAGGTTATATTGGACAAGAAGATGATTTATATTTCGGAAGGGAAGCTTTCAACGTTAATTTTCTTGGAGGAGGATTTAACCATGTTACCGGATTATCCACATCGAACGAATCAAGGGAGTATTTGTTTTCATTCTTTTACCTTATTTACTTTTACATCCTTTGAATAAACATTGGGGACAATGTTCAGCTTAAGTGTAAGGGGAGGGTAAATGATGATACCTTAGAGAATACAATTGCACTTGATTTTTGTTTGTTTGATGGTAGATGTGTAATAAAACTGAGAGAAATACCTGTTAAGGCAATTTTAGTGCCAAATTTAAAATTTTTTACAACATATAGGAGTGAAACTTTGGTCTTAATGAGCGTCTCATGGATAGGAGTTATATGACTAGCACAAAACCGTACCACTAAAAAATTTTCCACCCCCAAAAATGTGAGGTTCGCCCCTAGAATTGGTAGGAAAAGCATTTATGCTATGATGTGTGTACCGGTAGCACTTAGATTCTAGAACTTGCGTTAGGACCATTCCGAGGCCACAAGTGAGACTACATTCGTGTAGTTAGATTTACTACATGATAAGAGGCATTAGGATTAACCCATTGTTTTACACCTGTGTTTTTGTTATAATTACATTGGCTACATTGGTCAAGTAATTCTCCCACACCCTTTGCGTTGTACTCATTTTTAGTACACGATACCCCTAGTACACCCCTCAGAGCCTATCTTTTCGTTTCTAACTTTAAGCATTTTACTTAAAGTAAGAATTTGTTTACACCCCACTTAAATGTACACCCAAATCGCCTTAGCCTACCTTGTATGCACTCATTTTTAGTGCATTATTGTGACAACATTTGTTTAAACCCCAAGTTAATTATCTAATTGATTACATGGTTGCTAAGTCGAGTCATATCCTTGTACATATTGTTTTGGGACGATTGGGACTCATGGGTAAAGTACTAGTGTAATGGAGTAATGGGGAAGAACAACATTATTACCCCCATATGTGCTAAATATTTTAAAAGTACTCCAAGTGTTTCGATTATCTTAATTCGAGTCATTAGAATAGTTTATTGTAAAGTTATGTAAAAGTTCAAGTGTAAGGGGGATACAACCCCCCTACGATGTATTATTTTGGATGGTAGGGCAAGAGTGTATGCAAAAAAAGAAAAAAAAAAATAAAAAAAAAATAAATAAATAAAAAAAAAAAGTAAAAGAAAAGTAGAGAAAACATACGGACTACCATCCCGTTTCCTTTTATGTTTATTTTATGTTCTTATTAGTTTTTGATTAGCTTTAGTCGAGTCTAGTCTTGGCTTAGCAACGCCATATTGTACATGTAATTAATCAAGATCTTTAACTCGCCACCAGTAAAATATCCTTTATCCAACAAAACCGTCTTTATCATATCCCTACACCTCACGTTATAACCCATGTAAAAGCCCTCTTTGATAGTTTATCTTAGGTGCTTACGCTTAGTGGAGAAGGTTTTCGATCCTTTCCCAAGCCTATGGTAATCTATTTGCTATGACAGGTAGTGAGAGATATTATTCATTTTCATTTGTGAGATATACTTTTATGACACCTGAGAGATGTGAGTATCTAAACACTACTTGTGAGGTGCTAGTGTGTAATCTCCGTGCTTATTATGATTAAAGGGGAACGACTATTTGTTGTAATTACTTTTATATTAGCGTTAAATGACCCCTAACTTGTATTTTGATTAGAATAAAAGCGCATTTGCTTGAGGACAAGCAAATCTCAAGTGTAAGGGTATTTGATGAGGCGAAAAGTGTACCGCTTTTCGGGGGTCATTTAAGCCTTAAATCGTATTTATTTGATCAAATATTGCCCTAAATCGTTCCTTTTGTCATTTTAGGTACTTTGGAGAAGAAATTTGGAAAAGGAAGCATTTTGGACGTTTTTGGAGCATAAAAGTGAAGAAAACGACAAAGTCTCTAAATCTGCTGGAATAGTACCTGTGACGGCGTCAAGCCCCAGTGTGACGCCGTCAATCCTTGATAAGCCAGAGAGGATTTTGGAAGATTAAAGGGGGACGGCATCAAGAAGGCCATCAAGAAACCCTAACCGCGGCGAAGTGACGGCGTCAGGACTCAACCTGACGACGTCAGAAGCCATTGAGTGACGACGTCAGAATGACAACTTGCACAAGAAGAAACCCTAGTAAAACCGTCACATGCTGATCAAGACAATCACAACTTACGCGCGGAGTAGCTGTCACTGTTTTGGCCATAAAATCTTCATACGAACTCGGATTTGGGTGATTCAAAAGGCCACGCGAAGAGGACGAAAAGATCTACAATTTGGTGAAAATGGGAAGTTGACGCCGTCACTTGTACGAGCTGACGCCGTCAAGCCTTGCCGACAGAAATATTGCCTATAAATACAACATCATAACTTCACTTTTTGTAAGCCCTAAACCCTAAGTCCGATTCTAGGGTTTAGGTAGGTGTTTTTCCAGCAACTTAGAAGGTCTTAATCACTCCATAAACATCTTGTAATGGTGTGTTGATTCTATCTTAATTATGTCTTCCATTATTATTGTTGCTTGTTCTTCATTGATTATGTTTTACTAAATCACCTAGTGTTTACCTATGATTGTGTGAAACTTGTGTATAACTAATTAGATCTTATTGATTTCTTGTTGATGTGTGTGTCCATCTCCATCAATTAGGGCGTGACAACTTCAATAGATCTAATTGGTTTAGCTTATAATTCTTGTTTCCTATTGTCTCTTGTATGATTGGATGATATCGATGTTAGGCTTAAGAAAACTGGCTAACCTCCTATACGGTAACTTGCTTGAACGTCTTAAGAAACATGAACCAAGGTGTACTAAGGTTAATTGGTTGTATTTAATGCATAAGCGAATTCTAGTGATCCCATGTTAGGAGCTTCTTAGCCGGCTCGACATAGGAGTGAAGTAGGAGCTTATAGAGTTGGGGAAGATCATACACACCCCCACGATTGGTATTAAGGAATACAACCCGTCAATTAAAACAAGGTGTGACAATTCAATTAGTAGAATTGGATAGCTAGCAAGGAGTAACATATCATAGGTAGACATGCTTCACTTCCCTTGTAGAACCCTAGTTTACTTTCCTGCACATTAGTTTAATTAGTAGCTTTTGGGTTAGTTGATTAGCAACTAATTCCGCCCGCTCCTTCAAACCAGAGATTTTACTTGCTTTTCATAAAATATAAAAATACAAAAAGAATCATCCCTCACCTCTAGACCTAGTAGATAAATTTCAATCCTAACGAACACTATTCTTTGAGTTGAACGATCAATCCCCTCGGTACTTGCCACTTCACTATACTACATCGGTCAGGTACACTGCCTGGTGGGGATTGCAAACTTCTCAAGATCCCTTGAGAGGTAAAACCTGTTGTAAGGTCGCAAAACCACGCATCACACGTGCAATGTTTTCCAAGTGATATTCGAGCTCAGCTGCACTTGAGGATCGATCTTTCAGCAAGTTGAATGCATCATTTTTTATGCGACGAAGTTCTCCTTTAGTAAGCTTCTTGATTCGTTGATCATGTTTGAGTTTTTGTGTGAACTCAATTGTACGTCCTTCGATCATGGAGTCATCGTCGACATATGTTTGAGCACTGACGAGTTTATCAAACCACTCGTTTCCCCCAGTCGCGTCATATTCAAGCCATGTGACAACCTTAGGTTGTTTGTTCTTTGACTTCTTTCCTTTCTTAGACGTTTTAGCTTTCGACTTTGGTGGAGAGTCTGGTTAATATTGTGGTTGTTGAAAGTCGTCCTCATCATTGTACTCAAAATGATGTTCGGTTGCCTTTGGACCGGTTTCAGATTGCTTTGGCGGTTGGTTAGTTGTTGTTGTTGTTGTGGTTGCTAATGGGTTAATAGGTTCCTTGTGTTGAGAAGAAGAACCACTGACATTCCTTGGTTTCTTAGCTTGTGAGTTCGGATCAGGGTATTCATCTTCTCTTGGTCGTTTTCCTTTATCAGCATCGGCTTTGCATGACTCCTTTGAGATATTAGCCTGGATAGCATCAGAAATTGCAATTTGTTCAGGAGTCGGTGTTGTAAGACTTGACAATCTATCAAACAATTGTATCTATAGTTCTTCAAGTGTTGGTTCATTTGGCTTTGTAGGACGAGTGGAACTATAGCGACAACATTTTTGAGAAGACCGTCGATGTTTGGATCGAGATATTCTTTGACTTTCTTGGATGTGATTCTGGGCAAATACTTTTTCAGGTATTCTTCCGTATTTCCCTTGATAGCAGTGAACATCTTATCCTGAACATCATTGGAGAGGAACTCATCAACTTGAGCTTTTGTGCTTTGGAGCTCGTTCACTTGTCCAACAAGACTAGTAACCATATTTGTCAATGTTTCGATCTGGTCTAGAAGCTTGTTATGTTTCTTTATTCGTGCTTGCTTCACGGCCTGTTTCACCTTCATTGATGCTTGTAAGACCAAAGGATTTATTGGTTTCTTGATGGATTTGCTTGTGGATGCTGTATGTGTTGGTGGTGGAGATGAATGAGTTGAAGACTCAATGATATTTTCTTTAATGCCTTTGTCTTTTGGTGAGGTTGGTGGAGAATCTGGAGATGTGTCATCAGGACTTGGAGGAGATGTTGGAGGTGTGTGTATGTAGTTATCAGTTTCCTTTTCTAACTCCTCCTGCTCTTTCCGTTTCTTCTCTTCCTCTTCCTTAGCTTTCTTAGCCAGCTCCATCTCTTCAGCAGCCTTTTGCACGTCTTCATCTGTCATTAACTCCATATTGTCATCATTGTCTTCATTATCCATAACAAAGTCATCAGTGTGATAAAATTATTGCTGGTCATCTTCGGTGGCCATCTCTGTGTCTCCTTCCTTACTGGGTTGATTAACCGGATCAGAGGAGAAAATCTTTGAAGAACCTTCATCCTCACCAGGTCGATTAACCAGAAGAGGTTGGGAGACTCTCCTTTGACTAACCGGAATGATGAGGGTTTGAACAGCAGGTGAGGTACTCTCCTTTGACTTCTTCTTAAATTTCTTCATGTCTACCACCTCGGTTTCCATATCACCTCCTTGGGTCTGATCATCACCAAAATCTTTTTCAATGTTTTCATCCATTTTCTTCTTTTCATCATGCATTTTCTTCCTTCTTCTCTCTTCATCAGATGCAAGTGACTCAAGACTGGCTTCCTGAGCAATTTTGGTAGCAATGTCTTCTCTGTAGATCACTGGTTCATCATCGGTTTCAGTCTCAGAACCAGATTCCTCTTCTTCTACAATCTGTTCTTCTTCTGGCTCAGGCTTAGCAACTTTTGTAGGCACATATCTTTTCTTTAGTTTTGGCGGTGCAGGTTTCTTTTGCTTTGTTGTGCTTGCCGTGCTTCCAATTTTGCTACCGCATTTTCTTCGGGTTTTGACTTCAGAGGGTTCAACTTCATAGTGAAGGAAGCCTACCCTTCCAACCTTGAATGCTTCATCATACTTCTTATAAGCAAGTGTTTTCTGAATTTTGTCGGTAAGAAGAGAGTCAGGAAGTCTAATCCCTTGTTTGCGAGTGCTTCCTTTCGGGATGTAGATTTTGTTGACCGTTTTTTCCATTGCGAATAGATGCTTCTCTTGATCATCTAGACGACGAGGGATGTCTTCATTGTCATCAAGGAGATGGTGGATGAGTAACTTGGTGAATCTGACAAAAGGAATCTTGGTGAATGGAGTGAGGTGATGACTCTGGATCTGAAAGACTATGTCTTCCCAGATAAGTTGAGCGTAATCAATTTGTTTTTGATTCACTATTCCCAAAAGATTTGCAAGTGAGAAAGACGAGGATGCTCATGGCCGTTGTCTCTTCCGGAAACTGATCGAGCCAAAATGTAGTAAATTTTCCTCCAAGGTTGAGGAATGAACTTGGCCTCGACTTTGGAAAATGATTTGAGTGGTTTGTTTGGTTGTACGTCATATCCAATTTCTAAAAGGAAGTTAAGAACAACTTCTTCTGAGGGAGTATGATGAAACTTCTTGTTTGGTATAGGAGCTTCGGGTAGAAGAAAGACTTTTCGAAGATAATTGACATCAACAGTGATTTCTTTTATGTCCAGTGTGCAGGTGAATGAGTCTTTTGTCATACCCAACTTGATTTTGTGCCACATCTGATGAATTTAGAACTCAGGAATCGATGAAGACTTATCTAGCATGTTCCTACACTTGTGTAGTTTAAGAACTTCAATTGCTATTTGACACAAAGGTTCTGCACACTTGATCTTGTGAAATTCAACACGTGCGTTATTCTTGCCAATTTTCACATCATAATCTTGTGGAAAATTGCTTTCTTTTGTGAGCAGGGGAAGTGATTGTTGAGCAGCCATTTGTGAAATCTGAAACATCAATCAAAACACAAATATGTAGGATACATGAAAGTTAGCACATTGTTAAAGTTGAGATCATTCATGTGTCCAATTCCTTGCATCATTGATTTTATTTGTCTAATAATTATAAACTTTGCAAATCCAAAAATAATTTGTGACATAATGTTATGCTAAATTGACATTGTTTTTTGGAACATTTTATGAACATTTGTGCAATTGTAATTATCTTCCAATTACAACACTTTCAATTTCGATGAAATTCCAATTACAACATTTTCATTTTCGATGAAATTCCAATTACAACATTTTCAATTTCGATGAAACTCATTCAATTGCGACAACTTGTGATTTTATCTAAATTTCGATAAAATTATGACCAATTCTGACAAGGTTAATGAATTGCGACAGATCTGTTCAATTGCGATAAGTTTGGCCAATTGCGATGGAACATTTGAACAATTGCGATAACTTTGACCAATTGCGATGGAACATTGAACAATTGTGATAACTTTGACCAATTGCGATGGAACATTGAACAATTGTGATAACTTTGACCAATTGCGATGAAGCTTGAATTTCGATAAAACTTAGTCCAATTTCGATGAAATTTTGAATTTCGATGAGTTTTGTGCAATTGCGTCAAAGTTATCCAATTGCGATGGATTTTGCAATTTCGATTATTTCTTATACAAGAAATTTCGATAAACACAGTAGACATACATTTTCTTGTGAATCTTTATCGAAATTCATTTCCTGTCCAAATTTGATTAAACCACATGTTACAACATAATTCATGAACACATTTAGACAATTCCAATAATAGTTTATCAATATTGAAGACACAGTTTTGCAATTTCGATAAAGCCCATTTCAATTCATATCGAAATTCAGTTTAATGGATTAGATGTGTATGTGTATGGATCAAATGAGTTCCTATGATGATTCTAAGCACAATGGACTGCATTTTAACACCTTTTAGCCATGAATCAAAAAGTTGAGACCTGAACGTGTTCATCTTAAACCCTAAACATCAAAATTGATTCAAACGTGTTTCTGGGCACAAATTGATGGTCAAATTATGTTACTTAACATTTAAGAACACTATCTCGCCCATTTAATTGGACCAAAACATTTTGATATGATTTCCCCCAATTCATATGTATGAACCCTAATTCAAAAAATCATTAATTGATGTTTCTGGGTATAATTAAACACTCACAACATGTTAAACACTTGATATTAATCATAACCCACCACAAAAATTAACCACAAACACTCAAAATCGATTTACCCAAATCGACTAAAACCCTAAACCCAAAATTAACGATTGTGAAAAATTTAGCCGTTGGATCTTTAAAATATCAAAAACTATTTCTTATATTTGTTCAAAGATCATAAAAACACTTACGGATTTGAGATTTGAAGCCTGGATTTGTCGAATGATTATCGTTCGTTGATCTTGGTGGGTGTAGAAATAAATGTTTATGACAAGTGCAGTAATTGCAGTCATTTTTTTTTATTTTGTTAAAAATTTAAGTTTCAACTTTTGACATGTTTAGTCCCTTAACTCTAAATTTTGCATTTATGGTCCTCTACTCACAAAAATTTAGACACACTCAACAATTAATTGATGAAAACAATTTTCAATACTCCCCCTCGACTTTAGGATATATAAAATATTTCGAGATCAAGGAGGGTATTACGAGGATAGTTTTACAAACACATTTTGCAAACAACATCCTTTTGGAAATATGCAAGTACAAATTTTTAACGAAAATATAAAAAATTGGAATTTCATACTCCCCCTCAACGCTTGTTCGGAAAAAATGGTTAATTTTTTTAAAAGAACAAGATGTTGATGGAAATTTTGTACTTGCATTTTTTTGGAATAAGATAAAAAAACAAAAAATCTTTTTGAAGTTTTTGAAAGTTCTATATTTTTGTATTTTGATTTTGATAAGAAATATTTACAAAAATTGTTTTGATGTTTGACTTTTTCAAGGATATTTGAGAAAGTTTTCCAGATCTTCTGGAGTCAAATATCGCATACCAATTTGATGAACTAATTCCACAAATCTTGCATGATGCAAGGCTTTGGTGAATAAGTCTGCTAATTGGTATTGAGTACCCACCAAGTATAATTCAACTGTACCCTTTTCAACATGCTCCTTGATAAAGTGATATCGGAGAGCGATATGCTTTGATTTTGAATGGTGAACAGTGTTGCAGGAGATGGCAATGGCACTCTTGGAGTCACAGTACATCGGGATTTTGCTGAATACATAGCCGTAATCCATGAGTTGTAATCTCATCCAAATGACTTGAGCACAACATGCTGACATGGCTACGTATTCCGCCTCTGTTGATGACAATGATGTGCAATCCTGCTTCTTTGACTGCCAAGATACGAGCTTATCTCTGAGAAATTGAACACCACCAGAATTACTTTTTCGTGTATCTAAACAACCTGCATGATCAACATCTGAAAAGGCTATTAGTTCAAAACCAGAATCCTTCGGATACCATATCCCCAAGTGAATGGTTCCCTTATGTATCGAAGGATTCTTTTAGCCTCAGAGAGGTGTCTTTCAGTTGGGTTTGACTGATAACAGGAGCATAGATATACGGAAAATACTATATCTGGTCTGGTGGCTGTTAGATACATGAGAGACCCAATAATACTTCGGTATTTTGTTTGGTCAACTGGTGTCCCATGTAAATCAGCATCCAGCTTTGGTGATGAGGCAGGCATATGGGTATTATAAGTATCACAACTTGTCATGCCATGTTTCTTTAAAATCTCAAGAGCATATTTGGACGGGTTTAGAAAAATACCGTGGGGGGATTGATGAACTTGAAGTCCTTAGAAGAACTTTAGTTCGCCCATCATGGACATTTCAAAGTTTTGTTTCATGAGTCTTGCAAAAGCATTTGAGTACTTTTTATGTGTTGAACCAAAAATGATGTCATCAATATAAATTTGAACAATTAAAATGTCCTCCCCATGTCTTTGAATAAACAGTGTGGGATCAACTGATCCTTTGGTAAAGTGATTAGCAAGTAAGAATGCGGACAGTTTATCGTACCATGCCCTCAGGGCTTGTTTAAGGCCGTAAAGGGCTTTCTTGAGTCTGTACACATGATTAGGATGCTCTGGATTGATGAAGCCCTCTGGTTGAGTGACATACACTTCTTCACGGAGTTGACCATTTAGAAATGCAGTTTTCACGTCCATTTGATAAACGATGATGCTCTTGTGGGCAGCATACGTCAGAAACATTCGGACAGCTTCAAGTCTAGCCACTGGGGCAAAGGATTCTTCAAAATCAATTCCTTCTTCTTGGCTGAAGCCTTTGGCAACCAGACGCGATTTGTTACGAATTATTGTTCCATCAGCATCAAGTTTGTTTTTCCAAATCCATTTAAGTCCGAAAACATAGACTCCATCGGGTCTTTCTACCAATTCCCAGATTTCAAGACGTTTGAATTGATCAAGTTCTTCTTGCATTGATTCAATCCAATTGTCATAAGTCATTGCTTCTTTAATGTTCTTTGGTTCAACTTGACTGACGGTAAGAGCATAAATACAGGTTTCACCATCCGTGTGAAGTCTTTGTCGTGTCATGACTGGATTATCTGGATTACTAATCACATTTACTAAGGGATGATCTCTTGTCCATTTGTGTGTTGATGGGTAATGTTGATAAAGAGTGTGCATATTAGACGGATCCAAGTTGCGTGTAGATGACTCTGCAATATCTGGAATGGTTGAAGCAGGAGAAAATGGATTGAAGAAGGCATTTCCGTCATAATCTACAGGTGCGGGTACTTCTTGTTCAGGTTGATCATCAGCTGTATTTTCAGTGTTGGAAGCTGTTTGTTCTACTATTGTTGGAGATTTAATTGGAGGTGCATCTGTTGCAATGGTTGTAGTAGTTGGTGCAGGTGTATCAGGTATAGGAATATTATCAGGTGGTGCAGCGGAAACATTAGATACATCTAGTGCACGACATGCAAATGAATCATCAAACAACGGAGCAAACAGGGTTTCCAATTCTTGACGGTTTAGCGAAAGAGGTTCAGCTGATTGTTCAGGAAAGTTTAGACGGTTGGTTGCGGGTCCTAAGCTGTTTTGCTCAGAAGCCATATCCGCCAGTTCATCGAAATTAGCATGAATGGTTTCCACGATTACTCTAGTACGACGATTCCAGATGCGAAAGCCTTTAGAGGTTTCATAGTATCAAATGAACACACTGATGTCAGCTTTAGCTTTGAGCTCGCCAAGGTCTTCATGATCATTATTTGGGTAACAAAGAGCACCAAATACATGAAAGTATTTTATATTCGGTTTTCGATTATGGACAAGCTCATAAGGTGTTTTACGGTGGCATTGGTCGATCATACAACGGTTTTGAGTATAGCATGCAGTAGAGACAACTTCAGCCCATAAGTAATCCAGAAGTTGAGCATTAATCAACATCGTTCTTGCAGCTTCCACTAACATCCTGTTGCGTCTTTCAACAACCCCATTCTGTTCTGGACTTTTTGCAATGGATGTTTGATGTTCAATTCCTAATTCTTCAAAATACGCTCGTAGAGTTTGATTCTTGAATTCAGTGCCGTTGTCTGTTCTAACTTTTCTGACTGTATTACGAAGGTGAACTTGTATTTTCTTGAGAAAGGTGATGATCATAGGAGGAGCTTGATCTTTACTTCTGAGAAAATAAACCCAAGTCCATCTGGAGTAGTCATCAACAATTACAAGAATGTAGCATTTACCGTTAATTGTCTGCACGCGCATCGGGCCACACAAATCCATGTGAAGTAGCTATAGAACATGATCAGTACTGGGTTCTGTTTTAGAGGGAAAGTGTGCATGAGTGCTTTTTCCTTGTTCACATGCTGGACATAAGTGATCTTTGGAAAAACGGAATCGTGGAAGACCGTCGATTAGCTTGTGACGTGCAAGTTCAGTCATGGTTTTGAAGTTCAAATGAGAAAGTCGTTTGTGCCATAACCATGATTTTGTCAAAGTTGCTTTGGAGAGCATACATATTGGAGAAGAAGCAATCATATCAGACATTGAGATTATGTAAAGACTTGTTCCAGGAGTTCCTGACATTAGATCATTTCCTTGTAAATCACGAACGAAGCATGTTTTTTCCCTAAATGCTACTTCCAAATCCCCATCACAGAATTGACCGAATGAGAAAAGATTGTGACCAAGGCCTTCGACATAATACACACGACTAACTTCGATGTTGCCATTGACGTAATCTCCATAGCCCATGATAGCAGCGAAGTGATCGTTCCCGAATCTGACAGTGCCAATGAACTTTGAAACAAAGTTTACTAACAGTTTGAGATTGCCTGTCATATGTCGGGTACAACCGCTATCAACAATCCATAGAACGATTTGGATCAACTGCATCACACGAAGACGACGAAGGTGGAATAATGGTAAGGGTGGAACCCAAAGAATTTGTGGGTTCCGTTGGGTTAGAAGAACACACATTAACAATTTTAGGTATCCATTTAAAACTATGTGTCCTTTGTAACCAACATTGCCATGTCCAACTATTTCATGCTTTTGTCTTAGTGAATTCGCTAGGTGATTGCACTATCTTAGGATTTGTATTCGCAACTATAGGAGTATCTAAGGCATTTTGAGAAACTACAACTAGCGGTTTTCCTAGCACAGACTTAGAGGCATTAGTGGGCCTAGAGGTATTGCCAGCTGTAACTTTCCTATTACGAGATAAAAGAGATTTTGCAACACATTTCGTATGATCACCAGATAACATGCTTTTACGACAGAAAACACAAGAAGCATTAACGTTTAAAACATTCAAAGTTTGAGCATTCATTACATCGATATTAGAATTACAAGTTTTTCAGTTCCAATCTAAATCAGAAGCAACATGCATTTTATTCAAATTCCTAAGTTGATCTTCTACTTCTGGGGCTTCTAGTTTCCCGATTCTACGTTGCCAGATCCTATTCTTCCTTTTGTTGCTCTTACGTTTTGATCTGCTAACGCTAGTAGTGGTGACTATTCCTGTAGAAGTGGAAGGAATCAAATTAGTGGTCTGATTTGTGTTAGTAACGGTCTGCCTAGATATGGTGTCTAGCTTGTACATTCCTGGTGCAATCACATTTGTGTTAACATATTTTCCTTTTTCTTGTAATTGGAGTTTCTATTGTAATTCAATGATGATGTGTTTCTGATCCTGTAGTCTCATATCAAGTTCTCTATTTAAGCGAACAGTGGCTTCACGATCTTTCCTACAGTCAGCGTTTTCTTTCAAAAGTTGAGACCGAGTCTTTTTCAAAGAGTCATAAATTGTTTTGTATTCATTTTTTAAATTCTCAATTTCTTTTTCATATTTGAGCACTTGACACAGTAAGACTGCGTTCTCATCATCAAGGTTTTCAACTTTTGAGGACAAATTGTTTTCAAAACCCAGATTTTCTTTTTGTTGTTGTAAGGCTAATTCAAAATCAATGCTTTGAGCCTCACACCATTGAAGTTTCTGTTTTAGTTGAAAAATCTCTTTTGAAAGTTGACTCTAAACATCATCATTTTGTTGAATGATTCTCATATTTACAGCTTTTAAAATCTCAATCTCGTGTCTCAACTTTTCATCCTCAGAATTATGGTCAGCAATAAGCACAAAATTACAAGACTCATAAATAGAATTCATGATCACCGAGATCAATGTTGCAAAAATCGTGAATCGGTAGCGTGGTGGTCGACCACCCTGCAGCGATTAATCGGCCAAGGCGGGATTAATCGGTGATTAATCGGATTGGCATTTTTTTTGCATGTTTTGGGTATTTCTGGAGACCAAACTAAATATCGTAACTGATTCCAAGCCTACTATGTTTCCAAACCTCAATAAAAGGCTCCAATTCTGATTATGAGGCTCATTGTGTGTTATAATTGAAATAAACGATCCCCAAATTAAGTAGAATGCCTAAATTTTTATTTTTTTAAAGCTGACCGATATGGCCGATACGACCGATTTCTGGCCGATACGGCCGATTTTTGGCCTTTTTTTTGCCCAGACCGATTTTTTGACCGATATGCAAAATTGTACAAGGCCGAAGGCCGATAAGCGATATATCGGCCGATACGGCCGATTTTTGCAACATTGACCGAGATAATGTCAGAACTGAGAACATCTTCCAAGAGTCGGTCTGCTTCATTTTGAAGAATTTTGTTTCTACGTTTTTGTTTGGAAATTGAATTTTCAGTTGTATTGAAAATGTTCATCATATATGACCCTTCATTTTGTAGTTCTTGTTCCCAGTGTGTTGCACAAAGACGCAAATGTTAGACATGAGGAAAAAATTATGTTTGAAAAATTTGTTTCTGTTCTTTTGCGTAAGCAGATTGAAAAGTTGAAACAGTTATCTCAGAATTACGTTCAATTGCTTGTTCCAAAAATTTGATGTCTTCCATAAACGTTTCAAAATACCGTAGTACAAGGCAATGTTTTGGTAATGGTTGAATTTCACCAGAGGATGGTAAAGGGCCATTTATTTGCGCAACTGGTTTAACGGGACCAACATCAGAAGTAGATTCATGAATTTGAGTGATAAACCAAGGTTGTTCTGTTTTTTCCTTTTGAGGAACAAAAGTGTCCAAAATATGAGGCAATTTTGAGTAATCAAATGGTTTATTAAACTTAAAATTGCTCATTTTTGATCGACTTTCGTCTTCCTGTTCCTGTTCTTCCTCACAGTTATATACAACAACACGCATAATTGAATCATCAAAGAAATGTTCTGCACTATACAACTTCGGATTTTCCTTGAGTATTCTGTTTAGAAAATGTGGTTTATCATCACCAAGAGCAAAACCATAACCTTGGGGATTTTCCTTTAAAGTAAACTTTTGAATTGTTGTTACAGACTCACCAGTTTTGTAAAAAACTTTTTGAAACTCTTTTAATTTTCTTTCCAAATCTACGATTTCATCAAGATAAGAATTAATTTGTTTCCTAGACACTTGTTTATGTTCAGAAAAGCTAGCTTGACAAGTTAACAATTACGTTTTTGTTTTTGAAAGTTCAGAATTGAGGTGTTCAACTTGTTGTTTGAATTCAAATTTTTCTTGTTCCATTTGAGAAACCAAGTTATTTTTGGAAGCGACTAACTCTCGTAGTTGATGTTGTAACTCTTTTTCTTTGACGTATGCATTTTGAAAAGCAACTTCAAAACTTTGTTCTCGTTGAGCTTGTGTTTCAAAATTATTGAGCTGTGTTTTAGAGCACTCAAGATCCGCAGTTAATGATGCAATTGTGGCTTTTAACTTACAGTTGATTTCATTACATTTCTCAAATTGGGATTGGGTGGTCATAAGCAAGGTCATGAGTTCCGGATCTGGATCAGACGAAGTTTCAATTTGTTCAAGTTGATCATTGTTAAAGTCTTCAATTGGATCATCAAATGTAACAACAGGGTTAATTTGATCATTTTCTTGAAGAGTTAGCAATGAATCATCTTGAATAAATTGCTGCTTGTCTGACGCAGATGCATATAGAGATACCAGTTCATGTATGAGACATATATTTGGATCGGGTACCTAAGACAAGCCATCAGTATCATAGACTGGGCCTGTGTCACACATGTAAAGTTCCTGCATGTTTGCCATCAACATAACTGCTACATTAGCTTCCAAGTCTCTCATATCATCATCTGAGTAAGCATTTGCCATGAAACTATTTTCTTTGTCAGTGAGATTTCCACCAGCTTCGTCCTTAAGTGCAAGAAGTAATGTTTTTTTTTTTGTGAAAATCACTGCCTCTGGTTCTTGGTTTTAGACATGCATTAGCCAGATGACCTTTGCCATTACAGTTGTAGCACCTGATTCCCGTATTCGCATTTGATGAATTTCCAGTTTCAACAATTTCAACCCTTCTTTGAGGAGCACCTGCATTGTTCCTATTTCCACCATTTGTATTAAATACTTGTCCATTTCCTGAATTACTCGCGTAACCTCCAGAGCCCATCTGACGTCCATAAGTACGATTCTGCACTTCCACCCGTCCATCTTGTATAACAGCTTGATTCCTTGTGTTAGATGAAGTACGGAGATGATTGTTGGATTTGTTTGAGAATTTGCTGAAGGCTCGAGCAATGAGAGCAAATCCTTGATTCAATGAGTTGAATGCATCATCGTCCTCATCATTTGTTTGTATGTAGAACATGAAGTCTGAGTTGTTGTATGGAACTAGTTGAGTGTCAGTTGATTGATGTGATGAATCATATGGAACGATTTGGGTTGAAGGTATTGAATATGGAGCACAATAAGATTGCGCCATAAGTGCTAATGGATTAGAAGGTGTAAGCATGCCACGCATAGATCGATCTTTGTCAACCTCGGGTTGATGGTGCTTCAAATAGTCATACAACAATCCATACTTCGCATTATGAATATTTTTGGCTTGACGTACAAATGTGACATACTTTTGCCAATCAGGTTCTAGACAATTGAGAAACTTCGTGTTGATTGCAATATTTGGCAAGATGATGTTGTGTCTATCCAAGTCATTAATGATGTTTGTGAATCGATGATAATAAGACTCAAGTGTCTCTCCTGGATCAATCATGAACATTTCATATTCGAGATAAAGTTTGGATTCCATGTCTTTTTGGTTAAGTTCAGTGCCTTCCATCAAGAGATGTATATGTTCCCACATGTCCTTTGCAGTTTTCTGAGCATCAACGTTTCAGAGAATTGGATTAGGAATACCCAGAGCAATATAATCCATTGCAAGTTCATCTGCTTCACGGTGAAGTATTTGTTCTGCTGTTAGTTGATTCTCAGGAAGGGTGGTAGCAGTTTCAGGTCTTGGAGGAATAGCTTGTGGATCTCCAGGAACAGTTCTTGTTGGCATTTGGAAAGGACCTTCAAGTATAACCTTCTTCAGATATTTTCCATGAGGTTTCCGGAGTTCGATGAACCTAAAGAATCGACTTTCCCATTGAACATAATTTCCAGGAGTGAGCATTGGAGGTCTTTCAAGTGATCCAGCTTCATGAATTGATTGTTGGCTACTGATTGCCGCACACATTTGAGCAAACCAATGTGGTTCTTTAGATGGAGGAGGAAATTTAGTTAATGATTGCATTTCAAATTGTGGTGGAAGGTATGATTGTTGTTGAGGGAATTGTTGTTGTGGAAAGAATGGTTGTGGTTGCATGGGTTGCATTTGCTGAGGATATGGTTGTTGTTGAGGATACTGTTGTTGCTGAGAATAATGCTGTTGCTGAGGATACTTCTGAGGAAAGTAGTTGAAATAAGGTGGTTGAGACATGATTGTAATTGTTTAACTTGTGTTTTGTTAAAATAGATCTTTTGAAGACAATTGAGAAGTGTGTTGTGGTAGATGAAGTTTGGTTTTGGTTGATTACGAATTTAGATAAGTACTGTTCACTTTCAATTTCGATAATTACTATTCACTTAGAGTCCAATTGCGATAAACACAGTTCACTGACTGATGAATTGCGATGATTGTTTTTCCAATTGCGATGGATTTGATGAATTGCGATGGAACTTGAACTTCAAATGAATTGTGATGAGAGTTTTTCCAATTGCTATGGATTTGATGAATTGCGATGGAACTTAAACTTCAAATGAATTGCGATGAGAGTTTTTCCAATTGCGATGGATTTGATGAATTGTGATGGAACTTGAACATCAAATGAATTGCGATGAGAGTTGCAATTTCGACAGCAAATTTGAAATTTCGATGAGTTATTGCAATTGCGATGACAATTTGCAATTTCGATAAGTTATTGCAATTGCGATGATAATGTGCAATTTCGATAGTATCTCACTAACTTATACAAGATAGGAGATTTCTACAAAGTCGACGTATTTTCACAAGCTTATACAAGCTAGGAATATACTAAGTAAACCATGAATCATGATGAAGAGCTTTTGATGAATTGCGATAAACCCTTGATGTGAATTGCGATAAACCCTCAAGTGTGAATTGCGATGAACCCTTTAGTGTGGATTTCGATGAACCCTTAACTTGAATTGCGATAAAAGTACGGTTTTCAAAAGTCTCATTTTTTCAATGAAAAACAACTTTTAAAACAGTTTCGATTGATCAATAACCTTTAAAAACTCCTAAATAATAAGAAAGTTTAAAGCTTTAATGTTTTAATGGAAATTTGAGCAATTTCGATAAGGTGTAAGTAAGTAAAACGATGAGAAAAACTAGTGTAAAGCGAAAAGAACTTAACTTTTTACTCTAAATCAAACTCCTAAACACTATAGAATCCTTAACACTTTACAAGCGCAAAGGAGAAGTGCTAGAAATGAGATTTTGACACAAAACCAAATCGTACAAAAAAAAATACGAGCTACTCTTAAATACACTACTCAACAATCTTTTGGCGATTGATACAACTTTTAGGTCACTATAATTGTTGTAACACAAGTATAAGTAAGAGAGAAATAAGAGATAGAAAGATATGAGTTTGGTCGATTATATCAAGAATAAATATGACAAAGGTTTCTTAGCATAATGAAATAACCAACACCTTCAAGTGAAGGTTTACATTAGTATTTATAGCCACATGAACTAGGGCAATGCCCCATGTGATCTTTCTAGAAGCTATGCCACAGTCCATGGGCTTACTTCATGAACCGGGCCTTAAACAAACATATAAGCCTAATATTATAGCAACCTATTACATAATTAGATGACCGACACTTTATATTAATTACACGTAATCCCAACAAGGATTTCTGACCATGTTTTAGTATTTATAATTTCTCGTCTACCTAAGGTCTACCTAATGCACTAATGGGCAGTGTACCCGGTCGATTTTAGTGTAGTAACCGGTAAATCCGAGATCGTCCCAAGAGCTATGAGTGTGGATCTAATCTAAGTTCTAATGTCACTGATTTTAAAGGGGGTTTTATGAATTGATTAATTAATGAAATTAAATAAAACTAAAGCAAATTAAAATGAAAGAGATAATCAGTAGGAAGAAATGTGTTAGCCTAATTACTAATCTTGTTATGCCATGATTAAGTTTTCTAATTAATGTTTTCTATCGCTCCACATGAGGGTAAATGTCACTAGACTCCTCGGGGAAATTCGTCTAGCCTATTTTTCATAGGTTCCTATTCCATAACCATACGATTACAAGAGTTCTTGGTTAACCTATGTAGAGTCATTAAGTACCGTTACAATCTAGACTTATTCTATGAAACCCGGCCTCTCGAAACTTAGGTTCCCCCTAACTTCTTAAGCATCTCCGTTTGGTAGGTGATCCTATGGTTAATCCGCACGCAAGATAGTGGTAGTCCTATGGTCAATTCTTACCACTATTCGCAACCTATTTCACTAGGGTCCGATGGTCAATTCTCCTAGTTTCCTAGATACTACCAAACATTAATACTACTGAAACAAGGGTGTCCGCGAATAAGCAAAGAAAATATGCACATAAAGTGATATGAAAATGAGAAAACTAAACCATAGTAATAACAATTTCATAACCAGGCTAACACCAAAGGTGTTTAGCCAATCATATTAAATAATGTTGAAAATTCAATGTTTAATATCATAATGAAAGACATTGAATCAAATACAAGAATATGATATGAAATACTAAAACTTATGTAATGAATGGCGTGAATTCTCCCTTGGAAATGCTCTGTATGCTGCTGAATATCGTCCCTCTTGAAGCCCTAAACGTCCCTTGGTTTTTGCGTGTTGGGAAGTTATGAGAAAATGCAGAATTAGGGCTTGTATTTATAGCCTCGTTTTAGTTACGGCGTAACCCAATGTATTGGTTACGCCGTATCTCAGACGATATTATCCATATTAATATATTTACGGCGTAACCTATAGAATAGGTTATGATTGTAAAACATTCGTTAAATTAATCACCACTTTTACGTCGTAGCCTTGCAAATGGGTTACGGCGTAAATAACTTGACCATGAAATTCTTCTAAGTCTGGAAATATATACGGCGTAACTATGTTGTGGAGTTACGCCGTAACCTTGAACTGCGTTGACTTTGTTCTTCTTAGTGTAAATCATAGTTACGGCGTAAGTAGAGTATGGAATTACGCCGTAACTCTTGTCTGGCCAGCATACTTTAGTATATTTACTTTAATAACCTTCAAATTCCGCGTCTCTTCGTTCCTATGCTGATTAGTAACCTAAAAATGAAATATTAACAAATAAGAGTATATATTCAAGTAAAATGATATAAATGATGAGCATATTAGGGGGAAATTGACACTAAAATATCAGGACTATTTGATGTCATCAAATATCCCCCACTTGAACTCTACTTGCCCTCAAGTAGACCTTTTTAGAATCATTCTTAAAAGATATCTCCCAAGAGACTTGGAAAATATGAGTTTAAAAACTTCCTATGCTAGAATTTATCAAAGCCAAACACCTCACGAAATGGGAACAAAACACTCATAGTCTCTCTATTCTAAGTGCCAATTTCGGGGTGATCACTCATTGCACAGTCGTAGCATGTATTCTATCATAGGCTTGGCAGTTACACAAATCTCCACCACTAGAGCTAAGGTCAAGACAATCTTTAAAGGAAACGTTGGGTGAACAATTTTATAAGGCTAGGGTGAATTGTCATTACTAACATGCTACGGCGAAGGCGACAAAGACCATTGATACATGACCAAATCCATGGCCAAGACACCAATGACTGGTCACTCCCTCACCTAAGCATGATTCATGACTAAATGGTAGGATAAGACATGGTATGCACATAAATGGTGAAAAATAAAAATAACAAGCAAATAGTCTTAGCCTACAACCAAGTCGTTACCGTCTACAGTCCATCTAAAATCCAAGTTTCAAGACGCGAAAACCGGATCATAATGTAACAAGTTAGTGTCCCATAAGTAGATTTCAAATGAGGGACACACTAACTTGGTCTTCAACAAACTCATGTCTTCAAACGAATGTGACTAAGGAAAACTCCTCGATACTAGTACAATAAGCTCATAATGACTAAGGATTAGTGCTTATAACGTTTGCACTATCCTTTTACAAATAACAATAAATAAACTACTAATATATATATATATATATCTTTTTTCATAACCACAAATACATAAATACAAAGTCACCCCCCCACTTGAGATGAATCATATATGAGGAATATGGGGGGTCTTCAATGATCTGCAAAGATATGTCTTCAATGTAGGCGTGATTCCCGAATCTCTCTACCCGAACCTCAAACTTAGGCAAACGGAAACTTCCCAATCATAAACTAAGACTACACGGTAGGCTAAGGTGAATAGGTGTAACAAAACAATATAATTTATGGGTAAAGAAACGAAAGGAATGGTTCAAAAGGGTGTATCTAGGGGTATCTTGCACTAAAGGTGAGTGCAACAAAAATGGTTTAACACGGTGGTCAAAAAGTCGAGGTGACTAATCGATAAGCACACACACACATATGGGCTATTTGGTGTAAATCCTAAAACATTGCCTTCTCGAACTATCCCTCCCAAATGTATCAAGCTAACTCGACACACTACTTATCTATGGTCTCGCAATGATGTAAAGGCCAAGTTCTAAAGTTTACAATACTACCGGCACACTCAATATTTGGTGGATTTGATTACAATGGGGAAAATGAAAGGCTAAACCTCACAAATGAAATCAATGGTTATAGTGTGCTCGGCTTAGGTCTATTCTCGTTCGGTTAAGAAAAACATGTCAAAAAATTTTCAAAATGGCACAATTTTTCAAAATAAACTAGAAAAACGGACAAATAAGTTCAAGCTATAATTCTACTCCCGTCCCCCCACTTGAAATGTACAAAGTCCCTTTTGTACGCAAACATGTAATAATAAAAGGAGAAAAGTAGAATTGGAACGAGAACTCCCCTGAAATTTGCTCTAAAAATGATAGAAGGATCACGTTGAAAAGACGTGCCTTTACTTCGCCTCCATGATCAAACTTCAAATCCCTGAAATCATGTCACTACCAACAAGCATAAATCTAAAATAAAAAGGAAATAAAACAAAACAAAAACCTAACTCACTTTCATAGGAATCACGGTTGCATTGATGCGTGGTTTTGCGACCTTACAACAGGTTTTACCTCTCGAGGGATCTCAAGAGGCTTACAACCCCACCAGGCAGTGTACCTGACCGATGTAGTATAGTGTAGTGGTAAGTACGGGGGATTGATCGTTCTCCACAGGGAATAGTGTTCGTTAGGTATGAAAAATTACTTTAATAGGTCTAAGGGTGAGAGAAGATTCTTTTTATGTTTTTTATATTTTTATGAAAGCAAGTAAAATCTCGGGTTTGAAAGAGTGGGCGGAATTAGTTGCTAGTCAACTAACCCAAATTACTACGAATGCAAATAAAATAAAATAACAAAAAATGAAAATGTTGGTGAAAACTTATGTGGAGGGAAATGTGTTTACTTAGATTTCCTTACTCCCTAACTATCTTTTACCGGTTGATTAGTGTGTATTAGTCGCGTGGATGACGGGTGTATTCCTTAATACCATTCGTGGGGTGGCGTACGTACTTCCCCAACTCTACAAGCTCCTACTTCACTCCTATGTCGAGCCGGCTAGGAAGCTCCTAACATGGGATCACTAGAATTCGCTTGTGCATTAAATACAACCATAAAAACCTTTAGTACGCATTGGTTCATGTTTCTTAAGACGTTCAAGCAAGTTACCGAATAGGAAGTTAGCCAGTTTTCTTAAGCCTAACATAGATAAACAATCATCCAATACAACTAACAACACACTAATAACCAATAATCAATAGCTAGGTTTCATTAGATCTAAGCAAACACAAGATAAATCTAGCCTAACATGTTAAACAAAAGACAAGAATAAGATAGAATCAAACAACACATAGACATATTGAATGATTAATTGATAACTTATCTTCAATGTAACATGGAAGATCTCAAGGCAAAAAGCCTTGAAAGAGCTGCCAAATTCGTCCTAGGGTTTTCACACACAAAGTTCCCC
>CP139504.1:297728641-297742428 GCA_021014915.2 Artemisia tridentata subsp. tridentata | reverse complement strand
AAAATATGTAACAGGCCCAACATACTAGGTTATTTATTTTATCATAACCATATATAATATAAATATAATTTTTTGCTTACATAACTTCTGTATTCAATATTAGAATTCACTTTTCCAAGACTTGCAACATTCAATTGTGAACTAATTGTTAAGTTCATTGCATGTAATACTTTTGAACGCAAACACCCCGCCACAAAGCGCGGGTATTAAAATCTCGTTTACTCTATTGGCTGATTTTTCCCATATGTAAAATCATATGAAATACTAAATGGATGAAAGAATACTATATTTGGATGTTATTATCTATATATCATGGATCATTTGAACCAACTACTTTGAATATATCCTTTTCACGAAACCATGAATTGAAGTAAGCTACAAAGGGGTATAAAAGATGTTCTAGAAGTTTAGCCAATAGAAATTATTGGTTGTGTGATGTGGGCAACTCACATAGCATTGCGTCAGGAATGCTAGAATACCTTTTGATTTTGAAAGTATGCTAATAACTTATCTTGATGGTTTCTAGTTCTTAAGGATATAATCATGAGCCAAGTCTAATTAGATTTCGAGAATATTGACCGCAATCACTATTATTATTGGTATATATCCCACATCTATTATATTATGAGGATATTGAGTGAAGACACTATATATATTGTTGTATCCCACATCGAACGAATGCAATAACTTCTTCATAACCGCACCCCTATATATTCGATTCATGCCCCGTATTGCAACTCGCAACAAACATGTCATTTTGTGGTGTAAGTTGTTCCGCAAGACGACAAATGTCACAATTTCTTTCTTTGCGAGGAAGCATTAAAGCATTTACATATGAATACAGGTATCTATTTTTAGCATGTTTTCAATTTTTTCCTCATTTCATTAGTATTCTCTTGCCTGTAATGTATTCATTTTGCTTATTTTTTCCTTATATTATTTTGTTATTTGTTCTTTTTTACATCTCCTGAATTTGGTTAAGTTGCTATGTTAATTTTTCTTTGCTTCATACACATCATTATGTCCTGAATATAATTTGGTATCAGTTATTCTCGTTGGTTGTTCGACTACTAAATATAGTTTAACCTCTTTTATCCTTTCTTGTTGGTTCTTCGGTTAATACCACTATAACGCGCTTTTAATAATCTTAGCATGTCTACAATGATTAAGTGTTATTTGTTTTATTTGTGTTCGATGAGTACCTTTTTGTATATGGTATTTTTTTCATGCTCAGAAAGTTTCTAAAGAAATCTAACAACTCCATCAAGTAAGGCAAATTACTTTACTATATTTTAAGTTTTATATTTTAGCATCTTATATGCGTATTAATTATTCTTTTAAATGACAGGCTGGATATGTAAAAAATCGTTAAACACGTCAAACATAGTGCAAGACACATGTATAAGGGCGCTTAAGTTACATCGAGTGGGCACGGATAATGATGAACCTGTCGAAAAAGATTATAAATTTGGTTATGGAACTTATGCTTGGGATGAACATCTTATAAACTGAACATGGTTATTTTTAGTGTTAACTAATAAATAATTGCTAGCTGAAGATATCGAGTAGGATGCTGACTATTGATGATGATACATACGTTTTATTTGGGTGGTTTTGTTGAATGAATGGCTATGTTTGAGATTACATTAAAGTGTGTTTTGTTTTTTGATTAATTGGGCTTTTACAAAATGTTAGATGTCGAGTGTAATGTGCGCTTGCCATTATGATGATGATTGTTCATTTGTATGTCTTATTTTGGATGGTAATCCCACCAATGATAATATTTGTAATTGAGTTAAATTGTGGTGGTTTTTTGATTGAATGACTTTGGTAATCGAGTTATTCACAAGATAATGAATAGCCGCAATGTTGTCTAGTTAACAAGTTTCACTCTTAACTTCTAAAAAGGTGGTCGAGAAATGATTAAACGGACTAAACAACGCCTAAAAATGTCGGTATTTTATTGGTTGTAACAAAGAGACCTACTTTAGCGTAAACCAGTAAGATAATGACACTCAGATTTATGTATACAATTAGACATGAATTTAGTTATCCAAGTCATTTCTCGTAAAGCTTCCATCTTGACTCGCTCAACGGATCGCTAAAAATAGTGTTGACGAAGTCTTCAAAATAAGAGTCAACTGAGCTACGCGTCTAGGATTTGTGTGACGAGTGAAGTATGATTCGTGTAATATTTCAAAACTGTAAAATCATATATTGATAAACGATGTGATATATGTCTAACATAATCATATTTTGCCAACTAATATATACATATGATAACTGAATTTTTCACTTTATAAAATATCGTAATATTTCTAAGAAACTGAATGGTATTTTGCTTGATTTCAATAGTTCAAACTGATACACTTATTTAAGTAAAATACAAATAAAACCTAAACTATATAATGGGACGAGTCCTACAATAAACTAACTAGGGCTAGTGTAGTCCGTTAATACAAATAAATTGAGTTTAAATAGTACTCGTGTAACACCCCAACCCGACAAGGGTAAAGATGTCACGATAATGGTTTCATATCAGATCAAAACAAAGCATACATCTATAGTAATACAATAAATTTCAAAGGTTACAAATGAAATACTGAAATTACAAGGTTACAAATGAAACTAAACTAAATACTAAGTCTGCAGATGCAAATCCTTCTAATAGTCTCTACTTCAGAATACTATCAAAGTCTTCTAAGTCCAAAGGTCTCTTCACTCATACCCAACTTCCAACTAAGAACCTGCCGCAGGAAAAGAAATGCGGCTGAGCTTAAAAAGCTCAGTGAACAGATACATAAACAAAGTAATGATAACGAAACAGAAATAAGATATAGTGCAATGGGGAAATATCATAAGGTATAAATGATGTGAAGGTATAATGAACAGAATAGGATAGTAATCCACCACGAGCCCAGAACAAATCAGATATAGTAACCACATCTTCATAATCATATAGAGGGGAGACCTCTCAGATAATCAGATAATATGAGGGGCGTCCTCATTCTTCAAATGGAGTAGCTAGCTCCCAGATATATGTGAAAGGCATGTATTGCACACAGTACCAGTCACCAGACAATAACAAATCATATAACAGATAATCCACTAAACAGAACAGATCTAGGATGCATCCATACGCCCCCACCCAATCACATGCAGACCAAAACAAAGGGACGGTGTGTAACATCACTCCAACACACTAGAGTCACGCCATCGGTGCATCAATGACATGGACATGTTACCTTCATGGCTAGGGTCACAAATTTTGGCTCGGGTATCAAACTAAGAGTCATGTGTCAAATCAAATCAGAAGGTCATATCCAAAGGTCCAATACAGATAGTTCATAACAGATGGTTCATATCAAATCATTTCAGAAATAGTATCAACGGTCCACATCAGAGTTTATCAAATCAAGGTTCACATTCAATAATCAAGTCATGGTTCAGATCAAAAGTCCGTTTCAGAAGTTTCTATCAAAGTCCATTTTAAACAATCCTTTAATTCAAGATTTTCATAAAACGATCCTTTAAAGTGGTTTTCATAAACATAATCTTTCAAAACGGTTTTTATAAAAATAGTCTTCAAAATATAGTTTTCATAAAAGTTAGTAACATTTTATATAAAAGTAGTTTCGCATCATTTATAAACATCTTTTTTTTAAAATGGTTTTTCTCAAAACATTTCCATGGTATAATTAAAAAGGTTTTCATAACATAGGTTCATAACAGAGGTCATATCAAATGGGATCAACAGAGAAGGTTCAAGCAAAGGGAATCATAGCAATGGCATCAGTTCAGAAACTAACGGATCAGAAAATGAAAGAGATCATGAGAAACCTTATAAGAAAGGTCAGAATATCTGTACCTTAACGAATACGCAAGCAAGAGAAATGAAAAGCAAATCAAATAGGAGATCACTCCTTCTTCAACCGATCTACAAATAATTGTAAGGTTTCATTTTAGTTCTCATTCCATTTGAGGTAACTTTGGTTATTAACATTCTCGTATGTCAAATTAACTATTAAGGATGATCGTATTCGTAGTTTAGGGTTAATATGAAATTCTCATAAATTTAGGGTGTAAAGTGTAATTACTATAAAGTTACAGGTGTTCACAAGTTATGTCCTTTAGTTTTAGAAAAATGACCATTTAAACCCTTTAGTTTTAAAAACAAACACATAACACCTTTTAAATCCTTTTACACCTTTTATCAGATTTCTATTAGTTTTAAACATGAAATTGTTAGGTTTTCTATAAATTGAAAATCATATAAGAACTCAGAAATAAATTCCCCAAAAATTCCCAGAGATACTTCAATGTCTTAAGTATTTTATCTAATTTTTCCAGATTTTATTAAGTAGCAAAACTATGGATTAAAATTCACTTAAACTAACTTGTCCAGATTTCTGATAGATTTTACTATACGAAAAGTTATTAATTAGAAATCCCTTAAGAAAAATTCATAAAAATCTATAAAAATTACAGTAACTAATAGACATCCTAGATATTACCTAGTTCGAAGATCACCTTCTAATTCAACACGGTTTGTAAATTAAAATTTAAAAACCCGGACTGATTTTCCAGACTCACAAATCCGATCAGACACATAATTTTCCAAAAATCAAAAGGTAACCTTCCAGGCCTCTAAAAATTACAAAATAAATTTTCCCAGGTAGCTATTTCATTGAATTTAGTTCTAGACTCCAGAAACACCAAAATACACGTTCATATCATTTATTTACAGCCGATTAAAGTCGAACAAAATTCCAGATCAGTAGCAGTTTTTAATCACATCATGTAATCTCTTAGGTTTTCATTCCGATCTTTAATTTTTAACACACAACGATTATAGATAGGTTTATAACATGTTTAGGTCGATCCATAGCAGGTCTTAACATAGCCAAAATAATTAAATACATCATATACACATATGTTCGATTCATATACATTAGTTTTAGGGTTTTTTTTCATTCATGATTTTATGTACATCTTTTATCATTTTATGTAACATCAACTCGACAAGAACATGACCAAGATTGAACAAGGTAGGATACGTTACCCTTGAAGATCACACGAATGACAAGAATAACACAAAATCAAATCACCACACGAAGTTCTTCTCTTCCTTTGGCTCGTACAGGAGCAGCAAGACAAGAACAAAAAAAAAAAAAAGGGTCGATTAGGGCTTTTAGCAACAAGACACGAATGGATTAAATGATGACAAGAACATGATTACCTTAAGATGCTAACTTGGATCGAATCAAAAGAACAAAAGATAGCAGCAGATCGACAAGGAGCAGCAGCAAAACAAAGAGGCCGACATTTGTGTTTTAGGGTTTTTAGTTTTTTTTTTCTTTTTTTTCTTTTTTTTGTGAAGTCCGGTTTTAAGAAGAAAAAAAACTACCGACCTTTTGATAGGCCCAATTAAGGCGTGTTTGGGTTTATTTTGGGCTAGGATCAATTATAATTATGGGCCAATGAATGCGTGTTTATCTCTTGGTTTTGGGCCGAAAGTTTTGTGTATAAAACACATCAAATGGATCGACTAAATTAGTGCTAGATGTAGGTATATTATTTGTAACATAATCTTATAATGTAACTTTTAATTCATAGAGTAAAGTTTATATTAACTTAGTTTGTGTATAACATAAGTTTTAAATATTCGTATTACGTTCATATATTCAATTATTGGCGTGTTAGATACTTAGGTTAAGTTACGAATGAGGTTACTTAAATAATTTCATAAGTTCTTAAAGTTCAAATTCAGAGGGTATTTTAGTCTTTTCGGATTGTTTAAATTATGAGGTTTTACAACTCGGTTTGATTTCATTTGACCACATTAATATACTTATATACGTAAAATACCAATAAAAGGTTTTAGATAATGAAATGAGCCCTACAGGAACCTTACTAGGGCTAGTGTAGTCTGTGAATATGCATATATTCAGAGACAAGGGGCGAAACAACCTCTCGATCCACTTAGTGCAACCCTCCAGTGGCTAACCTAGGTTGGGCCGAAAACTCCAAGTCCATGGTTCCAAACATTTCTCTAACCTCTTAGCTATTTGCATCACCCCATAATACAACATCATACGAATGCTCTACTTTTATTCATATTAAATAATTTCTCTCTTGCTATTTTATTAGACATTTATAAATCATTTTTCATTTGCTAATGCAGCTAGATGTGTCATTTCTGTTCAAAGACGCTTATGTTTTGTCTAGTTGTGAAAATATTTCTGATTTTTTCAATTTTCTTTCCTTTTTTTGGTTATAAATTTGGATGTATTACTTTTAGCAAACATGGTTAGATCGTGTTACAATTTTTAATTTAAGAACATGGAAGCTATATATATTAACCATGTTTAGTTGCAGAAACAACTCAATTTTCTAGTGTTTTTTTTTTTTTTTTTTTTTTTTTTTTTTTTTTTTTTTTTTTCTCTAAAAAAAAACCTAGAACGAAAAATATTGGAGGTGTAAGCGAGCCGAGCTGCTCGTGAGCTACTCGAGATTGGCTTGATAAAAGCTCGTGACGAGCCGAGCCTTAACTAGCTTGAGTCTAATTTTAGGCTTATTTATTAAACAAGCCCGATCCAGAGCTTTATATACAAAGCTCGTTTAGACTCGCGAGCCTAAACGAGCTCAAACACATATGTATAATTGTAAAGTTAAACGAGCTCGAGTCCTACCCTTTTTATAAACAAGCTTACCTTTAAAACATTTTTATATTTATATCAACAACATACTTGGTGAGTAGGGATGCAACTGGCTTGAAATAGGTGGTAGTATCACTAAAACTATAAAAAATCTATTAACGAGCCGAGCCTTAGTCGAGCTCGAGCCTGGCCGAGCTCAGGCTCAGCTCGGCTCGGCTTGTTTACAGCCCTAAAAAGTATGATAAAATCCACATTTCTTTAGAATCCTTTTTTAAGGAAATAGAAAACCCACTTTTCTAAGTTAAATTATGATTTTAGAAAAGTGTAGAAAAGTGAATTTTGTATATTTTTTATGTTTTTCCTCCATATTTTTCTAACACTAAAATTGCAACACTCATCTAACACATGTTTTTAAAACTTTCAACACTTTTGTAGTGGAAAAGAACACATCCAAATTTCTTATTTTTATTTTCTTTAAATAGAAATTATAAAAAAGAAATACTGACAATCATACACAACCTTTAGTTTTCTTCACGAAAACATGTTATAAATTACAGAAATATTTTTTCTATTTTTCCAAAAGGAAATTGTTACAAAATTTCAAAACATGTTACAGTATGCACATTTTTGTGACATATCAAATAAAAACAATAAAACTTGTCACATTTTGAAGTATGTCATTCAAACATGCATATACATTTAATGAAATACTTTATCCGTCTCAAAATTATTGTCAGAAGACAGAAATTACATAATAATAAAAGTGATACAGCTATAATTTAATTTATCAGATAAAATATTCTCCTACTAAATTTTTTTTATTAATTAAAACTAAAACTAAACAATGATTTTGAGACATCAAAAAAAAAAAAAAAAAAAAAAAAAAAAAAAAAAAAAAAAACCTATAATTTTGATTTTGAGACAAGTTGAATATTTTTTAGGCTTGTCAAAGTGGTCGGTCGCCGAGCGTTGGTTGACCTCGGTCTCGATCGGTCGTGGCTACTGTGGGAAGTTGGTCTCGATCGGTCGTCGGTTCCCCAAAAACACAATTAGGTCGAATATCCGACCGAATTGTAACACACTTTCTCACTATTCTCTCTTTCATTTTTTTTTTTTTTTTTTTTTAATTTGTTTAAAAAAAAGTTTGTGTGTGAGATCTGCAGGAGGTGTAAGAGGTAGAAGAAGACTAATTAGTCATTTTTTCATATATAAATAATTAATTTACTATTTAAACCCTTAAAGTTTAATTTTATTGTCATTTTTATTTTATAGTTTTAACTTTCTTACACTTTAACACTGAGAATGTATAAAAATTAATTTATATGTAATACTTTGTTTTATTTAAAAAAAAAGAAAAAAAACTTGGTTGCCACTCTAGCAACTTGGTATCGGTCAGATACTTGGGTGGCGTTTAGTTGGAAAACATTTTCTTTCATTTTCTATTTCTTGTTTTGTAGGAAACGGGAGGGGAGTTTTATTTCCACAAAACAATGGAAAATTTAGAAAACGCGTTTAGTTTAAGAAACATGCGTTTGTGTTTTCCATTTTGCAAAACTAGAAAACATGATTAAGTGTTTTTGTTTTATATCTCAATTTATTATTCACCTTTGTAATATTATAAAAAACATCTTCAAAACACAAAAACAAATATTATAAACTAACCAACTAAATTATAAAATAACTAAAAAAATATAATACGATAAAATAAAGAATTAAAAAAGTAAACATCAAATAAAATGAAAAAAACTTCAAGCGACTATAATTCGAAAACTATAATTCGAAAACGTAAAATAACTAAAAAATGTATTTTTTTTTACTTTTTCGTCTGTTTTTTACGTTTTTGTCCGCTTTTTTATGTTTTCGTCCGTTTTATTACGTTTTCGTCTGTTTTTTTACGTTTTCGTCCGTTTTTACAATTTCGTAGTTTTTTTTAAGTTTTCGTCCGTTTTTTACGTTTTCGTCTGATTATTTACGTTTTCGTCAGATTTTTTACGTTTTCGTAAGATTTTTTACGTTTTCGTCTGATTCTTTAGGTTTTCTTCCGATTCTTTACGTTTTCGTCCGATTCTTTACGTTTTCGTCCGATTCTTTACGTTTTCGTCCGAATTTTTACGTTTTCGTCCGATTCTTTACGTTTTCATCCGATTCTTTACGTTTTCGTCCGAATCTTTAGGTTTTCGTCCGATTCTTTACGTTTTCGTCCGATTCTTTAGGTTTTCGTCCGATTCTTTATGTTTTCGTCCGATACTTTACGTTTTCGTCTGTTCTTTTACATTTTTGTCTGAATTTTTACGTTTTCTTCCGATTTTTTAAGTTTTCGTCTGATTTTTTACGTTTTCGACCGATTCTTTACATTCTCGTCCGATTTTTTATGTTTTCGTCTGATTTTTTACGTTTTCATCCGATTCGTTACGTTTTCGTCTGAATTTTTACGTTTTCGTCTGATTTTTTATGTTCTCGTCTGATTTTTTTACCTTTTTGACCGATTCTTTACATTTTCGTCCGATTTTTTACTTGTTCTTCCAATTTTTTATGTTTTCGTCCGATTCTTTACGTTTTCTTCCCATTTTTTACGTTTTCGTCCGGTTCTTTACATTTGCGTCCGATTCTTTACGTTTTCGTTTGTTTTTTACGTTTTCATCCGATTTTTACGCTTTTGTTCGATTTTTTACGTTTTCTTCCGATTCTTTACGTTTTCGTCCGATTCTTTACGTTTTCATCCGATTCTTTACGTTTTCGTCCGATTCTTTACGTTTTTGTCCGATTCGGAAGACGTAAAAAATTGGACAAAAACGTAAAAAATTGGACGAAAACGTAAAGAATCATACGAAAACGTAAAAAATTGACGAAACCGTAAAAATTCAGTAGAAAACACAAAAAAACAGACGAAAAACGTAAAGAATCGGACGAAAACATAAAAAATTGGACGAAAACGTAAAGAATCGGACAAAAACGTAAAGAATCGGACGAAAACGTAAAGAATCGGACGAAAACATAAAAATTCAGAAGAAAACGTAAAAAAAAAGACACAAACGTAAAGAATCGGACGAAAAAGTAAAAATCAGACGAAAACGTAAAGAATCGGACGAAAACGTACAGAATCGGACAAAAACGTAACGAATCGGACGAAAACATAAAAATTCAGAAGAAAACGTAAAAAAAACAAACACAAACGCAAAGAATCATACGAAAACGTAAAAAATCAGACGAAAACGTAAAGAATCGGACGAAAACGTAAAGAGTAGGACAAAAACGTTAAAATTCAGCCGAAAACGTAAAAATACAGACGAAAAACGTTAAGAATCAGACGAAAACGTAAAAATTCAGAAGAAAATGTAAAAAAACAGACGAAAACGTAAAGAATCGGACGAGAACGTAAAAATTCAGACGAAAACGTAAAAAAACAGACGAAAACGTAAAGAATCGGATGAAAACGTAAAAAATCAGACGAAAACGTAAAGAATCGGACGAAAACGTAAAGAATAGGACGAAAACGTAAAGAATCGGACGAAAACGTAAAAATTCAGCCGAAAACGTAAAAATACAGACGAAAACTTAAAGAATCGGACAAAAACGTAAAGAATCGGACGAAACAGTAAAAAATCGGACGAAAACGTAAAGAATCGGACAAAAACGTAAAGAATATGACGAAAACGTAAAGAATCGGACGAAAACGTAAAAATTCAGTCGAAAACGTAAAAATACAGACGAAAACTTAAAGAATCGGACGAAAACATAAAGAATCGGTCGAAAACGTAAAAAATCGGACGAAAACGTAAAGAATCGGACGAAAACGTAAAAAATCGGACGAAAACGTAAAGAATCAGACGAAAACGTAAAGACTCAGACGAAAACTTAAAAAAAAGGAAAAAACGTAAAGAATCGGACGAAAACGTAAAGAATCGGACGAAAACTTAAAGAATCGGACGAAAATGTAAAAAATCGGACGAAAACGTAAAGAATCGGACGAAAACGTAATGAATCGGACGAAAACGTAATGAATCGGACGAAAACGTAAAAAATCGGACGAAAACGTAAAGAATCAGACGAAAACGTAAAGAATCGAACGAAAACGTAAAAAATCAGACTAAAACGTAAAGAATCGGACGAAAACGTAAAAAAAACTGGAGCGAGGGTGGTGATGGCTGATGTGGGCTGTGGGAGGGTGGTGTTTGGGGTTAGGGTATGTAGTGGCGGAGCCAGGAGCCACGATCAGGGGTAGCGAAATACGAAAATTTGTTTAGGGGTAGCGAAAATTTGTTTCAGGGGTAGCGAAATCGCCAAAAAATGGCAAAAAAATGGCTAAAAATCGCCAAAAATTCCACTACCGGGTAAAAGTTCAGGGGTAGCGACCGCTACCCCTGGGCTCTACATAGATCCGCCCATGAGGGTATGGCTGGAGTGTGTGAGTATGTGGTTTTAAGAGAAATTGAAATAGGAAATAGGAAATAAGGAAAACAAAAAAAAATTGTTTTCTTGTTTTCTTTGTTATGGATGAAAATATAAATTTTTTTGTTTTGAAAAACATTTTGTTAGAAAACGCTAATTTGAACGTGATCTCTGTTTTCCTTGTTTTCTAGTGGAAAACTTTCCTCCGACTAAACGCACCCTTGGTATTCGTCGGAGAGAAAGCTAATATCCGATCGTCGTGGCACGTCAATACTTTACACAAGTGTTTTCCTTTCTTACCCTTTTCTTCTTTTATCTTTTCCATCACGACCACACTCCCTCGGTCCCTCCCACCACCATTGGTACATATCAACCTTCCAGAAGCTGCTAATTCCGTCACTACTTGGTGTTATTTCTTGTGGCCGGGTATGTTCAATTCTTCACTTTCTGTGGTCCTTTTTATGCACACCAACTGTTTGATAATATTCCCAATTGAAATTACAACACTTGTATGAACATATGTTAGTAGATTGAAAAATATTAAGTTATTTTTTGGTGGGTGTAATTCTTGAGATATCTATGATTAATATATCTGTGCGACCTTATTTTGTTCTCGAAACTTGTCGAATTTGCGAAACTGACTATATGGAATTGTAGAAACCATCTTGAAAGTATGTTTTTGGAGGTGTTTTTATTGGAACAGATAGATTAAAGGTAACATGAATTCGATAAGCAATTAGGACGGTCTGTCGTTTTATGGTTTACCCGTCCAGTTATCTAGCTTTTTCGTCTTGTAGGAAAATATTGTATCCGTGGGAAGAAGAGAACTTATATGTATGTATGTATGTGTGTGTTGGAGTGTTGGAGAGTGTAACAATACGCTTAGTTCTCTCTTTCACTGTTCTACTGATGATACAAACTAACAACAAAATGGAACGATGTTAAACTGTGATAAAATTTTGGCGCTGTTATTATGTATGTATGAATAAGATTTGATCTTTCTTGTTTACGTTCTACAGCTGATATGAGTTGCAGTTTGATTTCACCTGAGTTGGGGAGTACCTCCTTCTTATGCAAACAAACTTTTTTATCTTCCAAGATCGGCATTTTGAGATATAATTCACGACAAGACCTCCAGTTCCTTGATTCAATAAAGGTATGTTATATGTTTATTAAAACCTGGCTTGTGTATTGAGTTGTCTTGGGAAATTGCTAAGGTTACACTTTGGTATGTAAGAATGATGCATTTTGCACTAATTACAGAAAAATAAGCTCAAAGCACCATTGTAGTGTTAGGTCTTAATTAAAATCGTGTATAGCAAGTGTAGACGTGTACTTTTATACTTTTCTACTTGCATTTCTGCCAAAACATTAGTCTGACCCTGACAAAAGATATCTGCAGTTATTAAGAAAGTCCGTAACTCTTTGCATCTAAGTTACTCCACCCTATGAATCTGCATGTATGTCATATAAATTAAGTACAAGTTGAAACATTGTATTCCACTGATTATTAGAGGAGTCTTGGTTTATGTCTGTCTTAAAAGTTGCATCATATTTCCAAAGGGGGGAGATTAGGGATCAGAGTCTGCAACCAGCCAACCAATATGTTTCTGTGACACATGCTCACCTTCTCCCTTTGGCCCATTACCTGACCAGCATTCATTGACCCTTTAGTCTCACACACTCTTTACTTACAGCGTAATTAGAGGTGGCAAGTCTGGCTTGAGTAATGAATCAAAATGGGTTTGTGTCGAAACAGGTCGTTTTCTAGTAGGGTTGAAAGGGCAGCTTTGGGAAGAGAGTGTACCCTTTTTTGTTCATTTAATCATTTTTCTGATAAATAATAGCTGTGTTAAGTATTATACCAAAAACAAAATTATTACAATGATAATCTAAATCCTTCAATAAAGCAACTGGGAGATTGATGTGTTAAAATTAGATTTTCGGCCTGTTTCCCCCTTTAGCACATTTGACCCCTTCCTCCTTTAGCTAATTCTTTGATTGGAGCAATTTGACCCTTTGCACTTAAAAAATCCCAAATCGAACCATTTGTAACTAACTGGGTCGAAGTTACTACCTTTGATTGCAGCCAAATACTCTCTTTTAGTGAATGGGACTGATGATAAATTCATTCATTTTCTTGCAGTTTAGTGGCAAGAAATCCAGACATCAACAGATATCTAGAGTTTCATCACCTAATCTATGCAGGACACGTTCCTTGGTGATTAATTGCAGCGATAATCCTCAAAATGTTGATTTGCCACGTTACTATTCCAAGAAAGAAAAGAAGCCTTTTCCTGTACCCATTGTGGAGCTCCGGCGAGCCGCCAGGGAGAGGATGAAGAGTAGTAAAGGCCAACCTAAAAGATCCGCCCCTCCTCCAAAGAACGGGTTGTTGGTTCAAAGGATGATTCCTCTTTCATATGCTGTCTTAAATGCAAGAACATCTTTGATCAACAATCTCAATAAACTCATAAAAGTAGTTCCAGTTCAAGCCTGCAAGTAATTCACATGCTCTACTACCCATTTAACTAAAGATCTTAATTTGGACCTTTTTTACTTATCAATGGGTCGATTCGGCATTGTTTTATCTCTAAATGCTTGAATGGGTTAGAAAAAAAAATTAGCTTTACCTTAAAGGAAACAATTTAACGGGTGGTCGAAAGTTGCCAGAGTCTATTTTCATTACCTAAAACCTCCTAAAGTATTTAAAGAAATTAGATTATTGTTAAAAACCTT